>NNCF01128683.1:35056-76812 GCA_002313205.1 Laupala kohalensis | reverse complement strand
TATATATATATATATATATATATATATATATATATATATATGCGCAATAGCACTTTAATCTTCTAGAAGAATAAGTGAACTAGAACATTAAGTGGTTTAAGGGAAAGGCAAACAATAGTTCGCAGGCTATTAGCAGAAATGTTAGAAAATGAGAAGAGATGAAAGAGAAGCTCGAAAAAAGTATGAGAAAGTGAGGAAGAATTTCAAAAAAAGGATTGAAGAAAGAATTCAATTGTAAAAAGTTCCTGGAAAAAGTAAAACGTTGCTCTTGTTGGGAATTACCTTACAAAATAACAGGGGAAACGATGAAGCAGAAATATATAACACACGATGAGGACGGAGAGAAGTGACGAATGTAGTTGGCGTCGAGAGACAAACTGAATGGGTTATTTCAATAAGGAGGTGTATATTTTGCAGCCCAGTGAATGTATATGGAAGAGGAAATACCAGAAATAGATAAAAAGAATTACAGATAATGGTGAGGCAGTTAAATACAAACAAAGCACCAAGTTATGATAAGATTTCACATTTCATGGTGCGAAAGAGTTATGAGTAGTAAGATAGCAATTAGTTCTACTTTGTTTGGAAGATCACAGAAATAAGACTTGATAAGGAGCCAGGGAGGATGACTATAGAGTTCACAAAGCATTCAGACCAATTTCATTAGTGCCAACATTTAGAAAATTTCTAAGTGGATTGGGGAGAAAATAACGAAGCACGTGGGATCAAAGGATGTTTATATGGGAGGCAATATGCGATCCATTGTAAAGTGGTATTCATACAAGATCCACGTTTGGCAAGAGCTGCACCTTGCAAATCTGGACCAACGGGCTGATTTTGCTAGCCGTCTTTTGACCAGAATAGCCGTTGACAATGCATGGTTTTGTATCAATATGTGGTTGGACGAGGTGCAATTTACCCTAGACGGACAAGTTAACACTCTGAACTGTCGCATATGGGGTACTGCAAGTTTTGTGTTTCCAATTAGTTTTTTGTCTTTAATAAGCCCCCTTCTCACCTGGTTGTTGAAATTTGAACAATTTTTATTGCAAATTTCTTTTCCCCGTGGTCTATGTAACGTATTTACAAAGTTTCAACAAAATACACGCACCAGAATAGGCTGTACGTAGATCTAAACAGGTTAACTTTAGTTATAACCAACCGGTACGTGGAATGCGTGAACTTTGCCTTTGGTAATGATGTCGTACTTTGCAAATGTTACGTCCGCACGCTGCTACGACATTACGACGAGTGTTCTATCGTTTTCTTGTTCCACTCCTCCTCGTCGAAAACGTCTTAACTTTTCACGCGAAGTGCCTCCATCACCACTTATCCTCTAATACTAAAAATTCTTACACTTTGCGCGGCAACTCTTTTTTCCTTGAATTCCTGTGATTTACTGTGACTCAAGCCATTTAAATAATGTCCCAACTTCCAACTTAAACGCAAGAATCTTCACAAAAACGATTAACGTCTGTCTGCAGGGCTGCACTACACACACATTGAAAAAAACCTGCGTTCTTCCTCTTCTTCTTATCTTGTCCTGTGCTGTTTCTAGAGAGGCTTGCGTGGGTGAAATTTACCACGTACGCAATATTACTTTTAAAACTTCGGCGTTACTTTATAAACAAACTCACAGTATCTGATTTGTACGTTTATAAAGAGATGAATATATTTTATAATAGAAGCGGTACTTATGCAATCAACAGAATATATCCTCGGACAAGAAGTAAAAACCAAGGGCTATATATTTGACCTTAAGTAAACAAAACTATTTTTAGAAAAAGCTTCATTTTTAGGTCCAAAAATATATTATCAAGTTCCAAATTTTATTAAACAAAATACTAAGTCAATAAGAACATTTTTATTCACAGAAAAAATGGTTACTTGCAAATGAGTCACTAGGTGGTTTACTGAGAGCATAAGTATTAACATAGTTATAGATTAAGTTAAGTAAACCACTTAATGAGTTTGTTAGTTTTAATTATACATTAAGAATTAAATTAAAGGTTGTCTAGTCCTTTATATTTTTCAAATCTTAGTTATTGTAAATTTACTATTTACACGCAACAATGAGCCGCACCGCAAGCAAGTAATGAATCAGTGAAAAAGACTCCTTTATTTGTGATTCCAATTGCCAAACTGCGGAAGACAACTCTTTTTGTTTCATATATTGATAACATTTCTGCACTAGCCATCACTACTAGATACGATGGCTAGCAATTCCGGTGATATATTTCTATATACCTAGTAAAATCTATTCAATAAAAACATTTCTATTCTCTTCTTATTTCACCACTCTCCGATACAAATACTTATTAAACTGTTAATGAGCTGTTAATAAGTGAAAACAGGTGGCTCCAAAGCCATGGGGATGTGACCCAGATTCACCGGAATGCTAGGTGGATGTTGCGTACGGACTTGGGAGTCGAAGCGGATGGTGCAGAGGACAGCACACCTGCTGCCAGAGGAGCAGGTCCCGGGTTCGAGTCCCAGTCCGTCGCAATTTTCACCTGGCCGTTGACGATGCAAACACTCCTTCTCGAGTAGGTTCTCGAAAGTTGTGAGTAAAAATAAATTTTGAGTCTCGTTTGTGTAAACATAATTTATGCATACGTAGGTTAGACTTAAAAGCATACCAGAAATATCTTTCGGCAATTCCAATATGGTTTAACACATAATCTTAAGATCATTGCTCCTCAAAGCATTTATGATGTCACATATTTTTCGTAAAATCTATACTTTTACGCATTGTAGTTCATTGTTGCCTAAGTAAGTTAGAATCATAGCTTCTTTAATGTGTGACTATGACTAATAAACTATTATTCGGTCAGATATTGTTATAATCCGAAGAATTTGATAATCCTAGAGGAGCCCATCATTCAACATTTGAACCAACACAGCACGTACGTTATAAACACAAATTAAATTAAGTTAATTGTAATAACACAGTCCCGCTGATAAACGCAAACTGTACATCACATCCCAAAAATTAAAGTAGATTCTGCAGGAAATCAGGAACAATACTTTCCGAACAAAAATGGAATAACAAACTGCAACTCAGGCAACTGACTTCTCATGGAAAGTTTCCATACACATTTGAAAACCACAGAAACCTATGCCACCAATCTCAAAATAAGATGGAAGCTGGACCAAAAGTAATCAAAATATTCTAACAAGTATTCCTTCATATATTTCAAATGAAGAAGGATATGGTATAAAGAATTTTCTGTATGCCCGTCCAGTAATATCTAAATAAATCCGTCCATTCAAGTCCAAAAACGTCTTATAAGGAATCCAAAACCTTCACCCTTGAAAACCCTCTAGCTACGAATTACTTACTTAAATGATCTTGAAATCCCTTATAAAAGATATCCCTCTAATCACTTCAATATTTAACGCAATATTGAGGATTTGTCAATTCCCCTTATAATGGAAAAACCAAGATTATCTTAATGTAGAAACCAGTGAATACAACAAAAGACTTAATATCATACAGTCCTATAAGTCTCCTGTCGATACTTTCAGAATATTCGAAAAAAATCCTAATCACACAACATCTTACCCACACACGTGTTTGACTTTAGAGAATATAACTCTATGGAAGAACAAGGGCATAGAGATGTGGAAATAATCCAAAATTCCCTAAAAAGCAAAAGATTTGTAGTGTGGTATTCCTGGAACGCAGTTACTTATTGTGATTTCTACTTAAGCAACATACCTCACCGGCAATTTAAATGAAATAATTGCAATTATAATTGATGGTGAAATACGTTGCGTCTTATGGAGAAAATACGTATTTACAAAATAAGACCGACTTTGAAGTTTACTTTGATTTATTGTCAATTTTCTGTAGTATTTTGGCATAACTTTTATCCATAGGTCACCGGACATCTGAGAAAGTTATTTCACTTTTTCCGAGGTGAGATGCATAAATATCGAAATCGTTGCGATCGGCCACCATGTTTTTACATACTCTTATGCATTTCAAACGAGTCAAGCGAGTTTCTGAACAGTGCTTGTTCTATATTATTAACTGATGGGCAAAAATTAAATATTGTTTTTTATCATTTTTATTCATATTGTTGTGTTTTATGATTAGAATAATTAGAATTTTTTATTAGAATAAAAAAATATATACATTTCAGTGATTTGACTAACTTAGAGTGATGGTTCCACCTTAAGCCCTATCCATCTAAGAGACTTTACCAAATGAGTTCAATCAGGAGCCCATTCCAATTCAATTAAGAGTACCTCAAGGAAGTGTGCTGTGACCCATCCTTTTGTGTTCTACATCACAATTTTACTGTCATGTGGAAAGGTAATATCTGCAACTTTCATCGAAGACACTGCCATCATAGCGGTACAAAAAATCCGAAGAAAGCCTCCAAAATCCAATAAGAGAATTTCGACTGGTTCTTTTTTTTTCATTCATTTTGATCTACGATCCTAGATCAGCCTACCTTTAACAATGACATTACAGGGTTCTGTTTTGATTGATTTCCATTACTGAACTCTCTTTTCTTATATATTTATATTACTTCTTTCCCATTATATCTTCATAGCATCTCGAATAGTTCCAACTTTTGTGACGTATCCTAAAAAAAATTAAATTTATCCTCATCTTCTATTAATTTTTCCTTGCATCTACTGTCAAAAATTACTATACGTTTATAATCTGTTAGAAATTTAGCTGGCTCCTCGCCATAAAAATCACATTCCCAAAGTACATGGTAATCACCTTCTTCACCCCAGCCACACAAACAATTTGTCTCTACTTCCTTTCCAATCCTCTGTATATATGTACTAAAATTTCTATAGTCTGTGAGAAATTCGTGTTTGGTTAAAACCATTTTGATTGCTCTCTTCGAAGAATACTTTAGGGATGTATGCATATGTTTTCCTGTCATTACATGTCTTGTCCCATCGAATTTGCCAACCGTTGATTAATTCTTGTATTTTCTTTTTATTTCTTCTAAATTTATTGTCTTTGTTTATCTTCTCCCAATTGAGAGTTATTTGCCGTTTCCTTCAGCCTTTTCCGAAATGTAGTTTACTTAATTTGTAAATCTATTGGCATATTCCTAACAACACCTCTAATGCATCAGTAGATACTGTTTTATAGCATCCATTCAATTTTAATAAACATAACCATTGTAATTGCTGTATTTTTTTTGTTCAAAATTTTTGTAAACTATGGCACCTCACATCATATCCATAGCATATTACATGCCGTATGACTTCTTTATACAGATTTACCAGTTCTTCATTCGGAATATTGAATTTTATATACCTCACTCGCAGTAATTCATAATGTTTTCTTCGCTTTTTCCTATATGTAATCCAAATAGTTCCTAAACAATAATGTTTCGTCTATCATTATTCCTAAGTACTAAAACCTAATTACCGGTTCTCGTCGTTTCTCAACTGGCAACCCAAACCACATTACTCTACTTTTTCCTCTACCTTCAATTTCATCTTTACACAACTCTTCTCACATACGTTGAGCAGCACATCCTGTCCTTTCTTCTCCAGCTGTTTCCGACTCCCGCCTTCCACAAACAACACCAGATCATCCGCGTAAGCAACACAATTTTCTCCTGCAATTCTTTTAGAACCTCATTCATTAGTACGTTCCATAATATGGAACCGCTTCTGCTGCCTTGTGGACATCCCACTAACATTTCACGAATTATTTTCTCTTGCCCAATATCCATGTATACATGTGTATTCTAGAAATATTAACACAATAGGTTGTATGTTTCCGCTGGTACATTCTTTTCTTACAAAATCATCAATATTTTTTTCCCAATCTGCACTGCCAAATGCTCCCGCTATATCAAGAAATAAACACACGCAATATTTTTCTTTTCTTGTTATGATGTTTATTAAATATTTCATAGCATTCGGTGAGTCTCGTCTTTTCCGGAAACCGTATTGCTTACTGTTTAATGTCTGTCCCTCTTCCAGATATGTCGTCAATCTATCTGTTATCCATTTATCCTGTATCTTCCCTACAGTTGGTGTCAGAGTAATTGGTCGATATGATTACGGGTTTGCGGATCCCTTTTAAGAAGAGTTTAGTCTTCCCGACCTTCCAGACGTTTGGGAAGTATCTAATTTCATTGGTTATTCCATCAAATCCAAGACTCCTGCTGTTTTTTATTTTCTCTATTATTTGTTTTTGCTCTCGTCTATCCATCCTCACGCTTCATTATTTTCGCGCCTTATCCACATCTTATGCTCTACCGAAAAGCTAAATTTTCAATCTAGTAGTTTCTCTCCCGTTTCCCTCCAATCCGTCGTAAGTCATCCGGATTCTTCTACGCTGTGCCATATTTGTCTTCAATTTGCATAGGATTTCCCGACACGTTTACTCGAAGGTTTTCTCGAGAAACTCTTCCCAACTTTTCTTCTATACTTGTAGTATTGCTACCTTGAATTCTGCTCTCACCTTGAGATAATCCTCCTCTATGGAAACTATTTCTTTGCACTTCCTCCTCGCTTCCTCCAATTTTCGCTTCGCTTTATTCCTCGCTCTCTTTAATTCTAACACATCTTTTGTGCACCACGGCTGTCCCCTTCGTTCGCTTCTCGGCTTACTTCTTTGGCACTTCGCACAAACGTTGATAATCGTTATCTGTAGCTCATCTATTGCTGGATCTATGTCCTCTTCCACTTATATATTCTTAAATGTATTTTCTTGCTTATTCAGTTCTATATCTGATTGCTCCCATTTAAATTTGTAATAATTCGCTTCTCCTATCATTATCTCTCTTCTAAATAAAATTTAATAATAAATTTATTGTCAAAAATCAGTACAAACTGCGTATGGCCCCGTGATGAACAATAAACTAATTTACTCTCCGGAAGCAAGCAAGGGACCATCCCATCAATTCCGATCAACGGCCCTTAAAAAGAGGCGGATTCAAATATTTCAGCAAAAAATCCTAGATAAGATAAAACGTTAGCCACGAGTTAAAATACTAATAGACTGTCAATATGTTTGTAATTTAACACAAAAAATTTATTTTACATGTACAAATTATCGACCTGTGGATTATACTGAATATAGTGTTTAAATATCATAAAAATTTGAAATGACACTAAATTTCATGATTTCTTGTTTCAATAAACGTGTCCCTAGACAAAAACCTAGAGACCTAGTATCAGAAATCCGCCTCTACTCAAAGAAAAACCGGAGAAAAACCCGGGCCAGGATGGGGCTATAGAATTTATGTACACAACCGTGCCAAAGTTGAGTACACATAAAACTAAATTAATATGAATCATCATAAAACACAACAATCATGCAAGAAAATAGTTTTTGAAATTGTTATAAGTTATTTAAAAAAGTACTACAGCAATGGCGTGATAATGTAAAAGACGGATTTAACTTTTATTAAAATCAATAAATTACTTAACAGTCTAGAAGCACTGATGCAGGAGGTAATTATAACCGCGGATTTGAAGATATTCAATTTCACAATATCTTTTATATTTTTGGCCAGAGAATTATATAGAAAGATTCCCGTATGATAACTTCCTTCTTGGAAAGAAGTGGCTGACACTCTAGGGCGATGAATATTGTTACTATTGCGAGTATTGTGTTCGTGAACGAGACTTTCGTATGAAGCAATTGTGACACGTATGTAATTCGGTCTTAACGAACAAGACTGTTTCATAAATATAAATGCAAGGAAGTGTTAAGATATTTAATTCATTGAATAAAGGTTTACAAGAGTTTCAGGGGTGATGTTTACAAATTATCCGAACTATCCTCTTCTGAATTTTGTATGTTCTGATTGGAATTACCCCAGAAGGTAATGCCGTAACGTAAATGAGAGTAAACGTTTGAAAAATATACGCAACGGGAAATACGTAGATGCCGAATGCGTTATACAATTTGCATAATTGGGAATTAAGATTGTCAACGTGACAAGTCCATTTGAGGTTGTCTTGAATATGGAGACCTAAGAATTTTGTATTCGTAACAGTTTTTACTTGTGTTCCGATTAACGAAAGAGAAACCCGGGGTAAAGATTTTGTGGTACTATTGTGAAATGACGTAGACACTGTTTAGTCAGTGTTTACAATGAGACGATTTGCATGGAACCAAGTCGAAATGTTAGACAAAACTTTTTGAGCGTTGGCGTGTTAACATAGTAAATTAGTGTCATCAGCAAAAATAACCATTTTGTAATCTGATGTGTAAGATGACATGTCGTTCACATACAATAAAAAGAGTATAGGGCCGAGAATTGAATCTTGGGGTACTCCGGAAGTAAGTGGCTTTGTTTCTGAAGGACAAATATGAAGTACTTTATTTTTAGTATAGGAGATTTCGACCTGTTGATATTCGAATACCCAAAGAATGCAATTTGAAAATGTGAATTCCGTGATCAATTACATTGTCGAATGCTTTGAATAAATCAAGACAAACACCCTGAGCATATTCTCCACGGTCAAGAGATGTGGACATCGTTTAAGAAAGAAAATGTGGCGCTTGCAGTGGAATAGGATTTCTTAAAACAATGTTGATCATCAGAGAGAATGTTATTTTTTTATAAAAAATCTAGATGACGCTTATAGAACAATTTTTCTAGGATTTTTGAGAAAGTGGGTAGTGGAGATATAGTTCGGTAAATTCCAACATTAAGTTTGTTTCCTTTCTTGTGTAAAGGTTTTACTTTAGCTCTCTTAAATATGTTAGGAAACACTTTTTCCGATAAAGAATTATTAAAAATATTTAAGAGTGGTTTAATACAGCATGGGAAGAGAATTTAACAATAAACTCAGGTATATCATCTATGCCTGTTGAAAATTTGTTTTTTAAGGAGCTGATGATTTCCATGACTTCACTGGCGTTAGTTTCGGAAGTGAACATAGAATTGGGTATGTGGGTGGATATAATTGGAGGACATTGATTTGGATATATTGAGTTCGTTATTTTACCAACTTTTGAGAAGTAAGTATTAAACAAACTTACGATGTCCTGAGGATTTGATACGATTTTGCCATCGTTTAGTAAAGAAACATTTTCTTCGCGATTTTCAGAAGTTGACGAGTAATTGTTAACTATATTCCACATGGCTTTCATCCGGTTGTTCGATTTTAGTATATGCCTGCCGTTTTCCATTACTTTAGCTGTATACACTACTTTTCGAAGAATAGTCTTATATTTACAAAAATAATCATGGAATTCGGGTGGTTGGTTATAGAGTTTTCCAAGATATTATAAACCGAGTTTGTTTTTTGAAGAAATCCTTATCCCGTGATCCATCTATTGTATTTCTTTGTGTTAATTAACTTCCGTTTTATGGTAAAGGTAGAGTTGTAATGTTTTAGGAATATTTAGATAAATACATTGAATTTTTCGTCTGTGTTTTGGCAATTGTAAACATATACACGCTTCTTTGTCAACGGAAGCACAATTCCCCTGTGGTCGCTTGTTACACCTGATACCACGTTTCATTGCGTCACTTCATGTTGCCTCATTCTCGTACTCAGTTAAAATTTATAACTGAGCTTGTTCCATTACCTTCGAAAGTTTCTGTATTATCATTGTAGATTACAATTCCATTTTCTATTATAATCTTCTCAAGCAGTCTTCCTCTTACCGTAATTTTCTTATCTTCCCATAATGTGCTTCTTGATTATACATACACACCAGTACAGCTTTCCCTTGAATTTATGAAGAGTTTGCACTAAAACTAGTATGACCTGTTCTATTCTTTCACCACTTCGACTACATTTATTTACAATTGCTATATCTATATTTCTACACTTCATAATTTCTACATCAACTACTGCACTAAAAAATTCACACCAACACTTCTGCTGCAGCTTCAGTTACTACTAAAGCTGCCCATGGATTGTTTTTACTCACAGTTCTGTAACTAATTGTATTTACCTAATTTTTTTCAATTCATCACGCAATGTGTATCTCTTGTAAGCAGACTAAAACTATACCATTCTTCTCCAAATAATTTCCTATTTTTCCTCTGCATATTTGATGGAAGATACTAATTCCCATAATATGTAGTTTCAATTATAAAACTCGTGGATTACTTATATTGAAGACAGTTATTATCCATAACGCCGCGTTCACAATTGTTTCTCCTCCTCTGACAACTTGCACATCTTTTATCCTTATTTCTATTATGACACCCCTTAAAATTATGCCCTTGTTCGGCACAGTAACTGCAAGTTTCTTCTTTATTATTACATGTGGCAGCCAGATGGCGGTATTTTTTACACATGAAGTATCGCATCTGTGTTCTGTCCTCTTCAATTTTATAACTCTTAAACTCACAATTCGATCTTAATTATGTCCATTATCTTTCTCTCTTAAATTTTTCCATAAACAAATCACCACTCGTTTCTATGATCCAATTTTGTGTTCTTCTATTGACATACATTTCCTTACATACTATCCGTGTGTTTTTTCAAACTTAACTCTGCTTTCTCCTTTAAAGCTATCATCCGCGACACATTTTGTTAAGTATTTCTTGTGTTTCCTTATCTACTCCAAATATCTTTATTTTAGGCTTCCTTCGTGACACCTCTTTCATCTCCACCTGTTCTGATACCATTGCCTCGATTTTCTCCTTTTCACTTGAATCTGGCAACTCTATAAATATCTCTTGTTCTTCTGCCTTCCTAGCCGTTTCTATTCTAACTTTCGTCAGCATTTCCTCCATCTTGTTTCTTAGTATTGCTTTCACATTTTCACTAATATATTTTGCCTTCCTTATTACCACTAGTTCTTTTCTTCTCTTCGATATGCCTTCACGCACTCCATTTGCATAATGTAAATCACAAGATTTCTGCGTGTTGATAATTACATGTTCTATTTCCTCTCCGATTTTCTGTCAGCTTCTTGCCTTGTTCCATCGGTTCCATTCGAGAGACTATCTTTCTTTCCATTTCCTCGAGCATAGTACTCTCTGCATTTCGGTTAAAATAATATTGTTTTCTTCCCTATTAACATCTCTCATACTTTTCGCTATACGTTCCGTTCCATTTTGCTACTTATTAACAATTTCATTTTCTTTCCTCCTTTCAACAATTCTCTTCTCTCCATCTCCTGAGTAATAATTTGTACTTCTTTCTTGCTTTTCTCATTTATCTTTTTCATTACTTTAATATTGAGATATATACTTTGTAGAACACTATTCATCCTTTCATCTACAACCCAATCAAGCTCTTTTCCATTTTTACTAGTGTTCCATCTATTATTGCCTTTGCTTGCTTTTCTCTCAATTTCACTTCGTATTACTTCCTCTATGCCTTTCTCCCATTTACTGCATCCATCAATATCTCATCAATTCTTCCCCTCTGCTGTTGCAGAAACGTATAGTCCGATGAAACCATTCTTCTACATCATCCATTTTTCCTTCATTCCTTTTCCGCACTAGTATCATATTATTCTCCTGACTCTGCGCACATTCCAACATCTTATCCACACTCTGTCTTATTTTCTTCAATACTCCTACTGTCTTCCTCTTTAATTCCTCATCTTCTACAGTCTTAACTATTACTGCATAATGATATTTATTTCCCTTTTTATTTCGCACGTTTACATTACTGTTCCTATCACTTATCTTTCTTGCTGACCATCCATTATGTAGTTAATCAATGGTTCTGTTTATTTTTCCCTCTAACTAGCCTCTTCTATAAGCACCCCTGTGTATTCCAGTTCTTGTTTGAAGCAAGATGCGCCATCCGCTTCCAAGTTATGACGGTGTGATCATTTAACTCCCTTTGTTTACATCGAAAATCGTCGTTGTCATCAAAATCAGTAAAGGATCTTGTCTTTATCAATTCAACTAGTTTCTGAAATAAGTCTCCTTTCTAAATCACGCTACAGGATCAATAGTTCCAACTAGTGGTGTAGGGGCGCTGGTCTTGTATTCATATAAGGAGGGCCATGAATGTATATAATATTTTCTCTAGTGTTTATATTCAATGGGCCTCACTGGTAATACGTAAACATTCATTTCATCCAACAAGTATCAAATCACTGCGCTATTAGTCTAATCAGAAAAGTAGCTGTATGATTTTAGCAGTTACATAGGTAATATATCTGACCATTTTGGGTCGTCCTTTCATCAATCATTGTTCTCTTTTCTTCTCTTAGAACCATTCATCCTCCATGCCGTAGATTTCTATTCAGGATTGCAGCGCTCACAGCCCTTCCGCATACTTCCCATTTAATACAAGGTCTCCACACTTCTTATATATTCATCTGGTAACCATATAAGAACATAAATTAGTGAAGGTGTACTCTTTTAAACGTATATCATCCGAGCGTATAGCTATTGCTAGATTCCTTAACGGCGACTGGTTCAAGAAATGTTATATCAAATTCGACGAATTCAAATCTGTTCAAACTATCTCTCTGTAATGGCATTACAGCTATAATGGCATGGTGTGAGCCTTGGCCAGCTCGACAATCTACTTCCGTTTTTTTCCTCTCTAAAACTAACTCAACGGCCAGGTGAAAATTGTGACGGACCGGAAATCGAACCCGGGACTTCCTGCTCTGGCTGCAGATCACTGCACCACCCACCTCGACTTCAAAGTCCATACGTAACTTCCACCCGGTCTACCCGGAAAGATTCAGAGATACCGTCCTCCAAATAGAAAAAATCGAGGGTATCTGGAATTATCATGGTATATGTGGACGAATTGGTGGGTTTGACAGTTTAGAACGTTGACAAACCCTGACATATGACTGTTTGTCCCTGTCCTTAAGATTTACGAGCCTTGAATCCCAGTAGTGATAGTTGGTATTTCAGTCATCGTCCGCAATAAACCGTGAACAATGGTAAATAAAAAATGTTTAAATTTTAATTTTTTACTTGAATGTTTCAGTGGACAATATATTGATGAAACCGTAAGAAAACCAATGTCGTCGTAGATTGCAGAAAAGTTTCATACCAATGCCAATAACCATGGTGTCACACATTCTACCGTTCAAGAATGGCGCTTCCACCGTGAACTGTGGATGGTTCGCGCTGAATATGTTACAACCTTTAATGCGGAAATAACGTTTGTCAGTGAAGTGGGTTTCCGATATCAACGTTTGTCTATGTCTAAATCGTAAGAAATGAATTCATTTTGAGCTGAACAACCCAATTGTATTCTATGCTATTTTTTTGTACGAGCTAGTCATTATGACAATATTAATTCAAGCCCCGGCAATTAATATTGATATTTCTTGGTCCGTTACGGTCACCAAACGGTAACGGAAGGGTGACTTCATTCGTCAACCGTAGATGTTATTAGGCTGAGAACGGAATCTGTTTACAAATCTCTCGAAAAAACTTTGCGAGTAAATGGTTGCGAATCAT
The DNA here is from genome assembly GCA_002313205.1 of Laupala kohalensis. Taxonomy (NCBI): domain Eukaryota; kingdom Metazoa; phylum Arthropoda; class Insecta; order Orthoptera; family Trigonidiidae; genus Laupala; species Laupala kohalensis. The sequence continues at coordinate 63,454 of NNCF01128683.1, read as the reverse complement.
TGGTGGGGTGTCATTAAATGGATTAAGAATCTTTGGTTTGTTGTAGGACGTGTTACCTGAGGGTGTATATTTAAAAAGACCACTTGTGAGTGGGATTTTGGGTAATATGTGTGCCTACCTCCGACAAAATTTTCATATGGTTTGTGAGTACTCTCATGGTTGGGTCTTCAAGAACAATATTTTTTGATATGTTCATACCGCTGGCATTGAACTGTTTCATGTGCGGCTGTTTGCATTTTACTGCAATGTTGAGTGGAGTGCGGACGTTGACAATATCATGGTTACTTGTTGTGGTTCGAGATCTTAGAAAAATAAGGATAAAGGTGCCTTAGCGTTCCTATACTACAAACTTATAATATATTTCTGACCTTGTGACCTATTGATGCGAGCTCTGGTTCTATATCTTCTTTATTCACTGAATGGTGTTTCGTGGTTAACTGAATGGTGAATGCAATGTGTACAGCACGATCTTGTTTCATTTGTTACGTATAAAATGTACAATTATTGTTGACAAGGTGTATGACAAGTTTTCTGTAAGTATTCCGATAAATTTTTAATCAATATAAGTCAATTTTTATAATAATAGTCAACACGGTCGAAAGTGAAGGGTTGTAGTCAACATGAGTGTTTGAAACTCAAAAAGGTGACAAAATGTTATTTTCTGGTAATCATTCCATTTATTTCAACGTAAATAAGTTCTCGATAATATTAGAGACATATCTTACATATCCCACACAAATGAGTTGATCAAAATATAATACGAAAATACGATACTTTGTCTTTTAAAAATCTACGGTGAATGGATTTGAATATTTTTCCTAATATTCATAGAATTGCTTCTAAATATCATAGGTGTAGATTTCTTATATACTTTCATTTATGTACTTATGTTTCTTAATTCTGTATATGTCAACCATTGAAAACACGTGGAAAATTGCGCTCTAGAAGCCTACACCCTCACATACCTTAATAACCACATAAATACAACAATAAAATCTGAAATTCACGAGAAAATACTCTAATTATGAAGATAAATGAAGAACTGTAATAATCGATAAAAATATTTTGATAAAAAATCGAAATTTAATCTCACTCTCTCTGCTGCAACGCGCTTTATTTCTGTCACACAGACGTATGACCAAACCTGCTGATCGAGAACCTCTCTTAGGGTATTGAATATTACGTCTAAAAAAATACGCATGTAAAAAGTTATTGGTTCCAAAACTCGAAGTGTCAAACATTGATGCATATTCTATGCCAATGGAATGAGGACACACCTCGTACAGTCGGGCTCAAGTGAAGTCGCGGGAATCCAGCTAGTTTACACTAAACATTCCATTCGAATTTGTATGATGGTCACAAAATAGATGTCGTTTCATACGTTAAGATTAGCTTATTGGTTTTACATTTTGTTGACCAGCCTAGCTTTATAATGAATTCCCAATATGGTTTGTTTCAAAATAAGTGAACCTCTCTTTTATATATATATATATATATATATAATATTTTATGAAAAATACGAATAATTAATGCTCTTTTCAATTCTAATGAGAGAGAACAATAGGTAAAGCCTGTAATACTTCCAGTCGTCCAGATGGTTTGTGAAAGTAGTAATGGCAGGATAGTTGACATTCCAGTACTAGATAAATGATGTGTGGGGTTTCATGAAGTTTACATTCTTAGACATTAAACAGGAAAAACAGACTCAACAAAGTTTCAGTTTGCACTTTTCTCTCCTAAAATGTTGATAAATCATTCTAGAATGTTATGAAAACAACTAAGAGGAAAACACATTAATTACACAAAATATGTATATTTCAAAAACGGTTTATGATGATCTCATGACCAAGAATATTTGTCAATAATTCATCATTTCATTTACAAGGACTTTCACTCATGTAAAGTATTCAATTGTTGGTTATTAATTTGTCATTTGTTGTCCAGAATAATCTTTTTCGTGATATCAAACGTTTCGTCTGTTTCAATATACAACAGTTACCAAAAATTAACTCTTATGTACCTATATCATAATATTCGACTCCACTACACAGTTTTGTTCCAAACAAATACGCTCATGCAAACGTTTGATTTTCTAATTATATTTTAGGCATTCAGGATTGTCATCAATCTACAGTACATTTCCCAACAAACATTATAAACGTACCCTCATCCGTGGCTTCGGAGAACGCGCAACAAATGTCTCTTGCTCTTCAATGGCTGGAGTTTCTTCCATATTTTGTATCAAATTGTAATGATTTAAGTGTTCACCTTTTAATTATTTCGTCGCAGCACTGTATAACATACAAAAATATGTGTTGGCCATGGAAATTAAAATGGCGCTCATGTTGCTTCCATTACGGTATAAAGATTACCAAAATAAAAAAATTTAAGAAATAATTCTATAATTCACAAAATATGAAAAACGAACAGTAGGAGAAATTTAGTGTCTGTGTTTAATATATACTATACAGTTCTAAGAGTAATTCATTCACTTGGTTCCCACCTTCAAGAGATCCAGGTGCTCAAGAGTTCATTTTTCACTTAAGTAGAGACAATCAGTTGTCCTAGTCTCTCCCTTTCATACGCTTTAAGATAAGAAGAGGAAAGACGAGAGTACTATTCACAATGTTCATGTTCAACGAACAGCTATTACCTGCACAGAGCTTTCGTATATTACATGAATTTGCGTCGCGTGAATGATAGTAAAAAAATCTCAAATAGCGTACTGTCTCTTCGAGACCGCTTCACACAATTTCACCAGTTTGGTAAATATTCAAATTACAAGAAATCAGAAGAGGGAAGAATCAATGATACTGAAGAGGAAGATGTGAGATACGTGCAAGGAAAGAAGACAGGAAGTTAACTAGTAGACACGCGTGCGAGATGTTAATTTAGTTTTATGTGTACTCAACATTGGCACGTTTGTGTACATAAATTCTGTAGCCCCATCCTGGCCCGGGTTTTTCTCCGGTTTTCCTTTGGGTAGAGGCGGATTTATCATACAGGTTCTCTAGGCTTTGTCTAGGGGGGTCTATTGTAACAATAAATCGTGAATTTAGTGTTATTTCAATTTTTAAGCACTATACTCAGAATAATCTATAGTTCGATAATAACTTACATGTAATTTTTTGCTTAAAATTACAAACATATTGACATTCTATTAGTATTATAACTCGCAGCTAACTTTTTATCTTATCTAGGAATTTTTGCTGAATTTTTTGAATCCGCCTCTGCCTTAGGGCCCTTGATCGGAATTGATGGGATGGTCCCTTGCTTGCTTCCGGAGAGTAAATTAGTTTTTTTTTCCCTCCACGTGGTCATACGCAGTTTGTACTGTTTTTTGACAATAAATTTATTATTATTTGATGAGAAGTATTTTTTCATGAAAAATAGCACGAAATTATGTGTTAGGAAATGCAAAATATGTACTAAAAATTAATTTTCAAGAATATTTTTAGACTTAGTTTCTTGCAAAAGTAAGTTTTTTGTGTTCAAAAAAATAATAAATGTTTAGGAACCTTGGAGTCCATACGGACCCCACTGGTAGACAGTGCTAAAAATTTGCGGTAATAGTAGGGTTAAATTGTAGTGTTTATTGCTTTGAACAATGTTCATATTTGACTTTATTATAATGTAACTTCAAAGTAGGATAGGTGCGCTTAGCCTAAGCTACGGAACATCAGAGTGCGTGACAGCCCATCGTCATTGATAGACAAAATCATCACGCTCAGATAGAGGTACCGTCGGGGTGGCCCAGTGCTTCAGAATCGCGACGGTTCTTCTCCGACACTTAGATAATATCAAATTATTCTTATTTTGAGCAACCCTGAATGTCACAAATCTCTTAAATCAGCACAGAAGACAGAAGTAGTACCTGTTTCATATCTTGTTGGCCTTGCGTTCCAGCGACCAGGGCCACATTACTTATACGAAGATTATACTCGAATAATACGAAACAGAAACACCGAGTTTTACTTCTCATAATGAACTAATTATCTGATATGCATGCATTTCACGACAAAATACTATTCTTATTCTGTGATAAGAGAATAGGATATTACCTGAAACAATGTAGCTCTCCGTGTTTCTTCGCGCGCGACTTGTAGAAGACTGGAAATATTCTCAATCCACGCTTCGCAAACACGTCAGCAGCGCCTTCGTAGAATCTCAAGTCACTAACTTCACATTCCTGACTCTATGGTAATACGAGAATAAGGATGAAATTTGACATTGCTATGCTGTCATTCTTGGAATTGTCAGATGGAGTATAAACAATCTAAAATATCATTCCTCATGTTGAATTCCTTATACAATTCATTCTCATACGATACATGTTGTTAGATTGAATGTTAAGTTTTTCTCTTTATAAGCTGTTATTTGGATTATTCTTTTCACGTATTACACTTTATCCATATCATATGTCATCCTTTCCTTTCTTTTATTCCGAAAAAAGTTGTCAGTTTGAAAAAAGCAAAATATTATCAAAAAGATCTTCATTCATACTTTTTAAGCAAGTAATAGTCGAAATCATTTTAGTGAAGTAATCTTTATTATACTTTATTGCTGGAGCTCAAATAATATTTACATTCATTCTGGCCTTATGACGTAATATAAGTACTTTAATTTCTAAAATAGAACATTTAATTCCATAGCACTGCCTATGGAATGATATAGTAATTTGAATAATCGTGTGTTGGCGCGCTGGCATCAGGTCTTGGAGTGGGGGGACACGGGCAACTTATGAAAACGTTAGGTTGCACCCGCAATAGTGGGAGGAACTACGAGAGTGGAGTGAGGCGCCCACCCTTTCAGATACTTTATTTTTTCAAAGATAATTTATTAGATGGAGACCACTCACTAGGTTTGATAAGGTAACCAAACCCCTTTGAATTAATTAATGCATTACTTGTAAATCTGAAAGCGCGCCGTTACATAATAATATTTGAAAGTTCTAAATTTTATTTTCTTATAAAACCAGTTTTGTCGTGTGTAGATAACTTGAAATTCCAGTTTTGGTTCATAAAATATTTTACTAATCAAAACTGTCCTATTTTCTTGGAACACCGGTGGCCATGTGGCAAAGGTAATGGTGAGACACGGACATTACAATTGATTTTATTGATATTGAGTTCTCAAATCTGTTATTTAGTCTCATAAATATGTATTGCATGCACAACGATACTTTTTAAGTTTTCTTGTGAGATAGGGACATTTTTAATCGTCGATAAAGATATTTTAGGAAATAATATAGATAAAAAATTTCTTCCAATCACCGGCTCTGCAGTGCTATCGGTATGAAAGGAATATTAGGCATTGTGACACAGTTCTTGCAATTAGGAAACATACCAATGCACTTCATAGATGATGAGAATCCATGACACATCAAAATTAAGGCACAGGATAGTCGCTCACTTTTATTCCCGATTCATGTGAACCAGTCAGAACAGAAGAACGGAAGAACGGAATCTCGGAACAGTCTATTTCTCAGAAAGCGTTTCTACTAATGTATCGATTATAAAGATTATGGAAATATACTATTCTATTTTTGGGTATTTCCTGAAGTCAATATCGGTTATAATACACTAGAACGTTTAGAAATATAAAATAAATATAAATTTATTGCCGAAAAGCAGTACAAACTGCGTATCACCACATGGAGGACAACTCTCCTGAACAAGCTAGGGACCATTTCATCAATTCTGATCAAGGGCTCTAAGGCAGAGGCGGATTGAAAAATTTCACCAAATTGCTAGATAAAGATAAAAAGTTAACTATGTGTTATAATACTAACAATCTCAACAAATTTGTAATATATCACAAAAAATTTATTTCACATGTACGTATTATTATCGAACTATGGATTATTCGCAAAATAGTGTTTCGGTCGTTTCACATTTCTTTTCCGTTAATTCTGTCCCACTTCACTTACAGTGTTGTACCCCTCCGCCCTCCAATTAGGTATAGAGTTGGACTGAAAGGTATTCCGAGTATCATAATTCATCTCAGCAACTCTGAAAATTAAAATCGATCATTTTTGCACATCACGCTCTTTCCAACCCTACTTAGAAGAGTGTCAAACATACTGTGGGCTTTGAACTTCAACATAACGACATTGATAGTATAATTTTTCATTTAAAAAACCTGAAAAATGTGGAATGAACGCAAATAAGTCATTTTCATTTTTTACCATGCTACCCCGTTCCCACCACTCTCTCGCTGACTTTGGAGTGGTAAGAATGTCATTTCTCATTAGAGCTAAATTTAGACTTACACGATATTAGGATGTCACTATTCAACATAGCGACGTTCATAACTGAGGTCTCTTCTCTGATATCCATATCATTTTGGATAATTTTTCATAGTATACTCTTCCTAAAGGGTGGTACGGGTGTATAGATGCTGGTCGTAATCTTAAACGTCCCCGAGAATGTCACTACTCATCACTGTGCACTCGGAAACTACAGTATCATCATTAATATCGGACCGTTTCGGCAGCTTTGACGTGTCACGCAATTCATCTCAGCAACCCCAAAACTCGACACTTACATCGATCATTTTCGACAATTTTTACGTGTCACACCATTCCCCACTCTCACCTTTGATTAATAATGCATCTCAGCAACCCCGATAAATGAGGATTTGACTCTAATACAGGTCATTTTAAATTATTTTTTCGTCTCACCGTCAACCGGAAGGGTACCGTACCCCCATGCGATTTAAACTTCAATGTCGTTGAATTGGCAGATCATTCACCTCACAAACTCTGCAAACTATTTATTCTATGCAAATTGGTTCTTTTTAATTATTTTTTCGTTAATCTCGTTTCATCCTCTTTAGGGAGGAAAGGAGCGCTTAATTTCCCATGGGGATCTTATTAAGATTTAAACGGTATCAGGGGGTGACACTTTTCATCCCAGCGACGTCAAATCGTGAATTTGTCATAATATTAATTATCGCTGATTTGTTATGACAACCTTCCCTAGAGTTGATGGGGCGTTCGGGGGCTCAACATGGACTTAGGCGGAATTAGGATGTCACTATCCATTTCAGTGACCCCGTAAGTAATGTATTCAACACCAATATAGGTAGTTTTCACTTATTTTTACATTCCCTTGGAGAGCTGGGGTGTCTTACTACCCATGGAAGCTAAATTTTGTCTTACACTAATATGAGACTCACACCTCCTATAGCGTGGTCCTTATACTGGAGTCCGCAGTGAATGAAAACAATTCTTACTACGGTTACCATTAATACAATTACGCCCTGGATAACTTGAAAGGTAACGTCGGTGGACCAGCGAGATTTGCACTGGGCGGTAAATAAATACCCCCAGAATGACCACACTGATCAAAGTTGGTGCATTTTAAATTGTTAAAAAAAACGCATATCTATAGTTCCAGGACCTGAGAGTCGTCCGACCAGCGGCACGGTTAGGGAAACAGTTCTACCGAAATAATACCCTACTGAATTAATCACTTCTATCAGCACAAGTATTCACAGCAATTTAAAGGCATAAAATCCATAAGAAATTAAATACATTCCTAAATGAACCTACTTGAAAAATAAATAAATACAATCTACCTAACATCTCACAGATGAAGCCGTATACAAACATACAATAGAACAAGTAATGCAAAGGAAAAACTGGTTGATTGTACTACGGAAAAGTAATTAGTTCAACGAAACATTTATTCATGAAACAATCCAGTAAATAATACTGATTCAAAATAATGAAAATCGTATTAAATTGACTAAGAGCATTGATTAACCGAAACATTATTTACACAAAATAAATTATTAAATGCTCATAACATTGGAACATGAACTTTACAGCGATAATTACCCAAAATCAATGATTGCATAATTTAGTCTCTTTTCAGGCGAGAAAAAGTTTTCCACGGCTCGTAGCTCGACGATACGATGCCGTACACTTGACTCGTACACCTTGTGTTGTCCTCAACGCTCCTTCTCCGTCGTAGCGTAGGTCAAGTTCAAAATCAGCTGATTATCGTGAGCACTACCGCTTGCCACAATTCAGTTCTTAAGCCGAATGCTAGCTCGAGAATATTACTGGTCACATCGTACAAGTCTTTGAGGAAAATAAAAGTTCCTTTTAAAACGTTCTGATCTCCGTGCAGCGTTGCGCACTTGCCCCACATCTAATTTAACGCCGCGTACATGTAGCTACTGCGCTACAGTGACGTCTTATCACTACGAGTGTTCGTATAGAAGTCACCGTTCTTCACCGTTTTATGCTGCGCTGTGGGGGCGTTGAGGAGGAAGGGGCTGCCTATCTCTGATTGGGGAATTCTTGACGCGCCTCACGCACTGACACCCGACAGACTCGACACTCCATCTTAACAAAACCCGTCCATTGCCAAGCGCAATTTAAATGCACTGATTGCAAATAAAATCAGTCCATCCCTTAATTGGGTAAACTATTTGTTCATCTCAATATCAGTATGTCACTATTAATCTCAGCGATGCCGAAAATTGAGAATTGGTCACTGATATAATTTTCGATACTTTTTCACTTCCGTATTCCCTTCCGTATGGGTATATTAAGGATAAAGGGCTGGAGCGTCATCGGGAATGTTACTATTAGTTTCAGTGGCCCCGAAAATTATGGTCTCAACACAATTAGCGATTATTTTCGATTATTTTTATATTTTCCCTCTCTCACCTTCCACACGAAAGGCTTATGCTCACAGGGGGTGATCGTAGACTTTAGCGACATGGGGAGAGTTTCTCTTCTCTTCAGCATTCTCAAAAATTTATTCATCACCAATATCGGTCGTTTCCGATTACTTTTTCATATCTCCCCCTGTCCAACCCTCCCTAGGGGTAATGTCTTACCCCCACAATGCTTCTTGACAGACTGGTCATCGCTGTACCAAGTTTTGTTGCTTCTCTCATTCGAGAGTAATGGTGCGCCATCCATACAATGTTATATATGTAGATAGTTAAAAATAGTGTAAGAAATTAATTATTGTGTTTTACTAATATTCCACCTCAGTTAATACAAAGGTTAATGTTAAAATCGTAAAAAGATATATAAGAGAAACTAATCTTTCCATAGTTCCGTGTTAACATTAATGTTATGTTTTTCTAGGGTCACGGCAATTGTAAAGATATAATTTTGTCGTACTTTAGATGTGTGTTTCTGAATTAACTTGCTTTTAATCACATTTAGTACATTTCTACTATTTTCTATTTAAATGAAAATGGGAGACGGACTACTCGGTCCAGTCTCCCATTTTCATTTAACATAACATAATTAATCTGTTACTTGGCGGTGAGGTTCACCACAGTTTAAGAGATTTCTATGTATTTTCTATTTAGTTTTTCTTAGTTTTTTCGTAATTTGGTGGAGTCTGCTTATGAATGATTATACTTACCTACATATTGTAGTTAAAGATGATATATCTCCGAAGAAACAAAAGTGGACAGTCAAGAAAGAGCAAGATCTGACACGGAGCAAACAAGATAGAGACAAAAAGAGAAGGAAGCAAAAGAAAGTGAAAATGAAGAACCTTTGTATCAATTGCCTAACCACTAGGAGAAGTTAGAAGATCCCGATAAATATTTCGAAAATATGGAGGACAATCTTTTGAAGGAAGTCACACTTGTGGTACGAGGGAACAATAAGAGACGTACTGGGTATGTTCTTACTCGTGGACATAGAGGTGAGTGTAAAAAATACATTTAATGTTTTTGATGTTTTAAAGAAGTTCTGCAAAATGAATTAGAGGACACTGGAATGAAAAGAATTGATTGTGCAAAAACTAAATTCGTCCTTCCTGATAATGACAAATTTTCTTTGAAAAGAGAAAAGGTCTCAATGCAATCCAACCTTCTCCTGTTAGTGAAAAAGAAGGTAGTCAGTCGGGTAGGTAACCGTCCAGGGAATATTTTGTTTTTAATTCAACTTGTTCTTATATGTTCAGGTTTGATATTTTTATAAATGGAACTCAATTAAACTATAATGTCTTTGTATGAATGATGTAAAAAATTAATAAATAATATATGTAAAACTATAATTATATGAGTAATTTCTGGGTTAGAGACCGCTCTGATGACCAAAGAAAGTATGTCAGAGTTTAATGGTATTTGCATCGAGAAACACAATTAAAATGGGGTATGGGGTAAAGATGAACACCGAATTGGGAAAAAGTGAACATACTATTACAACAACTGTGACATTCCCATAATGTCACTGGTTCCATACTGCATGCTAGGAGAGAAATCGTTGTATACTATTACCTAGTCTCAAGGCTAATTATAAAAACGTGGGATGATTGTAAATATATGGGTTAATGTTGGAAATTAAGTATTGAATCTTCGTTACGGGAGATGCATGAAAAAATAGCCCGTTAAATACGTGGGGTTGACAGATTTTTTTAACCAATTAAGACATCAAAATTGAAGTGGGAAAGAAACTCATTCAAAACTTTTATTTCTTTCATTGGGATCTACTTTCCTGTCAAGGAGTGAATTAATGGGGGATACCTATACTATTCTTTCCACAGTAATTTATTTGACTTATATTTTGGTACATCATCTCAAAATTAGTTTTCTGTCATTTGCATTCTTGGAAACTTGGTAAGAGGTTTTCACTATGCTGAAAATGTGGATCAATATTAATCGTATTTCTGTAACAATTCTATATTTCACTCTACGTTCTACTTCTATGTCGTATTAAATCATTGCTTAACACTGAATGCTGTTCATACGCTCGTGACACACTGCCGAGGTACGAGTACTTGATAGGTTTCAGGAGAGGCAATGGCTTCCACGCGATTGCATCAAGCCTACCAGAGCTCGTAATCTCACCAGAGCACAAGAAGTCGTACAGTGCTGCTCTTAGCAAGAGTTCGGTTACGCTCCCATTGACGCTCGCCATTTCAAAATGCACTTACTCCACTTATTTCTTCAGAAAAAATGTAAGAATGTTAATATTTTCATTAGTAGAATTAAAATCTTGCATTCCTATCTATTGATTGGTTGTTGGAACGTAGATTGTGTGTTTTCAGCGTTCTTCATGATGGCAACCCTCATGTTAGGGACGATGTGTGCTTTAATTGTTGCATCAGCATGGTTAAACTTCAGAAAGGGAATTATCAACAACCCAGACCCAAGTTACGATTACATAATTGGTGAGAGTTTATTATTTTAAGATTAATATCTTCTTTCAATAAAATGTTTTGTTTCCTTGTAATGTTAATCTATTCATTAAAAAAAATATTTCATTTTCTTTTAGTGTGATTTTGATTAAGATTGTTCATAAAATTTCCACTTCTTAGAGCGGTACATTACAAAATATCAGAGTTATATTCAGACACATGACATAATACTTCGTATTAATTTTGTGATTCTGTAACTTAAAAAATAAAACAATGTAATTTCTAATAAAATGTCACATATAGCCCTGATGAAATATTAGAATCAATGATTACGACACATTCTTTTCGCGTCAATTTCTAATATGCTCATTTTCTTTGTAGTTGGAGCAGGTACTGCAGGATGTGTACTCACATCGCGCCTCGTGAAGGACAAATCAAGTCCAAAAGTTCTATTGGTTGAAGCAGGAGACCTATTCCCATGGTGGTCGTATATACCTCTCGCTGCGCCTTTCTTACAAGAGAGTTACTATGATTGGGCCTATAGAACCACTCCGCAGTTACATTCTTCAAGAGGACTAAAAAATAGGGTAGGAATTAATCTTGTTGTTTCCAGCTGCTCTACTGGCGTGACTTATGGAATTTTTGAACGAATAAACTTACTTAAATCTCGGGTAATATCTTTTGTACTTCATACATTGTTCTTAGAAATTCAGTCGCTATGCATTGCCCAGATGATTGGTGATATCTCCATTTAGTTAAGGTACAAGTTCTCTTCACGGTGCACTGGGTCTCTTAGGAATAGAACGAGTGGATGTGTAAGTTTATTTGTTTGTTTTGTTTCTAATGGTTCATTCACATCGTTAATAACGCCAATCTCCTCGTTACCAAGAGATCTCTCTCATGTTGGATCTTGTTAGTGCATCTTCGTCTCGTCGTATTGAGGCAAAAGACTAAGCTAAGACAGTTTGGAAAACTACTTACACGAGCTAGACAACTTAGCTTGTTTGTACGCATGTATCTAAATCATAGGACTCACAATTTTCTTTAAAAATTCTTCTAAATAGACCTATCTTATGTTGTACTCCTATTTTTATCTTTCAAATATAGGAAACCCGAGGTGAACAGGTCTTCTTGTTCCGAGCATGTAGGCGAACAGATAGGACAATTCATATTTTTCCATAAAGATAATGATTTTTTTTAAGTATAAATATGACAGTAGAAGCAAGAGTAACATTCTCAGTCCAACACTTTTAGATGAAACAAATAATTAAATACTAGGCAACAAACGAAGAAGCAAAATCCACTTTCCCCTTGATAAGGTATAAAGATTAGATACTTATTTCTATTATTCCATTAATTAGTATTTATAAGTGTGTGAAGTGTAATCATTGATCTAGACTAAAAGACAAGTATTTTAAGTTTTTTTTTCTTGTGCTTTTGAAATAATATTTGTTAACAAACACATAACATCCATATGATTTCCTATCGTTTTTTAAGTATAGTACAGGAAATCATACGAATGTATGTATACTCACAAAACGACAGGAAATCATATGGGTGTTATGCTTTTGTATTATACGTAAAGAAAATAAAGGTTCATATTCAGTATTCTCGTAAACTAACAATAAAAACAGCGTTGTGCTGAGTAACTGAAGGACTCACTCTTACATCGACACAAGGGAAAAACAAATCGAAAAACTGGAAATTTTGAAGGAATGTAGCTTTTATCTTGTATAGAATCTCTAAGATTTTTAATTCCGATTTTAAAGGGGTGATTCAGGGTGAAATAATTAAGTCATCATCTCAATATTTTATATAAACATACAATATTTCAATATCTAGAAACGGGTATTGGATTTTTCAAGTCTTTATTTTGCAATGGTTGCAAGGGGATATAAATGGTTTTTTTAGGTTTTGTTGTTTCAGGTTTTCAGGCACGGTTAGGTATAACATTTTCATTACATCTCACAAAATAATCGACGTATCATCCCGGTTTATATATAAATATTGTTCAATAAAAAATCGAAAATACAATTTCGGGATGTTCAATATTTTAATTTTTTAAATACAATATTTGGTGCGTTTTTATGACTAATGACTCGTTCATCAAAACAGAAGAGATAGGACTCATTAGTGCAGGAATTGGAAATTTTACTGTTGATGTTAAAAGGTGGGAGTATGCAATTTTTTGGATGTTACTTCTGCTTCGTATAAAAAGAAAGGATTTTTCAATATTTTATTGTGTAATCTACATGTGTGGATTAATTTTTTAATATTTCGATATTTCAGTTTTTAATAGCTGGAAAGGAATAATTCACTTTTCTTGGGTTAGTTGTCCTGTCTTACTGACACATTCATCAACGCATACAAAATAACTCTAAAGCAACGGCATTGAAATGTTTACGGGATGTTGAATTCAAATTGTATAGGCTGAGGAGGATCATGGAAAGAAATAGAGGAGAAAGGGACAAAAGTGGTTTTAAAAAATTGGAAGGATCCTGTAAGGCTATACACAGATTTCCTAATTCGCTTTTCTCAGGTGAAGTTGTAACACTCAGTTCACGATTGTAGTGGCATCGAATACCATTATGCAGCTTTCATTGCAACATTATGGGGGCAATAACTGTTTGCCGTTAAAACTAATTAAGTTACAAAACCCTCGTCTCTTAACACTAGCAATTTTATATATATGTGTGTGTGTGTGTATGTGTATGTTTCGAAAAAAACAAAATAAACGCTTGAAACGATCGTGCAGGTAGCGATTGATAAACATGTGGTATGAGCAGTCATCTGCTTTCAGAGGCCCTTCGCACCTGCGCAGTTCTGCTAAATTGAGATTGCCGTTAAAAAGATATTATACATATCATATTAATCAGTATGCGGTGGAAAACCGCAAGACGATGACGTGTCTCGCCGTCCGTCGCAATGAGATAGTTCCAAATTATGGTTCAGGGTGCGCCAATGACCGGACTAACTCGAACCTAAGGATCGCCGTCCCTCGCAAACAGCTAAAGGAGATAGTTCCTAATTATATCAACAGACCGCGAAAATCACCGGGCTACCTCGACGTAAGGATAAAGGACGAACCTTCACAAATGACGATCATCGTCAATGTCGGCTGTCCTTCACGGGGACCAGGAAGCGATTGAAATACGTATTGTATTTATTAAATTCATTTTTTGGTCATTGTTTCATATAGAAATAACTTATAACAATTTTCATTATTGAATGGTGTGAATTTACTTATTAAATTCAACTCATTATTAAAGATAGCGCTAAAAAGTTTCTTGACAATGAAACTGTATTTTTTGGAGCACCAATCAGATTAATTCTTCTTCAAACAAGCTGTTTTTTATTGATTTTTCTTCTTACTCTTGTGGTGAATTGTTAGCAGATTCTTGCTGGGTGCTAGAGATGTGATCGTGTTTGGAGTTTTTATGTTTTGTGTTAAATATATATAATACGCCTTTTGGCGAGGTTCCGGCCATGAGACCTGTTCTTTCACCGGACCGTGAGGGAATGGGGAAGGAGAGTTGTTGGGTTGCCGGGGAACTTATGGTACCGAACCGACATTAGTTTGGAGTAGATGAGGGAAACCCTACTTGAAAACCTTACCTAATTCGGCCGAGCATGGTTTGAACCCGCACGCTACAGCTCAGCGGTATCGTGGAAGCGAAGACGCCACCAATAGACACACGCGGTCGGCATACCACCGCAATGATACTCGCTTGTTATAGCAATTACTGCAAAAATTAATGTGTGGCCAAAAGTTAATGATAATTCTGCCAAATATTAATGAAATATATTATTTATTTGTTAACTTTTTTTTGTAAGAGATCGGTGATTTTCTTCTCTCATAAAGCTAAATTAAATTTGACTTCTGAAACATTTTGCTGAAGGCACCTAACCTTTTTCACTTCCATGTTTCAATTATTTCTTCAGTACATTAGTTGGTAGTGTAACATTATAATGATGTAACAAATGCATCGAATTAAAAAGTATGACAGGTTCACTTTTTCCTCTTGTATAAAAGTAGGCTTCCGCGACTGGAGTCAGTACGAACTTCTATATTTTTTTGAGTTTATAGTTTTTATAAGTTTATATTTTTATAAATTAATAACTTTTATAAGTTTATATTTTTCCTCTTGTGTTTCTTTCGCCTCATTCTTGAATATTTAGACTTCAGCATGGCCGAGAGGACGTGGTCTCGGTGGAAGTGGCCACATGAATTACATGGTTCACTTTCCGGGCACTGTAAATGATTTCAAGAAATGGGAACAAATGGGAGTTTCAGGATGGTCTTACGATGAAATGATGTTGTCAATGGAATCTATTTTCCAAGGAAAGGATAGAAAATACTCAACTTCCCAAAATTCTTGTGATGATATTGATTATCTGGACTATCGAGGGGAAAATCACGGCACATGTTCCAAGAGACAACTTCGAGAGGTCTCTATAATTTAAACGAAACGTTAAAAATTGTTATTATTCATATTCACTTTATTATATATTATAATATATTGCAGTTTATTTCAGTAAAAAAAGAGATTGAAAACACCAACCTTTATATTTCGCCAGTCGGACCAGAAATTTCAGAGCTTTCAAAGGCATTCGTGGAAGGAAGTGAAGAATTAAAAGAATCATTGAATAGTACTCTGCATTTCACACCGACATTGAGCACAGTACAAAATGGTTTTCGATGGAGTACCTTTGATGGCTTTTTAAAACCAGTGTTGGGGAAAAATAATTTGCATGTATTAATTCAGTCACGAGTAACGAAGGTAAAACTCTTCTTTATGGAGATATTCATGTGTGTAATACATTGATTAAGCGTCAGATACGTAATATTAGTCTTATTTCATCGCATAGATATTATTTTCAGGTGAAGGGAAGGTAATTGGTGTTGAAATACGAAAGGCAAATGACCAAATACTGCATGTATATGTTAACAAAGAGATTATTCTCGCGGCTGGTGCAATAAATACTCCTCAAATTCTTCTTCTTTCTGGAGTGGGGCCCAAGAGTGATCTCGACAAACTAAAGGTAAGAAACAAATTACTGCTTAAGACGCGAAACCCTGATACATTATTTCTCGGATATTTCACCTCTTCTAGCTTATTTGAGCTGAATTCTAGCATTTGGACTAACCAATTCTCACTAAACTCTA
This sequence comes from Laupala kohalensis, assembly GCA_002313205.1. NCBI lineage: Eukaryota > Metazoa > Arthropoda > Insecta > Orthoptera > Trigonidiidae > Laupala > Laupala kohalensis. Next base: position 47,164 of record NNCF01128683.1, on the reverse strand, counting down.
ATGCAATTGCCACGTTTCATGTAATTTACACCCATTATGTAGATGTATCCTTTCAAGTTCATTGAATTGGTTGTATATGTTTCCTGTCAAAAAGTTAGCTGAATTGTGGCGCATTGGAGCTGAGAACAACTCTCATTTCTTTGGACACAACAAGCTTGACTCTATATTTACTTTTGATTTGTGATTAAGTTGAAAATCCCATTTCACTCAAATAAATAGTGGCGAATGGTGTGAGAACCCTCATGGCTTTGTCGCTCAGTTCTATATATTTGTTGGCAACGCATCCAGAACTCTGGAAGCGAAGATTAAGTAAACTGCTTAAAAAAGGAGTCATATTGGTAATCAATGAGTTTTTCTTTTTCTAACCCAGCGATTTCATTCGTGACACCTCTTCATGTGGGTATATATTTGTTTGTCCGGGACAAAACGCATCTCAGTTAACAAAATAAAGAAACTTAAAATTTTTTTAACGAGTTTTCATATAAAATGTCCTGAACTTAGAAGAAAATATTAATTTTCAGTGAAATTGTAAATCAAAAAAGTATATCTACGAAATAATCCCTTCCTTTGTTCTGAAATTATGCTTAAGAGTTTTGTTCGAATGAATTATTACTCTCATTCACACCCGTACTCGTGTTCGAAATATTACTTATTTCTCATCGAGTCGGTGCTAGCAAAAATAACGTTAATGAATGCATAATTCAATAGCTGCGACCGGCCTATTCCTCGTTTCTCGCTCGCTCCTATGCCCCCGTCGTAATGCTATTCGTTTCTTCTTCGCTCGAGTGTTATCTTCCGAATGATTATCGCGACCCGTCTCGCAAGCCTGCTTCGGTCGCATCACAACTGTTTCTATTTGTTTCCTACTAATCACATTGTTCTTCGATCGACGGTTGTCTCGAAGCTCGCTATTTATTGCTCACCTTTGATTCGTTCTAGAAGATTCCAAATGTAATACACCGGCTACTTCTCGGTTGGACAGGCAGCTATCCACGCCTCCACCATGATGGCGCTCATCGTGGATGGTCACACTGTTCTATTTGTAGCAAGGTCACCTATAACATAAAAGTCGAGCACCATGTCCGCCGGAAACCGGCGTCTTAGGTATCATGTTGTATTTAAAAAGATAAAAGTGGTATAAAGGAAGAGAGGAAGTAAAATGAGGGTCTGAAAATTAGAAGAAGGAATGAAGGTGTGAATATTGTAAGAAGAGAAATTTTGTAAGATTAAAACTTATGAACTGGNTAGACTCTGCGTGCCAGATGACGTGAGTACTTTTTGAAAATCTTGTCAGAGGAGGGGTCGTGGAATGCCTTCCGAATGTGTTTCCGGGCATGATGGAAAATAAATTTTGTTATAGGTTCCAAATTAGAGACAGAACGGAGATAAGAGTTTGGAGTGAGCAACAGCGGTCGTACAGCCATCCTCATGAACCGGTTCTCGATTATGTGAAGGCGAAGATGGTAAGACCTAGAAGCACTCATCCATGTTTTGCAGGCGTAAAGCGCAAGGCTGCAAATACAGACTTTGTAGATAAGAAGTTACCTCGAGCCGGATCCTGCGATTAGTGAAGATAGGAGATAGGCGGGCAAGCTTGCTATTCATTTAGGAGTGAATAGATTTCTCATGATCTTTCTAGCAGTTTCCTGTCCATCGCGACCCCAAAGTACTTGACACTTGTGAACCAGGCCACAGTGGTGACTTTGACCTTGAGTGACGGCAGTCTTTGGAAGGCTTTTCCAGTCAGATGTTTGCCAGTAAAGATTATTGCCTGGCACTTGGAGGGGTTTAAGGTAAGCCCATTAGAGGAACTCCAAGTTTCCAGGCGAGAGGTAGAAGATTGAAGATAAGAGATATCGAGAGGAAGATTGAATGCACGTGCCGCACATGCGATGTCATCTGCGTAGAGGAATTCGGAAACATGCCGAGAATCAGGAAGATCGTGAAGAAAAATATGGAAAAGAGTGGGTGCCCAGACACTACCTTGGGAACCCCAGCGCAGATGGGACGGATAGTGGAGAGGGAACGGTGGAAACGAACCTGAAAGGTTCGCCCGGAAAGGTAACTGCGCAGGAGGTGGTGAAAAACGGGATGAACTAAGGAATTGGTTTTGTGAAGGAGTGGGTCATGATGAATAGTGTCAAAGGCGAAAGAGAAGCCAAAGAAGATTGCAGGAATGGCAATTCTCCGAAAGACGATGGGGGCTAATTCGAGTGCCAGTCGCAAAGTCTGCAGACTTATTGTGCCGGAATCCGAACTGGGTTGGACGAATAGCATGAGAGGATTCAAGGAGAGGAGTAAGCTTGGCGAGGACAAGGCGCTCGAAGAGTTTGCCAAGAAGAGGAAGAAGGTTAGGGTCCCGAATATTTTTCCCCGGCTTGGGGATAAGAACGATAGTGGCACGTTTCCATGGAAGAGAAAAGTAACCGATAGAAAGACAAGAGTTGAATATATTAGTGAGAAGGACAGCGTTGTGAGGAAGATGGCGAAGATAGACACCACGGATCTTGTCGGAGCCACCCACCTTCCTGGTATTGACTCAGTGCGGCCTTCACTTCCCAGAAGCTCAAGGTCCACTCATCGTCTGGGGTGTTAGGAGAAAACTGGGGCAGAATAGTGGTCAGAGGAGAGGGATGGGACACAATGACAGGAGGCGAGAAGCGGGTTTCTAGGATATCACCGAAGATCTCAACTTTTCTGGCCGGGTCGTAGGTGGGAGTGGGCGTGCCAGGAATGAGGAGAGATGTGATGGCAGTGGAAGGGTTTCGGAGGGATCTTCCACATGCCGGCGGAGGAGGAAACGTTGGCCCGAGCAAGATAGGCTTGCCATTGCTGGATATGGAAATCACGGAGTCTGTCTCGTAATGTTCGTCTCGTGTGGAGGATGTCAGAAGGATCCCCGGTGCGGTAGAATTGCCGCTGTGCACGACGACCTTCCCGCACCAGAACGATAATATCTGGGGGAGTGTCAGGGTGAGAGGCAGTGGTAGGGGTAAAGGCATTGTATTGTCGGAAGGTCGTCTACATGTGGTTAGTAACGTGTGAGATTCCCGGTCAATGTCGTTGGGTCAAGGATGTCGTGGGTAACGTTGTTAACTAGATGGGTAGGTCCAAAGGGGGAAGAATGAGATTGGGGTGTTGAGCAATGTAGGTAGCCAGAGCCCTACCGCCGGGGTTACAAACGGTGTAACTCCAGTCGGTGTGCATACAGTTGATCTCCGGTATGACGAATCAGTCACCTTGGCTTCGGAGAGAGTCAAGGTCTGCACTGTCGAGAGTCTTGTGAGGCCTCCGATACGCAGACGCCAGAATAACTGGGCCCCTTGGAGTGCCAAATTCCAAAACCGTTGCTTCAAGAGAAGTAAGAGGAGGAGGAATATATTTGCGAATAGCGATGGCTGTACCGCCGCGGGGGTTAAGATTTGGGTTGGCGTAGGGTATATCATCAAGATAAATGTGATAGCGAAGAAAAGAAAAAGAACGTGAGGGAGTGAGCCATATCTCCAGAAGGAGAAGGACATGGATAGAGAAATCAGTACGAAATTGTTGGATTTCGGCGGTCTTCAAGATGGTGATTCCATGGCAGTTCCACGACGCGAAAGAGGTAATAGGTAAGAGGTAAAAACCATTTAGAAGAGGGAAGACAGAGCTTGCAAGGCAGTAAGTGCCTTGGGGAGGAGCGGGCCAGGGGCAGATTGAGTGGGAAGAACTTTTTTCACGGCGTCTAGAATGGCACGCAGATCAAAACGTTGGAAAATAGATAGCAATTCAGATAGGGTCTGTATGCCCGCATGGGAGATCCCACAGAACAAGGAAGAAGCCGATGGAGTATAAGAAGAGGCAGAAGGGGAAGATGGAAAAAGTGGAGAACCCTGGACAATGTCAGCCAAGGACACCGACATTGGCCTCGGGAGAGACGCTGCAGCCACAGTGGGGCGTACGGTGGCATTGACCCTGCGGGCTACCTGGGCCTCCTCACGCTGCTCTCATGCGCGAGTTAGCTGCTCCGCAAGGCGTTGCTTCAGCGCCAGAAAGGCCGGACATCCGTACCATGAGGCGCAGTGTTCACCTGCGCAGTTATTGCAGGTCAATTTGTCAGCAGGTCAGCGAGGTATACAATTGGCCAAGCTATGCGAACCCGCACAGAGTGGGCATACCACGTCCCGCCCGCAATGATTGCGTGTATTGTCCTGGCATCTGGTGCAATGGGCAATCCACTCGCGCCTGTGGCACTCCACCACCATGACGCGAACATTTCCTAGGTACCGAATGTTGGTTTTAAAGTTTTGGACGGCTGCATGGACGATCTCCACCACATATAGTCTAAGGTGGACACGACCATATGTCCTATTCTTTTTTTTAGTTCAGAGAAGTGAAAAATCTTCACCCCCTGGCTCTCAATGTCACCGCGAAGTGACTCGAGGTCCTCATTCGGCTGAAGGTCTCGAATCACCAAGCGGTGACGTCTCTCCTCGGTCACACGATGTAAAAAGAATGATGTGTTGGGGTTCTCACTCTGGAGAACCCGCACCTTGATGACGACCGCTTTGTGGATCGGCGTAATCGGGCACGTGCACTATGAAGTGTATTCCGGCCTATCAGCCTAGACTTGGAGACTGACTGCAGAACACGCAGCAGCTCCCGGGTGTCGACTACATTTTCAACATAAATGTCGCCTCCTCTGCGACCATATTCTGAAATAGTTTTGGACGTAGGTGTGTGGGTGTTTTGGGAGGAAGAAAGAGCTGGAGAGGAAGCAGCACTCAGCGCACGCTCTACAGATTCTACTTTAGCAGTCCCTACTAATGACGAAGAACCTGATGGAGTGGCGGTGGACGCGGAAGTAGCTACAGTAGGCCCTTCAATTGCTACATTTTCCGTAGTGCTTTTCCCAGTATAGCTAGTGGCAGTATCATCAGTCTCGGTCTCAGTGGCAGACACCGGAGGACGAATCAGCACGAACCGGTTAGACAGGCTCAGGAGTCTAAGCTCCTGAGTTGGTTTCGACCTATATATCTTTTTAGCGGGGATATACCCCTCCTCGCACTCCGTGGAATCATGGGGGCGAGTTGCAGGAATGACCCTAGTAATGCACCTGGGCTGGACACTTAACCTCTACCAACTTACCCGGCAACGCCAGAAAGCTGGTAGCTGTCGGTATGGATGGCAGGGGATGAGAAGCCAACTCATTCGGAATGCTTGAATCTCCGGTGGATGCAGGTCCGCTTGGCTCCCAAGACGCCATGGTGACAGCAGGAGAGACCTGATGACGTTGCTGTCTGGTGCCCAAATGCTGTTTCTTGAGCGCCTTCGCTGCAGTCAGGCGGCGGTTGGCCGGGGACCACTTCGCCGGCGCGATGCTGCAAGACTCCTCCGTAGTAGGTCGAATCGCCGCACGAACCGAGGAAGAAGCTTCTTCGGGTAAAAACCGAAGAAAGCCGTCGATGACTGACGGATCAATGTTCAGTGATACTGCGGAAAAAGACCTCAACACGAATATCACTAATATTTTTACATTTCATCCCCTTCTCACCTCCTACTCAATGGGTGTTTTTCCTCGCGAGAGGTGATTGTGGGTTGAAGTTGCATTGAGAATGTCACTCTTCAGCGATACCAAAATTGATGTATTCAACACCTATATCAGTGGTTATCTCACATGTGGACTGATTGTGAACGTATGCAACCTGTTCTTATCCATCTCAACGACATCGAAAACTGTTCTTTCCAATATAATATCGTTTTTTCTATAATTTTACATGTCAATGTAAAAATTTCCCACTTTGTCTCTACAAGTGCCAGTATTATCCTTTTCCACAATGCTTGTTGTCAGATAGTCATCTGTGTTGGTTGACATTACTTCAAGTATTCTAAAGTTATTGTGGGATATTACTCACACATTCGTACACCCGTTTCACCCCCTTTAGGAGTACATTTTCATACAGTGTTACCATAATCACCTATTGTCACAAATATTTCTTATATCTGTAAAATTTCAGCTCAATTGGTTGGTTGTTGGAAGTTGGAACCTGATTTCAAATACATTTACAAGATTTGACCCAAACATGTTAACTAACAGGTAAAGTTAAATAAATAGAAGCTCGTAACTACCAACATTATGGCCACCCTGCTTTGGTCTTCAGGGCAATATCAGAGCAATTTTTTGGATTCAGGGTCAACGTGTCAATGCCAATGTCAAACTGACCAGATGTTGTACTCTGTAGATATTTGTAAAAACAGACATCAAACACCGGTTTTAACAAAGAAATGTGCTTTACAGAGATATTTTTCAATTGGGAATGAGAAAATCTTTTTGATGTCATCCACTACTTTACTGACAGTGAAGATTGTTTACTGACAGTGTCCACTACTTTATGGACAGTTTCTTGATAGTTAGTTTTAAAACTTTGTTCCCACAGACCTATTTTTTATTTTTTTAATTGGGGCTTTAGGACTCGCCAACGTCTAGGTCGTTAGAGCCCACAGACCTAGTATTCATTAATACTTACATGTTTTCTTTCCGAGTTAGAACATTTGCTTCCAGATTTAGAAGCAATTTGTTCAACATGTTCAACTTCTCCCACATGTCATGGAGTTAAACCAGTGTTAAAAGAAAATCTTCACAAAAGACTTGTTGTCATGACAAAAATGTAATTTCTTTGTTCAAAAATGCAACCTATAACATTGTCCCTTTACAACCATCTACCTTGTGCATGAAGGAGCAATGCAACATATTCAGAGACCTTGTCTTCACACAAAACTGAAAATTCACGAATTCGTCAAGCTTTTATGAAATTTACTATAATATGACGATGTTTTTGCAACTGTTTCAAAACATCATGAAGTTCACGACTCAGCACTCTAGAAGCTAAAAGCTCTCAATGTCCAAACAGCCCGTGGCAACATAACTATTATTTTCACTCTGAAAGCAGAATATGCTCCTGATATAACACGTGCATCATCTTTATGTATTCAAATACACTTTTTCCAAAGTAAATCAATTTTGTTGTTTTTCTCTTTCAAAAAATTGTCTAATATTTTGAAGATTATTTTCCGCATTTGTGTTAGTTATAAAAAGTTCACAAAATAAGAGGTCCTACTGGAGAATGAATTTGTTAATAACTCTAATATACCCAATTAAATGAGCAACCCTGTGTGTGTTTGTAGCTTATCAACTTGAGTTACTTATAAGAAGCTAACAAAGCTTTTCAAGGAGCACTAGTAGATTTGAATTATAGTTATACATTTTATCATGGACCGACAAGCCCCTCAAGTTTCTCTCACAGTCACCCATTGATCTATTTATTTTTGTTTCACAAACAGCATCATCCTTTAACAAACTGTACATTTTAAGTTATAAATGTTCCTCTTTTAGAATAAATTATAGTGGTGTTTTAGAGGATTGTATAAATGAAAAAGAAATTGCCACAGATTAAACCAAATTATTTTTATTGTCTAAAACCATTTTTGACAGCATTACCATTGTCTTCATTGGATCTTTGCATCTTCAGTGGTTGTTTGCAATATGAGAAACCACTCATACTCCTGGTACCATTGAAAACAATTTTGGACAATTTTTTCATTTGTTTGGTCACAGTCATGACCATCTTGTCTTTTCACATAGTCATAGCAAGGCTCTTTTCAATAATGGTTAGTCTCCAATATTGTGTCTTATCATTACGTCTCATCAAGATATTCAACCTATTTTCACCCCTTATCTAGGATATTTGTTCTATCTTCTTTCTTGAACTATTTCCCTCTTTATAATGTCCCATACTTCTCCAATTTTACTTAGAAATTCCAGGAATGCTTCATATTATTCTATGGTGTCTATGTATTCTCCTCTGTGTTCTATTTTGAATGTTCCCATTTACTTCATTCACTTAATGTACACTTCATGTGTCTGTCCTTCATCATTAAAAGGGCTATCCAACAGTTAATGTTCATCATTTTCTGCCTCTCTACCACGCATATGCATAGTTTCATCCCGCAGTCCTCTTTTTACCAATGCCCATTGAAATTTCTATGCCCAGTTAGAAATTCCATTAAGTATGGATTTAATTGAAATCATTTTCTACATTTATGAATGAAATCTACATCCTTTACAAAAGCATAAAAATACTAGACTTCATTGTACAATTTTTTCAACCTGGTGATGAGGGAGAGATAGGGTCAGGTGACTTGGCAGCAGGTGTCATTAATGATCTTCCACACTAGCTTTAGGAAGTGGGGAAAGAAAAGATATGTCAAAAGTCAATTGAGTGGAGAGAAGTTCCATCCAACTAGTTTCTTCCTATGTTACGAGTATTTACATGTTCCCTGGTGTCAAGTTTGCTGTTTACTGATATCCACTAGTAACACAAGTCAGAGACTATGGTAACTCACCCTCGTGATAAAACTACGACATTCATTTTCATACTTAAGTTTACTTAAATAAATAATTAAGACTACTAAGTAGCAAAAGTTTAGTCAATAATTACTTGAATAAGAATTGTTTCTAGAAAAAACTATTATGTGAACGGGTCACATTTTATTCAACCTGGAAGATTGCTTTTAAGATCAATTTAATGCATTTTTTAAATAATTTGACATATGCATGATGATTATGTTGTATGAACATTGAATACCTGGAACATTATCCAACAACCATTATTAGGGGACTCATTTGTGATTGAACTAATTAATTAACCCAAAATATTTTTTCTTATTCTCTTACAATTGTGTGTCACTGTAGATCCGCAATGTAAAAAATTTACCAGTTGGTCTAGGACTTCATGATCATCTAAACTTGCCACTATTCATCAGAATATCAAAGCCTGTGAGTGTTACATTCAGCAAGATTATGAAAGTATCAGAATTGTTGCGTTACTTAATATTCCAAGAAGGTAAGTGACATATTTTTCATATTTTGCTCAAGTCAAAGACTTTATCAAAATATATGTGAGTAATTAAAAAAATTGTAATGTCTAAAGGGAGAGAAAGTCAATAGTTAAATGTGGGTGATAATGAGATTAGTTAAGAGTCTAAAATCAAAAATTTGCTTTTCAACTATGACCTTCCCATTGTCTGTATAAGTTATTTTTTAATCTTTATGCACCAACATTAATTTTCTGAAATGCCTGGCATCACCTGTATTTATATTCATGGGTATTAATGTATAAATTACGTAAGGTTGAAATTCAGGGAATTCACACCCTAGTAGGGTAACTGAAGCAAGGTAAGTGTATAGTTCCTACAAAGAAACAACAAAATGTGTCATGTAGTCACATAATTTACTACTTCAAAAAGATTTTCATAACTACACATGTCTACATCAATCCAGAGAAAGAAAGAAAGAAAGAAAGAGAGAAAGAGAGAAAGAGAGAAAGAGAGAAAGAGAGAAAGAAAGAGAGAAAGAAAGAAAGAGAGAGAGAGAGAGAGAGAAAGAGAGAAAGAAAGAGAGAAAGAAAGTGAGAAAGAAAGAGAGGAAGAGAGAAAGAAAGAAAGAAAGAAAGAAAGAAAGAAAGAAAGAGGGAAAGAAAGAAAGAAAGAAAGAAAGAGAGGAAGAGAGAAAGAAAGAGAGAAAGAAAGTGAGAAAGAAAGAAAGAAAGAAAGAGAGGAAGAGAGAAAGAGAGAAAGAGAGGAAGAGAGAGAGAAAGAGAGAAGAAGAGAAAGAGAGAAAGAAAGAAAGAAAGAAAGAGAGATATAAAGAGAGAAAGAAAGACAGAAAGAGAGAAAGAAAGAGAGAAAGAAAGAGAGAAAGAAAGAGAGAAAGAAATAGAGAAAGAAATATAATCAAAATATTAAAAAAATCATTGAAATAGCACTGACATGTTTATAAGCTTTATGTGTGTCTCACTAAAAACAATGGAACATTTCAAATTTGTCATTTTTTTCTCATTAGCACTACCCAGTGCTTGAGCTTTGAGTGCTATTTTATATTCCTTCTTTTATTGTGAATTTACAATTCTGTATCAATTAATATACTTTTTCGATGAATAAAATAAAATTTAAAAAATAAACACACCTATTGAGTTGGAATATCAATTTACCAAATTACTTACTTTTATAAGCTTTGCTGAAATTACATATTATATTGTTCATTTGTTTTTCATTTTATTTTATTTAAGATTTGCTTCATCTTAGTATTTTAAGACCATGGAGTTAGGATAGGGTAGAGCGAGCAAGCAGTGCAGTAGAATGAAGTGTGTTCCGTTATTAAACCATATGACTCAGGGCATAAAGTAGTGTGGTGAATTTAAATGTATGCCAACTCGGGTAGTGACCAATGCTAGAGGTGATTTCTGTACACATGAGCAATTTCTGCTAGTTCGAACAGAAAGCAATGGTTAAAGGACACCTTCCATGATAGTGTCAAAACCATGAACAATAACCTAACTACATTATAAGCACACTTAACACAAACACTGAAGGCAAAATAGATAAAAATAAAATTTACTAAGAAACCTCTGTTAATGTTCATCTGTCTCTTGTAAAGTATAAACCAATCTTTATTATTTCAAACAAAATTATTGAGATCAGTAAATAAACCAGAGGTTACTACAGTTATAAGGTTTGCAGTAGGAAATATTGAAAAATGGTTAGTAATGCAGTATTTTCATCAATACAAGGTAATTAATTGAAAGTCTACATATTAATTCAAAGTAGTGAGAATTGGATCATTTATAGTGAGTATATAGTAAAAACTATTGCATGTAATAAAACTATTTCCCTATTATTGTAATAGAGTATATTTTTTAAATACTGACTTGTATGTTGTTTTAAATATACCATTATAATATATTAGAGAAAACTTAACATATGCAAATGCAAACAAATGTGCATATACACAAATCCTAGAGAACTAAGTAACCAACAAAATCTTTGCACACAAGAAAATGGAAATAAATAAGACAAGACCTTAATCACCAGTAGGCAAAACAAACCAAATAGCAGATCCTTTATTGGGTACTCTGAAGAATTGGAAAAATAATGTTATTATTGTGTAAATTATTCTCCCAGACTTGCCTATATCTTAACAAGAAAGATTAGAGTGGAATAAGAGAATCAATTACAATAGAATTAATTTCTCAAAAAATTATTAACTTAAACAATTACAATATTCTTATTTGAAAATCCTTCATATTACAATATCATTATTAGTAAGTACAAAGAATTAGTATTAAACAATTATTTTCTATGGATGTGGTGTCATTATTGACTTGTTTACCAAATGAAATCAATATAAATTGTTGGCCAATGTTAGTGTATGATTGTACTAGAATGTGAAATGAAAATAGCAATAGAGTGTATTTTAAACACAATGTATTTAAATTTAATAACAAGATATATCCACAAGTAGACAGTTGTCCTATGGTAGTCCACTAACCCCAATCTTTTAAGAATTGATAAAGTAGGACTTGAAACTAAAATGTTTGGAGAAATTATATTTTCAACCTGAATTATATGAAGGTTATGTGGATGACATACTTTGTATTAATCCATAAAACTAAATTGATACAATGTAATCCATATATCTAAGTCGAAACAAAATTTTACACATCTAAAATAAAATTCGAATTTTCTGCAGTTAATCTGACCGACACCAGTATTGCTGTTTTGTGTATTTATAGACCTCCTCAATCAGATCTTGACATACTTTTTAGGAACTTCGAAATTGTTTTAAAACATATCAAACACAAATCTACTAAATNNTTAAAATCCTTTACAAATTTACAAGAGAGTTTAATGACATAAATAAATCCATATTTATAAATTATTTGCGTAAAGAAACATGGAAAGATGTTTACAATAGCCAAAACTCCGACGACAAATACAATGTATTTATCTCAATATTCCTAATACATTGCAACTCTAGCTTTCCCATAAAACGGAAGTTAATTAACACAAAGAAATACAATAGATGGATCACGGGATAAGAATTTCTTCAAAAAACAAACGCCGTTTATATGATCTTTCAAAACGCTACAACCAACCACCCGAATTCCATAATTATCTTCGTAAATATAAGACTATTCTTCGAAAAGTAGTCTATGCAGCTATAGTTATGGAAAACGACAGGTATATACTAAAATCGAACAACCGGATGAAAGCCATGTGGAATATTGTTAA
>NNCF01128683.1:0-25376 GCA_002313205.1 Laupala kohalensis | reverse complement strand
CCCCCCCCATTTGATATTTTGATGTATGTTTTGAGATATGTTTTGGTGTGTTGTAAATCACGAGGGTTTTTAGTGGGTAGGGGGTTGAGTCATTCAGCGAGTCCCACACTTGGGGAGAGTCATGTTGGCTCTCCCTACTGCGTAACTGCATTTTCCCTACCTGTACAAGTTTTTCGGGCTCCAATGACCTTTGATGTCAACATGAACCATAAAGCCCCACAAAAAAAAAATTCCAAATGTTTGTTTAATATGCTTGTAAGATATGTATTTTATTAGTGAACTTTTTAGTTAACATTTTAGTCATACAAGCCAAGTATGTCTATCTCTGAATTATTTAAATGCATACCTATTAACCCAATAATTATTGTTATAAGGTACAAGTGATAGTTACTTGGTAATAAATGTAGTGATCCCACCGGTCTACTTATTTTGGTCCTCCAAGTTAAAAAGTTTGGAGGTCCCTGACAAATTAGATATATTGAAAATGACAGTTTATGTGAAAGAATAATTTAAAAAAATGGATTTATCATTATAATTTTAATATAAATCATGATTTGCAAATATATTTATTGAGCACCATGTAAAATCTCATGTGTTCATTTATTATGAGCATACCGCCAATTTACAAAACAAAACATAGCTTTTCTACTTATCTATGTCAAGATTCAACTGCAATACATTTATTTTTGCTTTTAAGTAATGCCAGAACTCCTAATACAATACTATGAGAGGAGAAAGTGCTAAGATATAAAACATTGTATCCTCCTTGTAATAATAAAGCTGAAGAGATTTCATGAAGTTCTTTGTCATTGTCTCACCATATACACGTGGACTCAAAGGTGCACAGGCTCAATATTATTTTTGTCCGGCCCAGTATACCATGATGTCCCCATAGTTTGCTAATAACAATGACACATGGTTGTTGATGCCAGGAAAATACCTACATTTTGAGCCTAATTGGGGAGAAACCCCAAAGAGCATCTGGTGTAAAAACCCGAGTGAAGCATGTTCATTCAATAAAATAAAATGGAAAACAAATGAACAATTAAACATAATTAGAAATATCATCAAGAAAATATGAAAGTTGGGTTTTAGGCAAATTTTCTAATTGTAACAGATGTGTTTAATTTAATTTTTTCTCAGAAACTATGTTTGATCGAAGATGAGAAAGAAAAGTTTTAGTGTGAGTATCCAATTCGTACACGAAAAATCTAGTAAATAAATAAACAGTCATAAATTATCATTATTATGACTCCTTGCAGGTTTAGTTGAAGAAATTGTTTCAAAAGTTTTTCTACCTTGCAGTTAGCAAAAAGGTTAACTGCATAATACACCTTCACTGGCTACACTACTATGTGCAAGAAGTTCTATGTAAAATTGGGTACCATAACTAACAACTTGGATACACAACAAATCTAACTCCTTCATGCCTCCCCCCAAGGGTGTTCTTGTTCATTCCCATGTGGTGTAGATGTGGTGAAGATAAGGGTATAGGTACAGGCTACCTGTTCAGTGTTTGTCATCTCTCATTGGGGTAATGGTCATGCGATCAGTAGTGCAATGAACTCTTAGTTTAAGAATGTGGATTGGCAAAAAATGAAGAAACTTGATTAACTGATATTTTCTTCTAGTTTTAACACATTTTATCACAGTAAATATTGACAAAAGTAATTAGGTTATTTGACTATATCGCAATAATTGTTTCAAAATATTCATTTCTTAAGTTCCATTTCTTTCCAACAGGTTACTTAGCATCATCAGGAATAGCAGGCGTTGGATCAATTTCACCTGATGGAGGAATAGTTTTGTTTGGTTTAGGCTCTATTGATGAAAACGTATTGCAGAGAGTGGCAAATTATGAACCAAAGGTTAGTTTCATCATAATAAACACGTTTGACAAAAGTCCTTGAACAACTTAGTAATATTTATCACATGGAGCATGATGTCACACAATTAATAAACCATCATTTATTTATTTATTTATTTCCAATGGAAACCCACTTTATACAATTTTATTAATATAGTTAATACTAGTATTGATATGACAAGTAAATAGAACTGAATACATTAATCAACTGAAATGAGAGTAATACAAAAATGAGAAAACAAAAAGAACACAAAAAAGAGCATAATAAAGAAAAATAATAATAACACATGCACATGACACAAAGGATTTCACAGGAGAAGGTAGTTTAGAAATTCTCTTTTGAATAAGGATGATGTATGACTGAAGAAATCTATGTCATCTGACACCTCATTTGCCTCTCTCATCAAACAAGGTAAGCAGCTATGATGACTGTATTAGTAGGAGGAGGTGTATCATGTAACGAGATATGTTACACAAGTCTATTAGTTAGTATAATGTACCCTGATATAATGCAAATAATTTATTAAGCAAGCAGACTGTGCAATACCACCTATTAATGTTCAATCATTAATACAAATTTATCTGTAAAAATATATTTGAATAATATTGCTTAGTATTGTTTGTTGTATATACCAATCGGTTGTATTACATAAAAATATATTATGCTAACTTAAGGACTAGTGGAACATTTGTTTTGTAACCTTAATAAATTATTTATAGCCATAAAATAAATTAAAAATTGTGCGAGACTAGTGATGACAACTTTGAAATTGATAATTGACTAATTCATTACTGATCATTCAAAAGGCCAAAAATAAATCATTCAATTAATTGCTAGAAATAATCAATTAATTATTTTTTTAAATTTCAGTGTGAATCAAAAGTCTATTAATATGTTTTTTTTTTAATTTACTATTGAATTTATTTAATAATATAGATTGATATTAGATTATCCACTTGCATCTGATACACTTATGTTATTAATGTCAAACATAGTTAAGCACACTAACACATCAGATTTAAAACAGTCTTTGTTGCAAATTCATTCTACTAATAACAACAGCTTTTATTAATACTAATAACAACAATTAAAAACACGTTTCGAACCGGATTGAGGTCATCTCTTTTGTTATTAATGGTGTAAATTTACAATAAAAATGGTTTTGAATCTGATTCATTACATAAATAATGCTCGTGTTTTCAAAGCGTAAACGCTGCATATAGCGTGATTTGGGACAGAGCGTATACGCTTTCGATAGCGTTAAAACACAGGCTAAGCTAGTACGCTTCCCATAGCGTTTACGCTCACGCTAAGCATATATGGTGCCGATAGCGTTTTCTCTCGTGCTAAGCGTTTACCATAAAATGGGGTGAATAGGAACAGTGTTCAACTTTGAATGTAAAAAGCAATAATGAATATTTACTTAAATAAAAGAATTCTAGTTAACTGTTTGGGTCCTGCCTTCTTCTATTGATAACTTTAGGGTTTTCTGATATTTTTGTAACTAAAACCTAAAATATTAAATGAAAACATAGTGTTCCTATTCACCCCACAGAGAGGGGTGAATAGGAACACTTATTTAATCCTTCGCTTGCTCCTATTCATACGTGTGGGGTCAATTGGAACGAGCTCCAATTGTGATGGGTGGAAAGGACACAAGTTATCATGAATAAAATGTGTATTGTTACAAAAAAATGCATACATAGTATAGTGCGGCGAAAATCAAAGAAGTTTTGTTTGTGGTCGCAGTATACGTCATCCGAAGAACTTAATTTTGGGGATAATCTTGACGTGTTTTGGGGTCTTGACGTCTTTAGTTTTAGGTGCTGGTTCTCTTGCAGTTTTACTCGAGTCACTGTTTCGAATTCCTAAAAGCCCTTGTTCAGAGTCAGCCACACATAGTTCTAAGTCTGTCCCTTCAACACTTTTTTCAGGTGTGACGTTAAGTTTTGTTCTCTTCTTTGGTTTCTGAGGAGCATCAAACTATCTTAAGTTCTGCAACAGTTCTTTGAAAGTCTCGTTAATTGCTTCTACCCAAACTGGTTCTGATAATGGTGATTGTATTCCTAACTGACTTCCACTTCTACTATTACTGGTACAACTGAGCTTAGCAACATCTGGAGAACTAAAGGCACTATGTCACACTTTCTGAATCCAGATTTCACGTTTTCCTCCTTAAGAGAATCGCAGTTTTTTCAACAACCCAGGAAACTTATATTTGGGTATAGTAGTTTTACCTCTGCCTGGTCCTTTTTTTCATTCTTCAACGAATTGACGCCAAGCAATTTTCATAGGCCTGAAAAATGCCACGTCGAGTGATTGAGTGAGATGAGTGTAATTACTGGGCAAATAAATAAACTAGATGTCAATTTCGTTGCATAGAGCGATCAAATCGAGCGACAAATGAGACAAGTTGTGGATTAAATGGCGTCGTTTAAACTTTTGGAACAATGAAAGCAGTGATGCCAACCAAACAAAACTTGACTTCCCAAAGAATTATCATGTTAGCCAACTGACAAAAATAATACCTCTCTAAGAGAGTAATATTATTTTCGTAGGGTATTTTTTTCTTATTTCATTAAGTTTCGTACCTATTCACCCCACCATTCCTATTGAACCCATTTTACGGTACTTTTTAAACAGCGTTAACGCTCAGCGGTAGGCATTGAAATAAATACTCAATCTTAATTCATACTTGAAATTTTTTTCAGTGCATTCCTCCTTCAACAACTTTTTTAATGATCGCACTTATTTTTTACTTCTTTTCAGTTTCCCTTCTTCCAAATTTGGGATTTTTTACTGCAAAAGCTGGATACATTTTGATTAGTATAAGCAATTATATTTTGCGTACATACACTCCTGGAAAATGAAAAAAAGAACACAATGAAGAAAATAACTTAGAAATACCAAAGTTGCACAGAGCCCTACGAGAGGGCAATTAATGCGATGATCAAAATCGCATCGCTGCGGGCAAACCGGGAATCGCGTTATCATCCGTGGAATGTTGCAAGCTTTGCGGCAGTTGCTGAGCCAGTAGCAGCCAGTTTACCTTGCCAAACGGACCTCCGTCTGTATCCGCAACATTATTAGCATGCCGCGACAACGTACACGTGCACCATTTGTGCAATTGATGGAGTTTGAGCAAGGGCGTATACTGGGTCTTCAGGAGGTTGGGTGGTCATACCTCAGAATTGTACAACACGTGGGGTGAGAGGCCTGCACAGTGCATCGATGTTGTCGCCGGTGGTCAGCAGAAGATGTACGTGCCCGCTAGCCTGCGTCCGGACAGCTACGACGCACAGATGCACGCCAAAACCGTCGCATCTTACGAAGTACCGTATCGGACAGCACCGCGACTTCACAACAAATTAGGGGCACTGTTGCTCCGGGGTTGTCAACGAGAACTATTCGCAACCATCTCCGTTAAGCAGGGCTACGATCATGCGTGCCGTTAGGGCGTCTTCCGCTCACGCCCCAACATCGTGCAGCTCGCCTCCAAAGGTGTCGCGATAGGCGTTTATGGAAGGAGGAATGGCGACTTGTCTTCAATGATGAGAGTCGCTTCTGCCTGGGTGCCAATGACGGTCGTATGGGTGTGTGGCGTCGTGCATGAGAGCGCCAACGTCTGGAGTGTATAAGAGAGAGACATACAGGGTCAACACCTGGCATCGTGGTGTGGGGAGCCACATCTTACAATGGCCATTCTCCTTTGGTGATCGTAGAGGGAACATTGAACAGTGCACGGTACATCCTAAATATCATTCAGCCAGTCGTGCTACCGTTCGTGCACTAACAAGGCGATGTCCTTTTCCAGCAGGATAATGCACGTCCACATGGCAGGAAATCTGTCCCAAATGGGACATCAGGTACAAATTGCATGGCAGGCCATTCTGCAAGACTACATTCGTCACCTCTACGATCGTCTCCATGGGAGAATTGCAGCCTGCATTGCTGCAAAAGGAGGGTATACAGGGTACTAGCTCTGACATTTCGCACGCCCTGTCGACAATACTCATATGCGTATGGCTCTGTCGGTGTGATCGTTTGTTGTATACGTCCTCGAGAATGTGTCAATAAAATTTCCTTCTGGTGGATTCACGAATTCATGGTGTTCTTTTTTCATTTTCTAGTATTGTATTTATACATTTTATCGGTCTGATTATAATATTGAAAGAAAACAATTGATAAATTGGTCGGGCAGTACAAACAGATTTACAAGGAGAGTAGTTGATACCAACAATTTAATTATTTTTGGAAGTGGGAAAGTTATTCGTATGAGTCTTTCTGAGAAATGATCAATTCACACTTTTAAATGAAAATATAAAAGATTCTGCGATATATTATCAAAGATTTATCTTTCATAATATTCTGTATCACTCCTATTCTCATAAATGTATAAGCATGAATGGTGTGGTAGTAACAAAAGCTGATATGTTTGTTGAAGTCAAAAGTATCACCTGAGTTGAAATCACATAAAACATTTCATCATGATTGGAAAATGATTTCAGCTAATTATATACAAGCAGTTAATGGTGGAATTTTGACATCAAATTTTATACATTCAGTGAGAGCAACTTCTACAATCGTATCATTTTTCCCACACAACATTCATAAAAAGTATTCTGATAGCATGCGGAGATCAACTTTATATCATGAAGATAGCTAACACTGTTGAAACTGGCAGGTACATTTTTCAAGTCCTTTATTTATGCTAAGTATGATTGTAACCAATTTTAATGTTTTATAATAAATATAAGTTTTATAACACATTAAAGTTTTTGTTAAAAAATATCATTTCCACGTTTTTTATTTGATAAAGTTATGCAATAAATGTAAACTATTTTTGTATATAGACTGCGATCGTGTATACGGATTATAATATTTGATAAAGATTTTACATTAATGTACCTTCATTATATGACATTTCGAAAATAACAAGTTATATCTTATTACTTTACATGCTGTACGTACGTTTAAAAAAATATTCTACGACCGATCGTGTACTACGAAACGCTCAACGACAAAACAAACGTGCAGCATGAGTGTGTGTGTACTACAATACATCGAACGAACACGCTCTACAGCATCTACAGTCAGAAATATACGCTCGGCGTGAGCGTGTTCGTTCAAACGCTGTAGACAAACGCTTTACGTATATGAATACACTCTACAGACAGAAATAAACGTGGCTGTGTTTTTTTAACGCTCTTGACAAAGTAGCGTAAACGCTCACTTGAAATCGTATACGCTCTAGATCTTAACATAAAGGCACTGCGTGAAGCGCAAACGCTCTAAGGAGACCGAGAACGCCTTACTTTTTTGTAAGGAATGTGTTTTTGCCTTCCTGAATATGGTCGACATTAATAATATGAAGTTCGATATTATTTCATTTTAAATTATCATTAAATATGTGAATACTTTTTGACAAAAAAGTTTTAATTTCAAGACTCAGATTAAATGAAATGCGTGAAAATCTAATATTTCTGCTTTATTGACATTGTGTCTGCAAACTAAATTCCTTATAACATTTCAACCTGGACAATAAAAAAATTAAAACTTGACTTATCTTAAGAATTATGTACACTTTTCAAAGTATTTATTTCAAATGTGTAATTTCAGGTTTTTAAATCAATTTTTCCATTCACCCATAATTCTAGCCAAGAAGGTTTTGTGGTTCTTTTATCATGTCTACAACCACAGAGTAGAGGAACAGTAGTCCTAAGAAGTTTGGATCCTATTGATACTCCTATCATTGATCCTAAATATCTTTCTGATCAGAATGATATTCACTGCATGTCAAATGGTAAGGTTGTTTATCAAACAATTGCTTCAAAATGTAGGAAGAATTACATAGTTTGAAACTCTTCATATATGCCATTCATTATTTTTAGCATTAAAAATATCTGCTCATTTATTAACAACAAAACCTTTCCAAAATCTTGGAGCACAATTACACCTTCCTAAATTAGATGAATGCAAAAATTTTAATACAGGCATTGACAATGACCCGTACATTGAATGCCTCTTAAGAACAATAGCTATAACTGGATATCATCCTGGAGGAACATGCAAGATGGGTACCCAAAATGACTCATCATCTGTGGTTGATTACTTCCTTAGGTAAGGATTATTGGCCTTGTGTGCTGAAATTCTTTTGGAAATTTTAATTGCCATATATAACATTATGTCTCACCAAAGCTTACCCACATCAAAGGGCTTGTTACCCAAATGGAACAGATATACAGTCTGAGAGTGAGACTTCTGAAACTGTAGTGCAGACAATGCAAGAAGCAACCAATAACTTCGAAAGCACACAAGTTGCAAAAGAAAAGTCATTTTTGCTAAAACTACTTTCTAAGAGACCGGGCTGTTTTAGGATTTTCTTATAAAGATGTTTTCCACTTGATATGAAACCTTTGTAAATCTCTATGAAAATACTAAATCTCAGTTATTTCAATTTTGGAAATACATACCGTTCACTGTACCAAACAGGTCACATGATGGTGACTGAAGATGGATGTGGGAAAGCTTTTTCCAAAATTTGGTAAATGGAGACAAAGGACAAGTCAATTGACTGAAGTAAATTTCAATTTTCAAGCTTCAATTTTATTCTTGATGACATACATTAAATTTTTGTAAGGGAAGAAATAAAACAACAAAAGAAAAGAAAAAAATTTAAAACCATTTTTTTTAAGCACAATGGTCTCTTTAAAAAAATAATTCACTTTTTTCTCTGGGCATACATGTTAAGGAATTTCTTAATCAAGATATATAAAGTTCCTCAATACTCAACAACATTCTCTGCATCAAAGTTTCTGGAAATATTCTTTTTCATAATTAAAAAAGTAAATAAAGGAATGAAAAGTAGAAAAGTGATTTCTAAGAAGCTGTGAAGATACGGAACCCTGAAAAGTTGGTGTTGATGGGTTCAAATAGATAAAAAATTATAAAGAATTAAAAGATTCTTTTATTTTCCTAGAACATTTTGCACAAAGTAGAGCTGTTCTTTAGCACTAATTATATCCAATCAGATCTCTCTTTTTGTTTGTATTTTGAAAAATACTTCATTCTAATGTGAAACAAAGCATTGCTTACAACCAGATACCTTTCGATAAAACATGTTGACCTCTTTGATACATTGATAAAACATTGATAGATACTTTGATAACTTTTCGATAAACAATATATTGCTTCCATACCTATACTTTTTGATAAAAATTTTAATCTATTTGGTTGTTAACAGGGTCCATGGAATATCTGGGTTGCGGATTGCAGATGCAAGTGTACTACCTACTCCCATATCAGGTCATCCAAATTCTTTGATTGCTGCCCTTGCTACAAGAGCAGCCTCCCTTATATTAAGCTCTGAAAGAACAGAGCGTGTTTGACCAAATTTACTCAACAAGTAAATAATAGGACTCCAGAAGCTAATGGCATATAATTAAATGAAAATGTTGCCATTTTGTGGGGAATCAGAAAGTTTAGATCATTATAAAAGAACTCTCTTTTTACGAGCATAGTTTATACTCATCCCATCATGATGTGTGACATTTTTTCCATATTAAATTTCTCAAGAACAATAGCAGTATTGTTTATTACCTTCTTTCAAAGTATAAACTACGCTGTGAAGATATTAAATGGAATTTTAATATAAACTATCTTTCCAGAGTCATAAAAAAATAAAGAACTAGCTGAACCTGTGCGAAAAATTAACACACAGTTAAAGAATGACAGTAATTAAGAGACTTTAAGTATATCAAATTGCCTATTTTTGTAAACAAAACTTGCTGAATTAGCCCAGTGTTGCCCAGGACTAAAAATTAGTAATAAAATGAAGGTCAATTTGTGTCAGTAATTTGACTCAATGAGGTGAAATAAATAGATCAATACTTTACCTTTAAATCATATGATTTGTAGCTACACAGGCTGACTCCAGGAGACACAAATGGACTACAAGTAACATTGTGAGTGGTGAGATGTGCAGTGAGGGTAGATGACATTGTAAGGGTGTTGCCAATATTTATTCTTTATTTCGTAGATTCTGGAGTGTAAAATTGAACACAAATGTTTAGAATGTGTACTAGAACCAATATGAAGCAAAAAAATAGTATCGCATTGTTAATTAGATGTTTTTATCTGGGACACAGAAGTAAGTATTACTCAATGTGATAATCGTCACTAATTCAGCAGCAAATGTTAATTTTTCCTGATTATAAAGGTATAAAATGTAATTGCTGAAGGTACACTTTCAATCTTTCCATAATTCTTGAATGTGTTCAAGTGACAAACATTTATTAGATTTTCTGCAGTGTTATTAAGTTATCCTATTTTTTATGAACACACCTAATTGAGCCGCAATCTCATACAGGGTAGTCCTCTGGCTTATTAAACCTTTAAAATACAATACTTTATCTCTCGTAACATCTCTTATTGACCAGAGACAACTTTATCTTCATATCTTTTAACAAAGTGTTGAACGAAAGCGGCCTCTCGAACCGGTAAATTGCGAGAAAATGTCCAAGAGATCATAACCTATTTTTCCTTCTTAAGTCTGGTTTTCATAGTGGAAATGGTGAATAGCGAGTAGAAGGTACTCTCCTGTCCACTTAACCAGGCATGACCACACCAAATGGTTTCACGGGCCACTTCGGAAACGCGTAACGTAACAGCGGCCAGCATTTTAGATAAACATGCTTTTAGTGTTTTTTTCTTTTAATGTAAGACTTTTTTAATACATTGATTAGATGTATTAAAATGTGTACACTGCGTATTTCTCTAGTAACTGAAATCCCACTTGAGGTTTTATGTCACTCCATACGGGTTACTTTTTCAAGTTTTCTAACCCAAGTGTATTTCAATCATGTTGAAATTCGTAGCAGAATTTAATATTACAGGATTTCATTTTGGTTTCATTGTACGTTAAATAACATTAATAAATTTATTGTCAAAAACAGTACAAACTGCGTATGACCACGTGGAGGACAATAAACTAATTTACTCTCCGGAAGCAAGCAAGGGACCATCCCATCAATTCCGATCAAGGGTCCTNTTTTTTTGCATAAGTTCCTAGATAAGATAAAAAGTTAGCTGCGAGTTATAAAACTAATAGAATGTCAATATGTTTGTAATTTTACGCAAAAAATTACATGTACACGTTATTATCGAACTATAGATTATTCTGAGTATAGTGTTTTAAAAATCATAAGAGTTGAAAAAACAACAACACTAAATTCACGATTTATTGTTACAATAAACATGCCCCTAGACAAAGTCTAGAGAACCTGTATAATAAATCCGCCTCTACCCGGCAAGGTTCAACCAATCGACAAAGTCTGAGGAGGGTCAAATGTACCTCAACCAAATCCCCCTGTATCCTCACGACAATGATGTAATTGTGGGGTTGCTTTTCCCCCTCCCCTTCCTCACGACAATGGGGTCAGGCGGGGTTAAGTACCATTAAATACCCCCTTTCCTCACGACAGTGGGATTCAACCATTAAAAAAAACCTTTTTCGCGACAAAACATATGAATGACAATCTGAATTAGAGTAATGATATTTAACGTATGGTTTTAAATTTAAATGAAACAATCTACATGAGATTGAAATCTGCTACCAATTCCTTAATGATTGAAATACAAAAAAAAAAAAAATACAAAACAAACCCGTATGGAATGACAGAAACTCAAGTGGAATTTTACTTACTGAGCACTTCGCAGTGTAAAGGTAATATTTGAATCCATCTATTAAAAACGATTTACTTTGAAAGAAAATAGGTCTCAAAAGATTCTACTGGGAAATAAGACTGTTGTGTATTGTCTTTTTTCTTAAAATACATATCAACCTAGATATCAGCTACGCATTGTATCGCTATTCACACACCTTGTGGACACACAAAGCCCGCGGAGGGTTTGATATTTTCACAAGTTGTGCAAATAAATCAGCCATGTAGTGGGTTCACTATTTTTACAAGTTATGCGAATATCCACTTCGTTTACAAAAAATTATAAAAATACAAAATTAATAAAACTGCAAACAAGGGCAAATCGGGCGTGTTCCGGACGTATGGCAACCCTAATTCCGACACATGTTATTTTAACTGTTAAGTGGGTGAACAGAATACGTTGTGACGCTAAACGTGGGAAAATTTTACTTGTTTTATGCAAAGTCATGTCATGTGTTTGTCTTCCTCATGTATTACATATGATTCATATTGCCATTGTTACACTGTTACCTCTGGGAATAAGGTATTTATCAAATATTCTCCTGTTTCGTGCCACGAAATTGTCATTACCCTTTCTTGTTGCAAACTCGCCCGCATCTTTTTCCGCATCTCTTATCCGACAGCAGTGGACTAGTGATAGTTGCTTTGTAGACTCCGAAGTGGTAAGACGTGTCTGGAGAGTGCTTACGAAGTGAGTTTATCAGAGGAACAATTTAGAGTAGCGGAAGGTTGCGGTCATATTTGTGCGCCTGAAGGTGACAAATTAAAGTGATTTCAGAAACCTGATACTTTGTGTATTTAGTTCATGAAGGTTTAATTTTCTGGGGAAAAATAAAGAATTATATGCAACATGTACAGGGCGTTCCCCTTGGTAAATATGCGTTTAGACGCCGGCCAGCGGCCAAGTAAAAACCATGCTTTTCTCTTGGGATATGAAGAGAATATAACGGTGGGCGACTCCGTGAGGGCTGTTGCGGACATCGTCACGGTGGAAGCAGTGACCTACGCTTCAAGGATTCGCGGAGGTAGTGTGGGTGTTTATTTAAAGGGAAATGATGAGATGGAGAAACTGGTGAGTGAAGAATTTTTAAGTATCAAGTATATTAAAGTGAGAGTACAAAGTAACGGAGCAGAGGCAGAGAATTTTTTTTTTGTATCATGTATGTCCGACTATAGAAAATGAGTGATTGACTACTATTTTAAGTAATTTGGTAAGTCCTATTTAAAAAATTAAGGAACACTGACTGATCTTACACATGTGAAATCCTTCACCCATTTTGCCTAAGTAATTTTGAAAGGAGCGCCGATCTCGAGTGCAATAAATATTTGTGTTCAGGGATATCCATGGACAATATTTCTGAAACAAGAAAGTAATTTGTACTTTATTTGCAAATCAGCTAATCATTTTGCATGCGAATGTACAATGCCACGAAAGGAAATAAGCAAAATTAATATAAGAGAGTCAGAGAAGGTCAAGAGGGGAGGAGGAAGGCAAGCTCAGACGTTCGTTGAGAGGGCAGAAGGGGAAAGTAGAAACTACCTCACAATGGTGGACATAGTGCGTGGGAAAAATATGGAAGGTGAATGCAAGACAAATGAAGGATTTTGTGAAAAATTGGTTTCCGAGATGCCAGGAGAGGTGGAAAGAGTGGGGCAAGGCGATGGACACGAAAATAGTGCTATTGCTAATGTATATTGTAGTGGATTCCGTCAGATTCCGTCAGGCGTCCGGCCCTTTCGTTTAGATTCGCCTCCGGTGGTCTCGATGCACTTAGGGATGCATTTAGGCCCCTAATGGGGCCTCCAGACGGAACCACGCAGCGCCAGCCGAGAGAGATAGGAACCCTTTCCTGTTTTTCTCTGTGGTGAGACACTTTGTTTTTCTATGTAGTCAATCAAGATGACACATAGGAATGTGACAAAGCCGACGCAGTCGCACCCTGACATCCCCCCCCACATGACGTTTCTCCCTCCTTCTTCCCTGTTGCATCTAAATCGATAGACAACGCCCATCCACTTCTACATGACAATGCAGTGTCGTGTGCAACTTTTTCCATCTCCATGGATGATCCCCACCACCTACGCCTTAGTATTGAATCCTTATGGACACACGTCTCCACCACCCCGCCAAGGCGTAGCCCAGGGCACCCACCGACCCCCGCGGCCCTCTTCCCGAACTTACTTAAGGCAAGGGACACGCATCCAAAAGGTCTGTTTCTTCTTGTCGTCGTTATTCGAGAGCTTCTGGAGATACCGAGGGCCGAGCGCTGACGCTGCTAGACGAGTCGTCGACGAATCCTTCACCGTGGCTACGAGGGTAGTCGTCAACTTTGGGCCCGATGAACTCCCTGAGGGTATGAACAACTTGGAACATTGTCGGATCTCGACGCAAGCGGCCCTTACGGCAAGCTATGTTAGAATGTTGTATTCATTCTAATCATTATAGTAATCATTATAGCTGGAATGTTGTAATCATTCGCCCAGAAGGGCAGTAATGTAACTAAGTATTCTCAAGCCCACTCAGGGCTCTTTAATTCATTAAATTCTCTGAATATTTTGCATGAGTTCATGTTTTAACCTATCACCAAGACCTATGACAGGGCAGTCAAAGCGAGTTACTCTGAAACTAACACTGTGTTATCCTAACCCACCGCTGGAGATGAAAACCGACTCCGAATTCTATACGAGCCGGGCTCCGGTGTGACAGATGTATAGGAAGAAAAAAGAAAAGACACGCCATTTACGTATACGAGAAGTTCTAGAATTAATAGAATCTACGTATGAAGAGAATTGATTGATAAAATATCATATATAGATATTGCTCTCGCTTCCTTTTCTGATCATCACACCGTCGTTATGAAAATTGTTCTTCCGTCACGACCGATGGCAAAAGGAAGGTCCTATTGGAAGATGAATGTTTCACTCCTTAATGACTACGATTTTAGAGATGCTACGATTAGATTTATTAAAAAATGGAAACAACTTCAGTCAAAGAAACATAATTATGTTGATGTAGTGTAATGGTGGGCACAATGTGTAAAAGTGAATGTTACGAAATTTTTTAAATACTATTCAGGACTGAAATAAACGGGAAGTAGAACGAAAGTTAAATTTATTAACCATTAGTACATATAGAAAAGAATGGAAGCAGTTAAAATTCGGAGTAGAGATTTGACATCGTAAAATGAACTTAACAGTATGTATCACGTGAACTGCAAAGGTTGCAGTTTTATTTCAAAGTTCGAAAGTAATAAAGGTTGTGGGTCAGTCTCAAATGATGAATCATGTGTATCAACACTTCCAGAAACATTTCGAGGCGACAGAAGGAAGTAACCTCTATGAGCAGATGAAGGACGTGATAAGGTGTTGGAAACTGAACCAGAAAAAAGGGACATTTTCAACTTTGATATAACCGTTGACGAGGTTAAGGAAGCAGTATATTCTGGAGTTAGTAATAAATCCCCAGGATATGATGGAATACCTGTAGAATTTTATAAAGCATTCTGGGAAATTATAGGGAAGGATTTACATGAAGTAATCAAGACAGTTATTTCAAGGGGAAAATTAACTGAATCACAATATCACGGAATAATTGTTCTCGTCAAAAAGTCACCAAGTGCTAGCAAACTAGAACATTACAGGTCAATTACCTTGTTGAACATCGACTATAAGATTATTGCACGAGGTGTGGGAAATAGATTAAAACAAACTCTTCCTGATATAATACATTCTGCACAGGCGAGTGGAGTTCAAGGTAGACGAATAATGGACAAAGTTAATGATATTAGAGATGGGATTGCATATAAGACTATGGAAGAGATGAGAGGTGGACTATTGTCAATAGATTTTAAACAGACCTTCGATCGTGTAAATCACAAATATCTGCACGCGGTTTTACGAGAGATTGGTTATGGTAGTAAATTATGCAGCTGGATACAAACTTCATATGCACACAGTAATTCAAGAATACAAATTAATGGTTTTCTGTCGGATAAAATTCCAATCAGTAGATCAGTGAGACAAGGGTGCCCGCTGTCAATGATGTTGTTCTGTATTGTCCGCAATCCCTTAGTAATAGCTCTACACAGGAAATTCAGTTCTTCGTCAAATCTTCAAAAACAATTCTGTTAAAGCTTACGCGGATGATGTAACTGTAGTGTTAGAAAAAGAAGAGGATTTGCAACAAACTCTAGAAGTGATACTTAAATATGGAGAAAAAGCAGAAACTGAAATAAACATGTCAAAAAAATACTATCCTTTGCCGAAAGACAATTTCAATCAAGCAATATTCAAATAGTCCGCAAATTAAAGAAATTAGGTATATGGTTCTCATCTGATTTAAATGGTGCATCAAATTACAATTTCGAAGTAGTAGTTAACGCTATACAAGGAATTGCAAAGGACTGAATATCAAGAGAATGAAATTTACAACAAAGAATATGGTATATTTAGACATACCTACTTTCAAAACTTTGGTATGTGGCGAATGTGTTACCAATATCAAATCAGCAATTGGCGAGAGTGAAAAAGTTAATACTCGGGAGAGGAAATGTATTCAGGGTCTCGTTGAATAACATGTGTGCGCCTAAGGCAAAAGGAGGGTGAAGTTTATATGATGTTAAAGAAAAATGAAGTTATATTTGTTAAAGAAATGATAGATTCGCTCAAAAATGTTCAAAGATTTACAAAATAATGGTTTACATATTGGATTGAACACGTTGGTTTGGAAAACCCGCCGAACATTAATTCAGTGCCAAGAAATTTAAAGTATGTCAAACGCATCTTTGAAAAATGTATTTATACTCCTTCAGTATATGAGGAAATTAGAAATGGAAATTTGGAAGGTTTTTAAAAAAAGCACAAAACAGATCTACATAGATGTGATGAAAATGCAGATAACAAAATCCAGAATTCTTGACAAGAAACCAAATGCGAAATAGCAATATGTGAGGAGAAATGTTCATGGCAAATTTCTTCCAAATGAAGTTAAGGATACGTGATACAAAGCAATAAATGATGTGATTCTGACCAATGCTAGGCTTTTTGAAATACAAATGTGTGTGTCTGGAAACTGCAGGTTATGCGGTAAACAAGACACGATGCAACATCGCCTTAAAGAATGCAAATATTTCAAAAAACTTTGGAACAACGTAAAGAAGAAACTGGCAAGAATATATAGAATGCCACTGTCAGATGTCAAAGAAATAATTTTAATTGAACCAGACTACCAATATTTTATTAGTTTCAAAAATAATACTCTCTCATGGACGATAGCACATTATAACCGAAAGACAAGTAAGCGACGAAGATCTTCAAGAAAATTATTTAAATCAATACTTGAGAATAACAAAAAATCAAGAGAGAATATTTCTCCAACTACTTACGAACATTTTAATGAGCCATTAGATACATTATCGTCTATATATGTTAATAAGATGAAGAACGGAGTGCACAACAGTAAGATATAGAAGAGGCTGTAAAAAGACAATGGACTGGTGCACACGGACTACCGAGATGGTGGGGCGGTAGTTAAAAGAAAAAAGTGGTTGCGTCTTCGCTTCCACGATCCCGCTGAGCGTTAGAGCGTGGCTTCAAACCCTGCTCGACCGAACTTGATGAGGTTTTCCCTTACCTACTCCAGAAAAATGTTGGTTTGGTACCGTAAGTTCCCTGGCAACCCAACATCTCTCCTTCCCAATTCCCTTACCCAAGTCCAACGGTTAGGTGGAAGAGCAGGCCTCATGGCCTGAACCTCACCAAAAGCATAAAATAAATAAATAATAAATAACCGTACTTATTATATAAGGCAATCCCCTCGTCGATTTGTCCAAAGATTGTTCTACAAATTTCATCAAACTGCCTCGC
Source organism: Laupala kohalensis (assembly GCA_002313205.1). NCBI lineage: Eukaryota > Metazoa > Arthropoda > Insecta > Orthoptera > Trigonidiidae > Laupala > Laupala kohalensis. The sequence continues at coordinate 7,921 of NNCF01128683.1, read as the reverse complement.
TTTGCTCTATAGATCATTTCCTTGAATTACTTTTTAAATGTCTTGTATTCCCGTATATCTTCTGCTGTGTCTCTCCCCTTCTTTTCAATCGTTTTAGATTTTGTCTTGTCCACATTTAAGTCACGTGTCCACCACCTAACATTTCGTTTTGTTTGTTTTTTCTTTATGATGCAGGTTGCACATTCCATTAACAATTCCAACTGTAGAGTATCCACATGTTCATCTATTGTTGTTTCATTCATCTGTTGCTCTATTCTGTTTCATTTCTTTTCTTTTTGATAGTTTTTTCCAATCAAGTGTTCTGTAATGGAGAGGCTCTTGTGGTAGACTCTTGTGGTATTCCCTTGACTGTGATCACTATAGCAATACATTTGTGATGGCTATGCAAGTCATTTAGTACCTGAAATTGCTGTACTTCTGCCCTGTACATTTATTCTGTACATTTATTTCGTATAGTACGGCATAATAATGACCTTCCCTTCTCTCCTACATACATCATTTCTCTATAATTATTAAGCACTATTAAATTATTGCACATTGCAAAGTTTTCTAGTTGGCGTCCCCTTTTTGTGGTACACTTATCTGCTAACACACGAGTCCGTGCCTTTGCATTCATGGATATTAATAAATCATACGTGTTATTTTCTTGCATTATTTTCTCTATATACTCCAAATCCTGTTGTATCGTTTTAGCATACTGGTAATAAAAGTTTATTAGAACTTCCAACTCTGTAGATTATTACTTGACAATGTTCTGTGGTATACTTATTCAATACTAGCATATAACCACACCCTGTCTCAACTGTTGAACTCCATTGTTCGCAATGTGTCACAATCCGCCATGCTAATGGTATGTGAGAAATCTCCTGAAAACATCCTACATCATAACCTCCCCTTTTCATAAAACTACTCAACTCCCTTGAAGGCACTTTTGCTCTTAGTGTATTCTGTTGAATATATTCTAATCATATTGTGTGTTGCCTTTTGTTACTCTCTGTGCTTCCTTATATCCCAGACATTGTTGACTCTTATGTGCTATGACTACTGTCATGTTTGCAATTTGCACACATTTTCAGTCTTATTTGAACAGCTTTTATATTCATGGCCTGATTCCCCACAATGTCCATAGATATTATCCTTCTCTCGACACACTGAAGCCACGTGTCCGAAAGAATGGCATTTATTGCGTCTTAAGGGTTCCAAATCGTCTATGAAACGTAAACTCATTATATCATAGTACACTCTGCCTGCTCGTACCATATTCTCATATACTTTGCGTTCTACCTCTACTATCCAATTTTCATTCTTGTGTTTTTTTTTGTTTCCTGTCTATGTATTAATATCATACACTGTTTTTCTTCCACTCATTTTCCCTAAAATATCTCTTCATAATTTCATCAAACAGTTCCCTTACATTACTTTCAGCTAATACTGCTATTATCCTTACCCGGGGTTCCTCTTGCCGATTTTTCGCTATTGAATTTCGACTGTTTTTTCGAGCACTGTCTCTAATTTAGTTCTTTCACTGGCATCTGGCATTATTACTACTAAATCACCCTGCCGTGTTTCCCTTGTGGTTGTAATCCGTATTTTATCTCCTGTTTCATTTATGCAGTCTCGTAATTTTTCACTGATGTTTCCTGCTGCTCTATTTCGCAATAACACCACCTCTTGTCGTTTATCTTTTTGCTTTTTCCCTTTCAAAACTCCTGAATACGTCTGTTGCTCTTTTCTCTGTATTGTTTCTATAAATGTTGTTCCAACTTTATGTACTTGTTCCCCTTTTCTATACTACTCCGTCATCTCGTAACACTGGCACTATAGTCTGTATCGTTTGCTTTATATCTTGTGCTTGCTGCTCGAAAATCCCTACCAACTCCTTGGGATTCCTCCTCCAGGTGCATCTCTTCCTCGATGTCATCTTTCACTCTGATCCAGTTCTGTTTTGCCTATTCGTATTGCTATTATTTGTTCAATCCCTGTGAGAGATTTTCCTGATGTATTCTAAATCTTATCCAAAATCTTAACCTGCTCCTGCATTCTAGCCCGCTCTCGATTTTCATTATTCTCCTTATTTCATCGCACTCTGCATGCCATAATTCCATGACTTTATTCTTTATGGTTTCTCTTATACTGTTTTTACACGTCCAAATGACTCACATTTGAAGATTTCATCCATCTTTTATTGTCTTGTCTCCTGTTCCGAAACCCATTTCACTTTCACTTCTTAACTCATGCATCCTGTTGACTTTCTTTCATGGTATGTCCATGTTATTGCTGCAACTAGTAGGTTTGAGTCGTACACTACCTTATGCTCCTATTCCTTCTATCTCCCTGAGCCGCCTTAGCATTTTATTGTTGTGTTAATTTTTGGATATCTTTTGATTGAACATTTTATTATCATTAATTTTCCTCTTATTTGAAATGCAGTGTTGAGTGTCTTATTCTACAGCTTTTTTGTCTTTTACCCCATGCGAAAATTCCAAAACATTCCGGAGATATTCCCGTTTTTTTGGAAAACGGAGGTTTTCCTTGCATTTGTAGTATACATATAACGTCTGCCCCAGTGGGACCAAGGTCTAAAAATTTGCTTTGTGGGCTTTTGTTCCCTTTGATATTCCCTCCTTTCCTTTCCCCATTTCATTTATTTGGCGTTCTAGCCACCTCGTATATTTAGCTATTGCAAATCGAGTTCTTTCCTTTTTATATTTCTCATTCTTTTGTGTCCTATCACAGCGCATCTATGCCATCTCGTCCTCGCCGCGGGGAGGAGTGCTCACATCTATCATTCTAGCAGTTGTTTTATGTATGTTAATTTATTTGCATATTCCACAAACATGTCAAGCTTTATCTTAGTATCTATATATGTCCACGCTTGAGGTGTGTTTAATATGTCGTTCTTTGATAATTTCTTATGCACTCTACTCGTGTATCTCGCCTTTTTCACATACAGATTATCTATCTTGTGTTTTCCCTATCTTCTGCAGGTATGTCTTAAAGATTCCACGTCCCGTTAAATATTCTCATGTACTCCTTGTTGGGTTTATCCACTTCCTACTTCTATATACACATGTTACCTGTGGAATATACTTATGTGTGTATCGTCCTATTATTGGTGTATTCAACGCTTCCGTCGATACCGTATTGTAACATCATGTTAGTTGGATTAAACATATTTTTCCAATAGATTACAGTTTATTTTCAAATTGTTGAATTACAACTTTTTCGGCTCATATCTCGCACCCATAAGTTAATATATGCCGCAATACCCCGATATATTGTATTCTGAGGTCTTTTCTGGAATCTCATAATTCATTATTCCAACCTGCATCATACTACATAAAATTATTTCTATACGTTGTCATACATGATGGACTAGAAATATCAGCTTGTGATCAATTATTATGCCTAGGTAACGTTGTTTCCTTACTATTTGGATCTTCTTATCGTTTAGCTTCACTATGAAACCTCGTCTATTTTGCCTGTTATGTCAAATTCATTGTATCTTCGTTTTTGTCCCTGATACCTGTTAACCTCTTTTTCCACATATTTCTACACATGTCTAACGTCCGTTAAGTCTTTCTCTAACTATTCTCGTGAATCTCCTGCTACTACCAACGTCAAGTCATCCACATATGCAATATAATTTGTCTCCTTTTTATCTAAGTCCCATAATACATTGTCAAACACTATATTCCAGTAAAGTGTCCCGTTAGATGAGTCCTGGGGACATCCTATTGTCTGTCCTTGTAGTACTCTCTCTCTCCACTTATCGCGAATAATGAATATCAATTTGTGAAGTAGGATTGCAATATCTGTATTAAGTATTCTGGTCTTCCCCTTTTGCGCAATGTATCTCCTATGTCACACCATCTGACATGGTCAAATGCTTCTTCTATATCCAAATATATACAAGCACAATATTTTGTATTTCATCCTTTTATTTGTGTCATTCATTCCTCCAGCACTTCACATGTTCCACAACCAGAACGAATTCTTATTGCATCTTATTCATATTTCCAAAAGTCTGTATTCTTTCTGAGATTTTTCCGTCAAACACTTTTCCAAAAGTTGGTAGTAAAGAAATCGATCTGTACGATTTTGGGTCTTGTCCTGGTCTATTTTTCCTTTTAGAAATAACCTACGTTTCAAAAGTTAGGATAATAGCTTTCTTTAAGACATTTATTATAAATTGCATGCAAATAATCTATTGACACATCTATTGTATTCTTAACTATCTCATGCATTATTTCGTCAAAACTTGGCGATTTTTTCCTTTTTAATCTTTTTACTTCTGCTAGTATTTCCTCCTTTTTGATTTCTGGTATATCGTCTTCTTCTATCTTCCTCATTTCCCATTGTTATATTTTCCGTTTGGGGATATATACTCTTTGTCATGTGGTCTGTCATTTCTTGCCATATCCATGTAAATCTATCCCCTTTCATACTTAATGCTCAACTATGTCTTTCCTTAGTATCTTAACCCCACTAATTAAATAAAGAATTCCCCACATAGATTTTGTAGAGGATGTCTCTACATAACCGTGCCAGCTTCTATGTTACGCCTCCGTTACTACTTTTCTGTAGTCCATCCTCGCCTGACTGTATTCTTGTATGATTTTTGAATATTTATTTATAAGATACAATTATGCAGATATAATATTATGTATGGATTTGAATGAACGAACGCGATGCTTAGGAGACAGAAAGACAAACGAACGGGGAAGGTTATTAGAACAATTTACAATTGATAATATTATGTTGACTCTAAATGAGAATGGCGAAGTCACATACCTTCGTGGGAAAGGGGAGTCAATCATGGATGTGATATTAATAAATAAATGAAAGCACTCAAAAAGAAAACGGTGGCAAGTAATAAATGGTTTACAAAGTGATCATAAGGCAATCCACGTGGAAATGGATTCAAAAGAGGGAAACGACAGAGTAGTAAATAACAATAACATTTTCAAAGAATAGGTTGGAATAACTTAAATAAAAACATGCATAAGATACAACAACACGTACAGGAAAGAATGGAAAAGGATAAGTCAATGGAAGGTAGATAGTCTACAGTTAGGTTTGTTAACAGTATGTGCGGAATATCGACGGGAACAAAAAACCGGAGTAAGGCGGAAAGTGGGGTAGTGGACGAGCTCAAAAGAAGAAACAGGTGAATCAAAAACGACATCATTTGCAGCGAGTACGACGAAAGGGATGGAATACAGATAAAGAACATAATACAGTCAGGCGAGGATGGACTACAGAAAAGTAGTAACGGAGGCGTAACATAGAAGCTGGCACGGTTATGTAGAGACATCCTCTACAAAATCTATGTGGGGAATTCTTTATTTAATTAGTGGGGTTAAGATACTAAGGAAAGACATAGTTGAGCATTAAGTATGAAAGGGGATAGATTTACATGGATATGGCAAGAAATGACAGACCACATGACAAAGAGTATATATCCCCAAACGGAAAATATAACAATGGGAAATGAGGAAGATAGAAGAAGACGATATACCAGAAATCAAAAAGGAGGAAATACTAGCAGAAGTAAAAAGATTAAAAAGGAAAAAATCGCCAAGTTTTGACGAAATAATGCATGAGATAGTTAAGAATACAATAGATGTGTCAATAGATTATTTGCATGCAATTTATAATAAATGTCTTAAAGAAAGCTATTATCCTAACTTTTGAAACGTAGGTTATTTCTAAAAGGAAAAATAGACCAGGACAAGACCCAAAATCGTACAGATCGATTTCTTTACTACCAACTTTTGGAAAAGTGTTTGACGGAAAAATCTCAGAAAGAATACAGACTTTTGGAAATATGAATAAGATGCAATAAGAATTCGTTCTGGTTGTGGAACATGTGAAGTGCTGGAGGAATGAATGACACAAATAAAAGGATGAAATACAAAATATTGTGCTTGTATATATTTGGATATAGAAGAAGCATTTGACCATGTCAGATGGTGTGACATAGGAGATACATTGCGCAAAAGGGGAAGACCAGAATACTTAATACAGATATTGCAATCCTACTTCACAAATTGATATTCATTATTCGCGATAAGTGGAGAGAGAGAGTACTACAAGGACAGACAATAGGATGTCCCCAGGACTCATCTAACGGGACACTTTACTGGAATATAGTGTTTGACAATGTATTATGGGACTTAGATAAAAAGGAGACAAATTATATTGCATATGTGGATGACTTGACGTTGGTAGTAGCAGGAGATTCACGAGAATAGTTAGAGAAAGACTTAACGGACGTTAGACATGTGTAGAAATATGTGGAAAAAGAGGTTAACAGGTATCAGGGACAAAAACGAAGATACAATGAATTTGACATAACAGGCAAAATAGACGAGGTTTCATAGTGAAGCTAAACGATAAGAAGATCCAAATAGTAAGGAAACAACGTTACCTAGGCATAATAATTGATCACAAGCTGATATTTCTAGTCCATCATGTATGACAACGTATAGAAATAATTTTATGTAGTATGATGCAGGTTGGAATAATGAATTATGAGATTCCAGAAAAGACCTCAGAATACAATATATCGGGGTATTGCGGCATATATTAACTTATGGGTGCGAGATATGAGCCGAAAAAGTTGTAATTCAACAATTTGAAAATAAACTGTAATCTATTGGAAAAATATGTTTAATCCAACTAACATGATGTTACAATACGGTATCGACGGAAGCGTTGAATACACCAATAATAGGACGATACACACATAAGTATATTCCACAGGTAACATGTGTATATAGAAGTAGGAAGTGGATAAACCCAACAAGGAGTACATGAGAATATTTAACGGGACGTGGAATCTTTAAGACATACCTGCAGAAGATAGGGAAAACACAAGATAGATAATCTGTATGTGAAAAAGGCGAGATACACGAGTAGAGTGCATAAGAAATTATCAAAGAACGACATATTAAACACACCTCAAGCGTGGACATATATAGATACTAAGATAAAGCTTGACATGTTTGTGGAATATGCAAATAAATTAACATACATAAAACAACTGCTAGAATGATAGATGTGAGCACTCCTCCCCGCGGCGAGGACGAGATGGCATAGATGCGCTGTGATAGGACACAAAAGAATGAGAAATATAAAAAGGAAAGAACTCGATTTGCAATAGCTAAATATACGAGGTGGCTAGAACGCCAAATAAATGAAATGGGGAAAGGAAAGGAGGGAATATCAAAGGGAACAAAAGCCCACAAAGCAAATTTTTAGACCTTGGTCCCACTGGGGCAGACGTTATATGTATACTACAAATGCAAGGAAAACCTCCGTTTTCCAAAAAAACGGGAATATCTCCGGAATGTTTTGGAATTTTCGCATGGGGTAAAAGACAAAAAAGCTGTAGAATAAGACACTCAACACTGCATTTCAAATAAGAGGAAAATTAATGATAATAAAATGTTCAATCAAAAGATATCCAAAAATTAACACAACAATAAAATGCTAAGGCGGCTCAGGGAGATAGAAGGAATAGGAGCATAAGGTAGTGTACGACTCAAACCTACTAGTTGCAGCAATAACATGGACATACCATGAAAGAAAGTCAACAGGATGCATGAGTTAAGAAGTGAAAGTGAAATGGGTTTCGGAACAGGAGACAAGACAATAAAAGATGGATGAAATCTTCAAATGTGAGTCATTTGGACGTGTAAAAACAGTATAAGAGAAACCATAAAGAATAAAGTCATGGAATTATGGCATGCAGAGTGCGATGAAATAAGGAGAATAATGAAAATCGAGAGCGGGCTAGAATGCAGGAGCAGGTTAAGATTTTGGATAAGATTTAGAATACATCAGGAAAATCTCTCACAGGGATTGAACAAATAATAGCAATACGAATAGGCAAAACAGAACTGGATCAGAGTGA
>NNCF01128682.1:582652-593219 GCA_002313205.1 Laupala kohalensis | reverse complement strand
GTATATCTGTGTCAGTTAGCAAAACCATGTTGTCTAATTAATTTAATGCAATCAGTTCTTATCGTGGCGTTGATTGCGCCTTAGCCGAGGGCCGCAATTTCCGACCTGCAATATTTTTTTCACTTAACGAGTTGTCGCGCCTGCGGTCGCGTGTTAGCACGAGATGGTGCACCCCTTCTCCCTATTTAGCCCCTCTCCACTCCTTCCCGCACGAATCTCTCCGCCTGACAGGTTAGTTTGGAGCTAGATTCTTTCCTTTATGCGGCGAGAAAATAGTCTCATGATACCCTTCAAAGACAACATTTATGATGTGATTTTTAATAATTTATATTTTAGAATTCGTGAAATATATTATTTACAATGTATCCTTAATGAATTATTAAATTTAATGTTAATTAAACAGTTTTTACAGCTTATAATTTTTCAGAACAGTCGTTTAATTGCATTCACAAAAATAAGAAGAGTAGACAGTTTACAACTCAATTTATGAAGGGGAAATACTAATGTATTATTAAATTCTCTCTCATGTTAAACATTTTCCTGATAAAAATTATTAGAAATAGCATGGATTTCTCGTTTTTAAGAATGTCTTTTATGCTACAACTTAAGTATGTAAATCAATTTCTGTCAAACATTGGTAAAACATTGGGCGGACAGCTCTTTCCTCTCGTAAAACTATAGGGACGCAGTGTGAGATTATTCACTATAGTCAGAATTTCAACCGCCCTGCCAAAAGAGTTTCATTGCCACGATTCAATGAACTGTTAACTCTTGATCCGGTTCATTGAGCTCATTTTCCAAGACTTGTAGATATGAAGTCCCAAATATAACGGAAATAGTTTTCACATACACATATTTCAAAGAATCATACGTATCCGTTACAGTTAATTGTCTTAAAATGTATCGATCAAAATTCATCTTAGGGAAGGTAAGATATATTATATCCTTATAGTCCGGTAAACTACGTCCCTCCACAAACGTTACTTCTAAGTGAGGTAACATGATTTGTCACTTATTATGTTGGAAGAAGCACTTATGTATAAAGAATGACCAGCGACATTGAGTAGAATCAAACAGGTACAGAGATGCATTTCTCAGGCTATATGCAAAATTATCACGTTCCAAATCTTAATTCAATAACTTGAGGCAACTGAATCGCGTAATAATCTCAATATTATTATGAATTTCATTTTTCCTTGTTCTGTTGCACACACATAATTTTTGTTGTTGTTTGAACGCTTCATATTATTATGAATTTATTTTAGGTTTTCATCCCAATCGTATGTTTACCGTTTGTAGCTAAGAATTTAATTACGCATGTACCCCAGAAACCCATATACCCCACACAAAGCTAAGTTGAGGCAACTTAGTAGCTAACTTGCGGACTAAGGTTAGAGATCACGGTGATGACGCTGATTTTTTGTTCAGTTAGACGCTCGCTGTTCATACACAGAACGTACATACAGCGGGCATCATCTGTGATCCCTAACCTTTAGCCACACGAGGGCCGACTCTTCTGCCTCAGCTTAGGTCTGGAGTTTAGATACAATATAAAAAATTCATTTGCGTTAGCGTAGTCTCTATGCAAACTTGTCCGAGGCTCGATGTCCAGCAGAAGTGCATTTGCGCCAAGCTTTAATAAATGTCACACACAGCGGTGTTTAGTAGGACTGTCATTGATGAGTGGGAGAGCGTGAGTGGTTCGATCCCCACTCGCCCGATCGGGGTGAGGTTTTCAGCTAGGGGTGGGTAGGGATCCTCCCACACTGTAATGATCGATTATTAAAATCCCCTGTAACCCAATAACTCAATATTTTAAAAAATTCAACGTGGCAACTGAATATTTATTTGTCCAAAGCATGCTTTGGTGGATAATCATGACTCATGACATGAACCTAACCAAATGTATATGAATAATAATATTCGTCTAGAGATCCTTATTCGAAAGAGCCTTGGTTTATGACCGTGCCTTATGAATATTATCATATATCTTTAAATAATAAGATTATTCTTCAGTTCCTTTGCATTAGCTGACGAGAAGTGAAGCAAAGCAGGTAGATAGAGTTGGGAGGGAGAGAGTCCAAATGCGGGTTGTATGCGCTATCAGATAATCTCCCGACTACAGATATGTGGGTGGTAATTACGGAGCGCAATAAGAGGAGAACCACTAGTCAAAGTGACGTAGAATTGGTAGATGGCACAGTAAAGATGGCACCGCTCTCCTCAATCACAACCGCTCAGAAGTATCATCCTACCGATTTGGTGATGGTAATAGGAAATATGAATGTATTATAGCACAATAGAAGGTAATTATTCAATTAACTTGGACACATCTTTCATTCTCGGAAATAGTCTTTCTCCATAATTCAAGAAAAAAGAGTCTCAGCGCTCAACTCAATATTGCGATAGATAGATTCCTACTATTTGCGAGTGTCTTCATTAATACCACCAAAAACTCTGAACGAGTCAATTTCACAGCAAATTCAACGATTTTGAACCTCTTTACAAAATGTTTTCGAGTATTTACCTGTGAAGCGGTGAGTAGAAGTAAGGGAAATACAGAGTAACCCTGATCTGATTACCTCAGAAACAAAATAGAAGACCTTTCAAGATGAGTTCGGAGCGAGATGCGGTAAAAAACGAAGGGGACTTACGATGGCAGATTCCACCCCGTGGAGAGGGCGGGGTCGAGGATGCTACACCGACGCACGGAACAGAGGTGTCGTCTAGAGACTCAAAGTGGAATGTAAACAATATGACCGAGTAATGACAAGTGTTTAAAATACGGATAAAAATGTATTTCCTTGTGTGGGTAAGTGTGCTGTCGATACCCTTCAACGGGTCACTCCGTGGTAAGTCGACAAATCTATAAACATTTTGGCACCGTCGTGTCCGTTCTACGAGCAAATCACTTGAAAGACTATTGTATTCACATATGCATTTTTATGAACTATGCGTCACGTTCTTATGGGAATTGTGTAATGTACTGCCGAATATATATTTACAAAGCTCGCGATCACCTACGTTTAACAATATAGTTTAAGTATAGTTTTACCCAAAATAACATTTGTCAGTTTGTTAAAATATCATTTTGGTCGTACAACATGCACATATTCAATATAACTTCTAATAAATCGTGATTAAATGTACTATCAGACCAAAATATTTTCACGAAAGCAGCTGAATACGAAAGATTTTTATTTTACATTGACTGCGTGAGATATAAGCTCACTCTCATCCGAGTCCATCGTGAAACAATTAATATTGACGTTAAATCGGATATGGATTTTCATTTGAAACTCTATACGAACCACGAAATAATTACTGCAAGTTCTGCATCACCGCTAAATGTATCTGTGCGAGATAGAATTCAACATATTGCTTCTAATCGGAACTATATTGAACATTGAAAATCAATTTTTTTTTTACATATTTGAATGGAGAGATCAAAAAATGGAAGAGATCAAACTGGACAGTGATTTGTCAGAGTGTATTCCCTTTTACCATGCATAAGAAAAGAAAAAAATATCCTTCTCCCTCTCTATATTCAAATGTTCGCAAACAGGTTTTTCCAGAAGATCATTGTCCCACACGCCGCACCGGTTACTTTCCGTCTTAAGGCAAAAGTCACAACGGCATTACTATCGCAAAAACCATTAGTAGCAAAAGGGTCTCTCACACTGGCGATACAAGCGAATGACAGAGCTGTATAGGGAATTCGTTGTTCCAGTCTGACAGGACTGCAGGACCGGGCATTGATTCTATGGCAGCGCGCAAACCGACAATTAAGTTTCGTTCGACAGTCTTCAGACAGTCACCAATGTACGCAATGTATTTTATATTTTTTAAGTGGTGATGGTGATTTCAGCATCCGGAACGCGATTTTTTCGAACGACGGTTGTTAAACATTATTTTCCCAAATGCATGTTTTGTCTTCAACAATTAAGGAGGGGCACTACATTAGCCCCAAAACTATATTTTTTAATGTTTTTATCTCATACACAATAAAAATATATTTGGGCCTGGTAGGAAAACAACCCGAAATATACATTTTTGAATTTTAATGTTTTTTCTTTGACTTATTTCTGACACTTTTTGTATTGCAAACAATGTTATCTTCAAATCACAATTTGACTTTGTAAAAAGGGTTCTATCAGGTTGATTCCGGTATCCAAATTCTTAAATTTCGAGTGCATTGTGGGACTCTTTTCCGTAGGCGGAGAAGAAAAAAAAACTTCTTCTAACGGTGAACCAGATGAATCAACCGCTTGATAACATTTTCAAAAATAAATTTCTCTCTTAAGGACCACTCTGTGTCGACGTAAATGTTTTAAAAATACTACCACGAATTTCTAAGTAATACTTCACAGTGGCACCATCATATCCGACACACGATGAAACAGAGTAAAAGCGAATTTTCAAACAATATTTTCAGTAGACGAAAACGCAATTGATAATTCAGCAAACATGTAGCAACAAAATTACGCCATAATCATATGGAATTCTCAATTGATCATAGACTGAATTACATGAATGTACGTACTATACTTCTCATTATTAACATAACGTATCTTAACTTTCTACTCTTCCTTTTATTTATTACTAATATTTATAAATACCAGCATATTAGCTCTATTAGACACGGAGAGAATGCGTTTGGACCAACCAAGGAAAATACGTACTTTGAAATTTTTACATTATACACTAACGATTCACTAACGATTTTGATCAAAGGAGTTTGAAAATAATAAAAATATTTTTTTCGTTGCTACTAATAATTATTAAATTTTTTTTTAAATTAATATTGTTGCGTTATGTAGCATACATTCCAAATTTCCCTGAGCTTCGTACTGAAATGACAGGAAATCTTTGCTGCTACGCAATAAAATATTAAATGTGTAATTTTATGCATTTTTCTTACATTTAATTAAGGCTGGGATGTATTTAAGACCATATAACCTCCACCGCGTCTCAAAATTTAAAAAACATCTAAAATCACATCACAGAAAAAAAAGTGTTCACGGCGAGAACAATCCAGAAAGCCGTTTTCCTCTGGTATCCCCAGGGTTTGTTACTCAACACGTGTCGACAGGTCCCGCGAGTAGAGAGACCTCTGGACACACGATCACAGCACATTGAATACCGTGGGGTGTCTCCTCGTGTTCCCTCTGTTGTTCCTCGGAAGTGAATTCACACTGCTCGCGTAAATGAATTTTATTCTACCGAGCACTTGTTAGAATTATTCCTCAACGTTCATTCCTCGAGGTATTACACCAAGGGGTTGAATGGAAGGTAAAGAACAGTACATATTATAAAACGAATTCGCTGACCGATTGTCAGTTTGTACATGATTTCCACGCCAAAGTGCATATTATAGAAGAAAATGACCATATAGTATTATCTTCAAGAGAAACAGCACGTAAAATGCAATTAGAGTGACAATATCAGTATCCTATATTTTGTATTAATGTGAATATTTGCTTTCCATTTATCGGATTATTGTGTTAGCTTTTGCTGCAGACTTCGCTTAAAATATTATGAAATTTAAAGTATCGAGGGATTCTTACCTAATATGATTTCACTAACACTTATATCATACAAAATGTAATATTAATATTTAATTATAATAATAATAAGNTACAAAATGTAATATTAATATTTAATTATAATAATAATAAGCATCTTTATTTGGAGGAAAATTTAAGGCAAATGCCTTCTCTTACACTTAACCTCTTCGTGAATACATTTACATGATAAAATAAATATGTATGACTTAATCTATGCGATAAAAAAGAAATTAAGAAATAAAAAGGAAGAAGATGCAAGAAAGTAAAGAATAACACATTCGTCCAACCATTCATCCGGTCGTCCTTGTGTTAATGCAACTCCGAGAGCAAAGAGGATCGCAGAATATTGGTGAACTAGTATTTTGTTGGAATATTCCTTATATTATCAAGGCTGTACCACAGTTTGGCCGCCTCGATAGAGAAAGGACGAGAGCATTTCTGAGTTGAGTGTATGGGAATTAAAAGAACTAATTTGGAAGAAGACTGAGTATTTATATTATGTCCAGGTATTTACCCTTAAAAATCAACTTTTTGATACTTATGATAGTTTTGTAGGTAGTAAGCTTGCCTCGTCGGAAGGATGTAATTAGTCGTAATACTTTTGATGAAAACCTATTAATGTCTTTAATGTTTAAAGAAAGATTTTCTCAGAATATGTGCAAAGAGAGGAAACATTATATAAAGCTATGAAACATTAAATACAACGTACTAGATATATTAAATAATTATATTTTGAAGATTGCAAAATCATTTATATTCCTACATCTAATAAAAGTAAATTCTATAGACACGGAAATCAGAAATAGTCGATGGAATCGTTTGATATATTAACGGAATCTTCAAGGTTTTTGCAACTGAAGCAATGTTTGGTTAATATTAATTACAAACAACAATAGATAAACAATAAAAATTGGCTTTTAAACAATAGACGTGGAACATCACTCCAATGACTTGTGATCATGAAGCTTACTTATGTTCAAAAGATTTCATTTGCGTTTCGTGAGACGGAAAATCCACCGAAGGTATAATCTAAGTGACCGAATCGTTGATCCGAAATTAAATAAGACTTTAAAGAACATTGTTTTCCAGCGAATAACGTAAAAGTGACTGGGTTGTAAATAATTCGTAACTACGTATATCTTTGCACATATTTGTTTACGTTTTCTTCGTTGTATTTATCTTTTGGTATAGACTATCGGATAATTTAATATCATAAAGCAGAGAAATATAGGAATTACCNAATATCATAAAGTAGAGAAATATAGGAATTACCATATTATTTTACGGTATTATTTAAGAACATATATAACATCGAGCAAAATGAGTTAGTTTTATACATAAGTAAACGGTATTTAATTCAGAAATGTTTCTTGTTTGATGTCTCCTTTTAATGAATTTCTCCTTTTAAGACATAAACATCTGACGTTTGACGTCTAGACTACGCCAAAAAGTTTGTGATACAAAATTACACTAATAAAGGTTCCATTGATTGTTCACTTAACATTCAACTATACCCTGTTTACTGAACGAGGAGCGACTAGTCTTTGGGGATTTGTGACAAAAACGGAAAGCGACATAACCCGAAACGACCAAACCCCAAATCCCTTTACATGCGTCAAAGAAAATACCGTTCGAAGGGGCACTACCAGGTAGTCCCGCCTTTCCTTATCTGATATGGTCATTTTTCCCTTTATTCCCAAGTTCTAAGTCCTAGTACATATTGCTATGAAATGAACCATTAATCTTACATTATTAAGTGACGACTCGCTTTTCTCGTATGAGATAGACGAATAAAACATAATTTGAATCACAGTCCTACGATGTCACGTTCCTGAAATGTTAAACCTCCTTTTAGTGTAACCATTCTTAAATAAACGAACGCTGGGAAGAAATCTATAAAAACGCTGTTCTATTCTGGAACAAAACATCATTCGTGTTAGAGCTTTCGACGCTGAGTTAAAGTACCTTAAAAGTTTCTTTCAACTTAAACCCTTAATTGACTTGATACTAATGGTTGTAGGAGTATTTGAATAGATAAACCAGAAATTAAACTATTAACTATTTTAAATCTGAAAACAAAGGATGTTGTCATCATTTACGTTATGTTCGCTATGAAATATCTTAGCAGGGTAATGTATTTATTTTTTGTATCGGAAGAAAAATTCTCGGAAAGTTTTTGAGAGTATTCTGAATATTCAAGTAGTTAATGAATTACACTCCTGCTGCTGGCTACGCTGTGGAGTTATATTACTTTCGGTTAGAATTAAGAGTGGACAGAAATGAAGAATTCATTATATTACATTTTCTGCTGAAAATCTATCGGAAAACCCTTCAGTATGAATGCTATTGATGGCAAATTTTCTTGAAAAATTTGCAAAAATTAATATTTAACAGTAATAAAAATACTATATTTTTAATGTTTTCTTATAAGCTAATAAAACGTGTGAACCACGAATGAAGAATTAACATTGTCGGAAGTACAGAAGGTAGTGCCAGTAACTTGTCGATTATCTCAGTAACTAAGCATCGTAGAAATGTGATTCGTGTTATATTTTACTCGTGTATATTAGAGAGAAAAAATATACGACACATAGACATGTGAGATTAATAATTATTTTTTTTAGGAACTTGTTCTGGGAGTTCTGAATAGGTAATATATAACAGCGGGTCACACTAATTACTTCACCCCTACCCCTCCTCACTGGAGATAAGCCGGAAGTGTCTTCTATCTGACTTGTGAGGTTTTGTCGCTATTGAATTTTGGGTCTTTGGGATTTTGTCGCGACACCGTCTATCGATCCTGGGGAGTTATCCCGAGTAATCTGTTTCACTTAACCGTACTCTCAACTACCAGCTGTGTCCAGTACACACCTAGTGATAATACCTCGCTGAAAAAATGAGTGGCTTCTTACTTATTCTTGTCTATTCTTTACGTGCTTGGTACCATTTCTTGTTGCTTTCAACTTAAATTTAAAAAAAACAGTATATTAGTAATATTTTCATAAATGAATTAAAAACTGTTTCATTTATATAGCTAGTAGTATGCTAATATTTAAAATCTATATAGCATGAAAATCTCCTGCTGTGAACTTACACGAGATGGCAGAGATGAAATATTTTCTACAGTTTTTTTATTACATAAAAGGTACAAAATGATCCCTTCCTTGGTCACTCATCATAAGTTCATACTTGGAAGATACAACATCGTAGATATTTTTAAAATATGAAATATAAATTTTATAAGTTTAATCTTTCTTCAGAATTTTTAAAATGGTATGTGTACTTCCGTCGTTCGACGCCTCAAGCTTTTAAAATACATATTTCATATTTTGGAAATATCTACGTTGATGTATCTTCTAAGTTTTTTCCCCTATGATGAGTGACCAAGGAAGGTTTTTTTGTGGTTGTTATTTTTTATTTTCTATTTTACTGAAAATATTTGTTTACTTTTAAATGCAGTACTTTTTATACAGAAACTTGTTTCCGACGATGCATTTGACATTTATTGTTTTATTCATTTTAGTAATATAATTAGTTTATTTATTTGTCAAATGAAAAGAAACTTTTCTATCCTACAATTTGCCATTTGAGATTTCAATCACAGTCACTCACATACATCATCAGACTCTCGTCTTCTATAGATCTCGTAATTTGACAGATTTGGGTTGTTTTTTTGTACATTAAAAAAATATTAATACTGTTCTTAAATCGTAAAAATTGGATGAATAGTTTAGATTTTACGAGTGTGATAATTAACTTACGCTACAGTACCCACTGCCGCCGTGTGTTGCCACAGAGATAATTTATAAGAAACGCAATTGTAACCTGAAACGATACGAACTAGTGATAGGTTTCGACCCTATTAGAATATCCTGATGTTATCTGATCATAAACATAACGGCATTGTAATTATTATTATTATTATTATTATATTATTTTATTATCATTAGGTACTGTGGCAGAACGGGGTTTATAAGTTAATAATTTATAATAAGAAAATAATTTTGAATAGTTACAAGTGAATGCCCCGGTTAGCTCTTCTCAGGGTTCCACAATACTAAAAAGGGTTCGATTTGTATCTGAAGGAAAAAGGACCATGCAAAGGTTCCAATTAAGGAAAACGCAAGGCAAATAAATCCATTAATAAAGCTATTTTAATGACTGGAGACATTCCTCACTCAAACAAATCACCCCCAAAAGATACAACAAATAAATCTTCGTTCTTGAACAGTCCCTTCAATGCCAAAGTGACATTCTTATTATTAAAACACAATTAGAAATTCCCCCAAAAAGACACAACACAAATTAAAACCATTGAACTATTATATCAATGCCAAAGTGACATGATTATTATTAAAACACAATTAGAACTTCCCCCAAAAAGACACAACATAAATTGATACTCAAATTACACTGAATTTAACTTGATTAACAAAAATCTCTTTAATTGTTTCTTAATCAATCCAAACACTGACTCTATTCGTGGCAGGATTCATCTAAAGTTTCAGTCACTCTGGGCACTAAGTTCTTTAAAGTTCGTGCCACTTTTACTTTACCCTTGCCAGGACGCGCAAACGCAAAATACGGGGTCGTGTGATACAATCACCGCCAGCCGCACCATACCTTCAAGATGCCAACGACCGCCGCCAAGAGGTCCTCCCGGAGATCAGCCCTCAATAGTTCGCGAGAGCCGTCAGCTTTCCGCTAACAGCCTCCAAATGGATGCGTCAGCAGCGTCAACTTTGAACGAACTTTGATGCGAGGACGCTACCGTCTGAGCTCGCCCAACAATCTCGTTCGATATGCGAAATGCTTGTTATTTGACGCCTGAGCATTTGCACATGGCCAAAAGAATCTAAGTTATCTTGGATGTGAGCGAACTACGTCAACTCCACCGAAAAATTGCGTGATCTGAGAGATATCAGAAATATCTACTAGATGTGAGATCTGCGCGATATGAGAACTTCAATGTCAGAAATATCTGAGAACGGACGAACTAC
>NNCF01128682.1:562402-581757 GCA_002313205.1 Laupala kohalensis | reverse complement strand
AAAAAAACGTTTAAATTTCCAACGTTCTTTCGAACAAGTTCGGGCATGTTCTCGCCCGGCGACCACATGGTGTTCCTTAGGATGGGTGGGACCTCCTCCCCCGTCCTCTTGCTCGCTTCGATTTCTAAAGGACCATAAATTTTAATTGATGTCAAAGAGAATACCGCCGACGCCGCCTGGCCACCGACCGTCCGCGATCACGGTTGTCGTTCCCAACCATCCTCCGTTCAAATTTTTCAACTCTTCGACCATCAAAATTCCGCAACAGAATGATTAAATTTGTTAATTAATTAGCGAATTATTCAAATCTCACAGTACCTTGACAACTATGGATTCGAAGCAAATCTTTTCTTCGAAGCAAGTTATTTTTCGTTCATTTCTTACCATCCCTTTTCCTTCCTTTGGGGGCTGAATTGAGACCAGAAAAATATCACAGGTGACACCATAAACCTCAGCGACACTGAATACAGTGAATTTGTCTCAGGCATGACATTTTAGATAATTCTACTTGTTATCCCCTTCCGTGGGGGTGTTGGAGTACATCGAGCTAATTTTGAGTTTAAGCAGAAATGGGTGTGTCACTATTTATTTTAGCAACCCAGAATGCTATGGTATCAAAACAAATATGACATTTTTAACGATATTTACATGCCATCCTCGTCCCTTATGGTGCAGGTAGCGTAGGGTGGCTGATCGCAGACATAAGCGGCATTGAGGATGACACAATTTATTAACTGACCCCAAAAATCATGAGTTGAATTCTAATTTCTGTCTTTTACGATTATTGTCGCACCACTCCCACCTTCTACCCAAGAGGTGCTAGGAGTGTCTTAATTTCCATGGAGGCTGATTTCAGATTCACACGTTATCTGGGTATCACTATATTCGCTCAACGAGACTCAAAACGTCACAGATGTTATTTTCAATAGTTTTTACATTGTATTCCCTTCTCAAGCGGTGCTAGGGTTGTGTGGTTCATTGTAAACTTACGCGTAATCGAGAATATCGCTACTAGTTTCAGAGGTTTCAAAAGCTATGATATCAACATTAATATAGATCATTTTTGAGAATTTTTCATCCTGGCCCGGGTTTTTCTCCGGTTTTCCTTCGGGTAGAGGCGGATTTATCATACAGGTTCTCTAGGCTTTGTCTAGGGNTATTGTAACTGAATTTAGTGTTATTTCAATTCTTTTGATTTTTAAGCACTATACTCAGAATAATCTATAGTTCGATAATAACTTACATGTAATTTTTTGCTTAAAATTACAAACATATTGACATTCTATTAGTATTATAACTCGCAGCTAACTTTTTATCTTATCTAGGAATTTTTGCTGAATTTTTTGAATCCGCCTCTGCCTTAGGGCCCTTGATCGGAATTGATGGGATGGTCCCTTGCTTGCTTCCGGAGAGTAAATTAGTTTTTTTCCCTCCACGTGGTCATACGCAGTTTGTACTGTTTTTTGACAATAAATTTTTTTATTTATAACACCTTCTCACCCCCTTCTAAAAAAGTGTTTATTCTTCATGTGGGTGATTGTGTGTTTACGTAGCCTAGGTAGTGTCACTCTTCTCTTCAGCGATCCAAAAACTGATGTACTCAATACCAATATCGGTTGTACTTTATTATTTTTACTCTCCACCGCATTCCCACACCCATGGGGGTTGAGAGGTATATTATCTCCCATGGGAAGTGTTTGTTAACTGACGCTACATCGGGGACGTCCTCAACCATCTCAACGGCACTGAAAACTATGCTTTCCAATCAATTTTCCTTTTACTTTTACATTTCAAATTCTTCCCACCTTGTCCCTGGGAGTGTCAGGGTTGTCATATGCTCATTAGTTTTGATGTCAGTCAGTCTTCCGTGACCCAAGTTTGGTTGAAATTACTTCAGACTTATGATGGGATATTACTTTTAGTCCCACTAGGAGAATATATTTTTGTAAAGTGGTACAATAATCATCTATTGTTATACAAACTACACATATCTATAAAATTTCAGCTCGATTGGAAACTTGAAAGTGGCGGAAAATCTATGACCAATTTTGAAACGGAATGACACCATAAAAACATACATACCCTTTTCAAACCCTTAGGGGTAGATTTTAGTAAACTGGTACGTTTATAATCTATTTCCATACAAACCACATATATTGATAAAATACCATCACTATTGAAAACTTGGAAATAGTCGAAAATTCAATTACATTTTTGAAAGGACAGCATACTTACGTACATACATACATACATACAAGCAAAGCAAGTTATATGAAAGCTAGTAAAAATGAAGTGATTGAAAAAGCTGTCACTACAATGTATTAATTTTAACGTCTATGTATATTTTTCGAGAAAAGGAAAGAAGAAAACATCAGGTGTATATAATGACTAAATAACATTAAAAGAAAAATGTTTTACAGTTCCTAATAAAGATTAAGAAACAATTTTAGTTTATTCAAATATTTTAATATAGTGAGTATATTTATCGAAACAATATTTTAATATAATTCAAATATGGTACATTACATTTTAAATGCGTGAAATGCATTTAATTTTCAACATAACATTCTGAAATATTTATTTTTGTAAAGAACTCATTACAGATTGGAAAAGGCGAGCTGGAAGTATATAAAACTGTCAAAACAGGTCCCCAAAGAAGGGGATCCTTACGAATACAATCGTTTATGATTCTTCTCTTCAATTTCCGTCCTTTTCGAAGGAAGAAACTCATACGAAAACAGAACAAGGAAATTTTATCTCCGATCATGAGAAAGATTTATTCTGATTCCAATTAGCAAAGGTTTCAAGTGAAAATGTATCATCTAGATATTACATGTGTACTAAGAAGGAAGATTAAAGTGCTTGTATACTCATTTAAAGCAGACGATTTCATGTAAATATACTTTTATTTTCTATTGTAACTTCAAGCATGTTGGATTCATTATTTCGAGTAACTTTTCCAGCAATGTTTCTCTCGAAATATAATAGAATTTGGTGTGGCGTAATTGCTTCTTAATATTCATGAAGCAAGTGAAAGAAGAGGAGAAAATATTCATAAATTCCGAAAGTTGATTTTCACTACTTCTGCGTTTTAAAAGATAGCCTATTATTTTTGTCTGTATCGTATCTGACGCTTCAACAATTTGAATTTCAATATTGGTTCTGTAGCCGTAGGTACACTAATCGTCCTCTCTCGTACATATAAAGCTACTAGCTGGGTACCCGCAGCTTTGCTTGCGTCAATTCTGTAATATTCCTCCCATTTTTTTTTCATATTCTAATTGGTATCCACTAAGAATGTTATCCATTAATGTTGGAGATTTGACAGTATTGGTGTGTACCCTCAATCCTTTGTTTTCACTGATGTAATTAAAAAAAAGATTTTGGAAAGCACTAATTTCCTATTTCACACCCTTAGGGCTGAATTATTGTAAAATCCTTTCTTAGCGGACATTTTTGACATTTTTTGAATCGCGCCTCCCAACCCCACCTTTAGTGGCGTCGGTATTTTTTCATGACATCCCCTTCCCTAGGAAGGTTGGAGTTTATACGGGTTGATTTTGAACTTCTACGTCTTTGAGAATGTCATTACTAATTTCAGCAGCCCCGAGAACTGCGATTTCAAAACCAATATCAATCACTTTCAATTATCGTTACATATCTCACCTCTCCCGAACACAAAGGGTGTTTATTCCTTATAGGGGGTAATCGTGTGTTTATCTGGCAATGAGGGTGTCACTTCACTTCAGTGGTACCAAAAGTATTTTATTCAACACCAATATCAGTCGTGTTTTATTGTTTACCTGTCCTTCATTTCCTCCGCTAGGGACGATAGGGATATGTTATCTACAATGTGGTCTGATTGTTAACTTAGAAAGCATCTGGGACGTCATTATCCATCTCAACGGCACCGAAAAGTATGGTTTCGATTGTAATATAGGAGTTTTCCATTAATTTTACACGTCATCCCCTTCTCACCCCCTCCCTAGGGGTGCAAGGCATGTGCTACCTACACAGAACCTGTTTTCATTAAGTCAGTCACCTCTGTATCAAGTTTAGTTGACATTGCTCCAGGCACTCTAAGAGTTATGGAGGGATACATATAAATCATTCCAACCCTTATTTTACCCCGTTAGGGGTGATTTTCGTAAAATCGTTTCTTTGCGGATGTCTAGTCCCTAAAAGAAACCTACCTGCCAAATTTCAAGTTTGTAGGTTTTGTAGTTTAGTCAGTCAGTGGTATTTCGCTTTTATATATGTAAATAGACGTGTAGCTTTCTGTCTTTAGACAAACTCCAAAGTTTTGGTTTAGAAAAACTCAAACTTGAAAAATTTTGACTGAGTAGTTTCATCATTTTATTAATATTAATTTCTATTTAATACTTTGTTTTCTATCCAATCCTATCTTGCACAAAAAAGAAACAAATTAAAATTCAAGTCAACTCACACTACAGATTCCTCTGAAATCAGTTGTTTCAAAATTATTTCGAATAATTTTTATTTGAATTTTCATACATGAATTTCCATACCTAAGCAAGCGAAACTATGTAATGAGCCTAGACATTAATCCACTTCTATCCGAAGAAAAAAACGTAAACAAAACGTGGACTAGAATGTGTTCGAGATAATGTATTCATTTATGGCAAGTTTGAATACACATATAAATAATATAATAATAAGTTACAATATAATTGTTACTCGAAAACTGCTACTGCAGGTTGAAATATGTGAAAGATTTAAACCACATACATTATAATACGAGCATTACATTAAAATCCTAATATCTTATTTCTCAAAATAATTTTTCCTCCAGATAACAAGAACTACCTTTCAGGAAAATCTGGAACGTTTGTTTTTTCATAAAAGTAACGAAATGACCCCCAGAAATTTCTCATCATAGCTGAAATATTTTTACGTTAATTTTTGCGAAACGAAAGAATACCATGTTCTGTTTCTTCGTATATTATTCTCACTATTGAGTACTATACTTGTTTGTAAAGGGACACGCGAGTGACTGACACATCCCTCATGCATAGCTTATCTCGAATAAAACTGTCAAGAGCAGACGAAAAAGAAAAAAAAAACATGAAATGTTGCTTTAATTTCAGCACTGGTATATCATTTTTTTAATATATCTCGCACTAGCAAAGCCTTCCCCATACAAATTAAAATGGAAAAGTATATCAATTAAAATGTTATCACGCGAACACGTTTTATTTAATCTGAATAATCTTCAACGAAATTGATGCGAGATGAGCATTTTATTGCTGGCATTTATGGATGAGTGTAATTTAGCTACGAATATATTTGTATGAAAGGTGGAACATGATGTTGGTTTAGATTTTTATACCTGTGTTTTGAGGATTTTTCTGTCAAGTCTTTTTGAAATGATGGGGTAAGTCGACAGCGGACAGCGGGTTAATTACTTCATGGTTAATTTAATATCAATTTTATCCACTTTAATCACTAGACATTCTTCCAGTCATATATCGTGATGTAATGTATATAACAATGCGCATTTTAGACACATTTTGAATTATATTTGAGAATGATATGTACTTCGGAGTTATTGCACTAGTAGATTAATTAATATGCGTTCATTATGTTTCGAATGAAAAGATCTCAGTTTCAAAATCGTTTCCTGTATTTCATTCGCCAAGCATCAGGTTATCTCCACAAAATGTAAATATAACTGTTTTAAAGTAGGCGTGTTCAAATGAAATTATGAAAATTGAGTTTCGTTTATCTTAAAAATATAGGAATAAGTAGATTATTCCATGCATGGAAATATTTTTATATTTTAGTAACCGAATATTACAGTTTTTGAGAACCATCGCAACGAACCAGTGAAATATATGAAGTCAGACGTTCCTCTCTTTGAATATACAATGATGAACTATTCCCATAACTTTTATGATGAAAGCTAACTCAAAATTATTAACGATTATGTTCGTTACATCTGACGAAATGATATGTTGAAACCGAACTAATTAAATAACATTTAACAGAGATAAGCTTAAATAGATAGTATGCAGGAATACACATATTTAGTAGAAATTTTATTTTCCGGATTTTTTGTGGTTTCATTCATTGTATGGGTGATGAGTTACAGCAGGAAGAGTAATGGCAGGCAAACAAGAACGATGAGGTAACTTTCAGCCAGCTGAAAACGGTGACGAGCCGAAATCGAACCCGGGACTCCTGATTTGATCGCAGGGGTGTGAACCACTAAACCACTCGTTCTCTTTCCACAACAGTACACCATTTCCACCCAGGTATGGTGTAGAGGTTAACACGTATCTTCTCCAGATGTGGGTATATACAAGACGAAATAAATATATACAAGACACAATGATTGAGGATGTCTGGACGGGATGTGTGTGATGCATCATGATTTGAATGGCTTCCGATGGACTTGCCGCACACTGCATGGAACAGATCACGAAACGACGATCAAGCGGCTTCAAACAATTCTTCCTTGTCGAGCGCAAGTGTGGAAAGATTCGTCGTCCCTAAAACGTATCATACAACACGATATGAGCATGCGCTGACGAATCACATGACCCTGACCAGTGAGCTGCAATTCTTGGGGCATACATTACGTAGACGCTGTCACATTCTGACGGATTGGCCAATAGTAATGAAACAACTATCAAAGTAAAGGAAACATCTTAAAATTTTACGTGGTATATTAAAAATGTGTTTATGTGTTCAACACTATAAAATTTGTTTAAACAATAGTCTGACATTGTCAACGGTGCTTTGAACTGAATTTGAAGGTACAAGATGAAATTAATGCATGCTCACAAAAATTACAAGAAAACAATAACATATTGAAATGAAATTATAAAACTTGACAAAAGTGTTACAACATATCTAACTTGTATTAAAACGTGAGGGTAATTCAACTACTAGGTTTTACAAAATAATAGTACAAAATTTAGAACATTGAAAATACTGGATATTTGCGTTGATACAAAAAAAAATTAATACCACCACGTATATTTTGGAGGTATTTTCTTTAATTTGAAAATTTACTAATCCATTGAGGAAATGTAATAGCGTCACACAATTTCTGCGCTGTCATTGAACCAGTTTTTGTTCTAGTTGTTTGAAGATAAATATCATGTATTCTAAATTCATCATGGATTCATTATATCTAAACGTTGTGAACGTGGATAAAATTTTTGTTCTTGTCTTAAACAATTCACCGATTTTTAATTCATTTATTCACGAACATTGCGTAAACCAAAATGAGAAACGTTTGAACGTTGGTGCCTGGACTTTTAATATACTTATCTTGAAGATTTTGCTATTGGACAATCAAGATAGTCCTTACTGCACGTCATAGTATAGTCATATATATACACACCACAGAACACAACTAAGAAGTGTCTTCCTCGTACCCAGTTCGATAGTGTGCGGTAACCCTAAGCATCTGTTAATCTCCTGTTACAAGGTAAGTTTCGTCCTATCCCGCAGATTAAAAACTCCACGTGACAGTGGGGAAGCTATGGAACGTTATATTATATTAAATTGTTATTAAAAATAGTATTGTATTTTTCACAAAGTGATTGATTACACAAAATATGTACAATTATACATGAAGATAAAAACGTATATTTGTTTAGTGTATTGAAGAAATAATTGCGTTCTAAATTTTTTCCAGAGAAATTATTCAATATACTACCATATCACTATCCTTTTAAAGCTATTATGTGTTTATTTTCTGTTTATTTTGTGTAACTATTTTGTGTGTATTAATTTTAGAATACTGAAGATGACTGCTATGCTACAGTTTATTATTAGAGCTTTATTATTTTTATCCCCGTCCCGTTACGGAATAGTAAATACCGGGGTTTCCATGCCTCAGATATTTGAGTCCACGAGTCAAAATTCTTGCAACATCTGGCTAACGTTCCGTTATATTCATGTCTTGTTTCCGTTGTGATTCACCCGTGTTGTAAACATTGACATTCGTCTCATTTTATGGCATAATCTTTCTTTCCGTGTATGTTTTCTGCTTTCATGTTTTGTTGTCCGCACGATTCTGCTTGTCCTTTATCCCTTGCACGTAGCTTTGGCGGTGCCACTTAGCCCAACTAATATATTTGCACTGGCTGGTGTCAAACCCGAACCACGTGGAAGCATCTGTTCTATGTCGTAGCGAAACACTGTCTCAGAACAAAAACCCTACTCTATATATGTTGTCGTCACCTCAAATACCTATTTAATCAACCTGGATAAGTCTGTCCACCCATAAATACCGTTTCGCCGCAATTCTGCATACCAGTATGCTCGTTCAGTGTCGTAATGGGAGCAGTCAAAGAATATGTGGTGTATAGTTTCCTCCTCTTGGCAGCATGAACATTGAGAATCAATCCACAAACCTAGTTTATACTTAAATAAATAGGTGTTTTCTCGTGCCCTGTTAGACCTTCTATCATTACTTTGTTTGGCCTGAACCATTTCCCATTCTTAACTGGGAAGTAAACAGACGGTATGAATGCATACAATGATCTGCCTTCCTTGGACAGACCTCACCTTATCTGCCAGCATTCCCACAACTTCCACCTTAATTGTTTCCTCTAACCGTTATCATTCACTGTAAGCGATAATCCATCTATACTTGCCGGATTGTGACGTCGTACCTGATGGCGTAAAAAACATTCATCTATTTGGAGGTCTATTGGCAGAAACCCCAATAGCACTAACATAGACTTTGTTGCTACGCTCCTATTGCCGCCAAACAAATATACAAGGCATAGTCTTTGCTAACTTGTCATTTTATGTTCCATATATTTTTCTTTAAGAAGAGCGAACTGCCATATGTTATTACTGTGACAAGGGCACCTTTGTAAAACTGTTTGAGATTTTGTGTAGGGAGATTTGTACAATTTATCCCTATCCGGCGCAACTCATAAAACATACGCAATATTTTAACACGCACATATTCAAGATGGTTCATATACGTATTCATTTGTTATCCAGTATTCTTCCTAAATATTTAACCTTGTCTTCTATTTTTAAACGCCTGTTGTCAACACGTATTATCGGATTCCTTTTTGATGCTGTTCTGAGCTGCCTGATCACCATCCTAACTGTCTTCCCTTTGGAGACCTCTAAATCCACATCAGCACTATGTCATCAACTTCCGTAGCGGGATATTGACACCCCTTGGTCTCAATATCCCGCCTGCTATTACCTCCAACCATTAACACAAGATCATCTGCTTAAGCTGTGTGCGTTATTCCGTCCTGTTCTAAGCGGTTCAACACAACGTCAATTAAGACATATTCGTTCCGCACCAATTTCTAGGAACACATACCTATCCCGAAGATAATCACGTATCAAGGTATGTGTTGATATTCTTATTCCTTTCTTCCTCAACTCCTCTAGAACCGCTTCCGAGTATACACTATCGATAGCGCCCTTGTAATCCAGAAAT
Organism: Laupala kohalensis; assembly: GCA_002313205.1. NCBI lineage: Eukaryota > Metazoa > Arthropoda > Insecta > Orthoptera > Trigonidiidae > Laupala > Laupala kohalensis. The sequence goes on along the minus strand of NNCF01128682.1, from coordinate 572,309 downwards.
ATTAACAATTTGTATTTACTTGGGTTACTTACAAGGGGAGTATGTATGTGTCTCAGTGCGTCCTATGTACCTTTCCCTTTTACATAGGTTACTACTTTACCGTCCAGCTATTGTTCGTTGCAGATCTCTCTTCAATAGTTTGTCCGTAATCTTCCCAATGACTGGCAACAACGATATCGCCAAGGTATGACGAAGACAATTGTTGATATCTATTTCTTGGTTTCTTGAATAAGCGAAGTTCTCTTCTACGCGCGTGGGAAGTATCCACATTTTTTTGCAAAGATTAAACAATGTAGTCATCTCTCCGACATACCGCATGCACATCATGCGTATCATGACAGGCGATACTATCGAACCCTGCACTCTTTCCCAATTTCAATAAGTGTATAACATCCTTCACCTCAGACTGTGGTATCGTTTCTATAGCCGGTTTTTCCTGTATGTTGTATTCCCTACTTTCCATCTGTTGTGTGTCGTCACAACTAAGCACTCCCTCCATCATATTCCGCCCAGTAGCAAACCAGTCCACTGTGTACGATCCGTCCTCTTTCATACTTTTCCACATTGTCTTATTGCGCAGCCGTTCTCGGCCGATAATGTACGGCAGTTCCCATACATTTTTCTTTATACTCTCCTCTATGAACTCGAACCAGTATTCGCGCTTCCTTGTTCTAATGAGATGACGATAATGTTTCAACTGTCCGGTATAGCCGCACCGTGCTTCAGCACGTTCACTCGCCCCTTTATCCTTTCTGTGGTATTCACGTCGTTTTTTCCAGACCTGTTTTTTCTTTTTTTTTTTGCCATCGTGATCTCTTATGTCCACCATGGTTTTCCGGGTCTTTACCCATTCCGCCGGGACAATCATAACGGTGTTACTGTGTTTATTATATCTTGTTGCAACGCGTAAGCGCGATTATCTATCGAGCATAACCCTGTCGGCGGTGTATAAGGCCCCATATCCTGAATTGCTCGCTGACACCTTTCCCAATCGACCTCTCTGTAGTTACAGGTTGTTCGTGACTCTGTTACCTCCCGTTTTATACTCTCAATAGTGAAGTGGATAGTTTAAATGATCACTTGTTATTTCGTTTCCTATATACCAACCCGTGGCAGTCGTACATGTGTTGCGCCCTTGTAGCGTTAGATCAATTTTTGACGTGCCATTTTCGATGTGGAATGTTGGAAGTCTCAATATATTCTCAATACTTAAATCACAACATAGTATCATATCTACTATCTTCTTTCCACGTCTATTGTCACCTTATCCCCCCATATGTGAGAACGCCCATTTAGGTCTCCTCTTATATACATATCCTTACCTGTATGCTTTTCTACGATACCCTGGACTTTGTTGAGGATGGTACTGATTTTACTTGCATACTGAACATGTACTCTAATAAGCATCACTGTTATTTCACGTTTTGTTAGCGTCACAACTTGTATATAGCGGGATGTATATTCACTATGTTCTAACATATGTATGCTGTTATTAAGTACTAGTATTGCAGATACTCCACCCTGTTGATACACTAATCTATAGTGTTATGGGACATTTATTACTTTCCCATAACGAGTACGGTTCTTGCAACATACATGCATCGACCTGGTTTTCAGAGATGTCTTCAACCAGCTCCATAAGTGCTATGTACCACCTCTGTAAATTCTGCTTATTATCTTAAGAACCATGTTTGATAGCTGTTTCTAGTATGCCTCTGACACGTTAATATCACTTACATTGTAAGTTCCTGTGTGAGTGTGACGCATCCCACCTCTTCCAGAGGCAGTTAGCACTCTTTTCCCTTTCTTCTCTTTTAAGTGCAGTTTTTATATTCATGGCCATGTTCTCCACAGTATGTTTCGCGTGTATCACGACAGTTCTTTCGCCTGCTATGCTATGAAAGTTCATTCTTTTATTATATAGGTTGCCAAATAAATATATGGTTGGTGAGACTAAGAAAATTAATTTCTTTTTGAATTACGCCAAGAAAAAGTCACCAACACCGTCTACATTACCATACAATTAGTGACATATTTCTTAGTTCATTTTCTTCGGTTTTCTGTTGCGAAATTTTTCAGATTGCTGTATATTTCTCTCGGACTTTTCTAGTGAAAATATTCTTAACTTTGATGTTTTCTTTGTTTTTCTTTAAATTTTGTATTATTTGCCATTTCTGCGGTTCCCTTTTTCTCTTCAGAGAACACACTCATTTTCACTTTCCAGTGGAGAAATAGAAATTAGGTAGTTGGGTGATATTTTTACCTCGTTTCGTTGTTCTGGCTGTCATTACGGGCTGAAAAGGATTATGTAGAAGATTTTTTTTAATAGAATAAAGCGCTTTTTAATTGCTTTTGTAGAAAAGCATAAAATGAATCATACTCATAAATCTCTTATGCAAATTTTAGTTGACATGATCTGAAATTTTTTTAATACTTTTAATACTATGTTGTCGCATGCATGAACATATTTACAATCGCATTATTTATATTGATTACTATTTTACTGATTGCTAAACTTCTATCCCACCAACGAAAATCTCAGTAGTAGAACGTTCCTCGGAGTGATTCGTTCAGTTGAAATGAATCAGAGAAGTAGAAAAGCTTCCTATCGTTCGCGTGGAAGAATGAAGCGAATCTTCGGTGTCTTGACGAGATCAGTCCCCGCTTCCTCCTCCCACGTATCCCAGACAGATGAAAACCTTCGACGCGTTGCTTCGCAGCGCCATTGGGAATTAAAGGCGTCATCTGTCTATTGTGACTATTTACTCGAGCGCAGCTGATTCTGCAAGCGGTGGATTTCGCAGGGAACAATGGTTCGCTGTGACGACGTAGGCGTCTAAGCTGATTACGACGAGTCACAAGCTTTTTCCGCTTCCTTGTACCGCTGTCTTCGTCGTCTTTGTAGTCTGTGTCACAGCATCCAACGGTGTCTTTCGTTGTTGCTTTCCGAGTTACACGCTGTGTCACCTCAACACACTATTTAGTAGCTGACTACGTGAAATTGCCTTAGTCATCGTCTTCAGATACCAACACTAGTCGAACTAAACCGATCCAGAACCGGAATCAAGAAATCCTTTTTTCTTGATTTGGACCGTTTGTTTTAAAAAAATCCTGCAACCATATTGATTTTTATACATTGTAATATTTACGTTCTTTTCAATTACGATTCACAATTGTGTTATAAATACTCCAAGTTCAATATCAATGTTGTATATTCAATCTTCATTAAAGTTGCGGTTCTCTGTACTTATTTGGACTGCGGCTCAGCTTCAACGTGATAGCACTTTCGCGCAGATACCGATGCAATCTGATCTTAGACAACTCTACTGCATCGATCAGTTAGCCGACATCTGCCGTGAGTAACGGAGTCGCAAGCGTATATTGACGGAAATTTACGGAAAGTACAGCGATTTTAATTCTTTTGGGCGTATTCCAAATCTTTAACGAAGACACCCGTTCTATGATAGTGGGGTCAACAGTGCCAAGGGTTGGGATACTAGACTTCGGAATTCTCCGAAATTATTACGAAAGTATCTTTATGTTCTTAGTCACTTGTCTGTTCATCTTACATTCATTTCTCATTATTTCGAGGTGCGAATACGAACAACACATTAGCATCACCAAAGAACGACCAACCAGGTCTAGCTTCACTTCCCAACAGAGATGTAAGAGAGAGGGAAAGTGAGTGCTTAGACAAGTTTATCCAGAAAACTCCAGTTTAGTCCTTCGCCACCAGGTGTCGACCACTTTGCATGGCGGTCTGTTTTCTTTCTTTCTTCTTTTTTTGCGGGGCTTTAAGGCTCGTCAACGTCAAGGTCATTAGAGCTCTTCATGGCGGTCCGAATTGAAATTAGAAAGGAATACCGCTCGAGATTCGACAGCCATTTTTATTACATAAACTTTTTAGATTTTAAATTTCATCAACAAAACTTTTGGAATCAATTGTGAATATGATATAACTAAATAAACCTATTATATTTGAAAAACAATGCGTCATTAATCCAACTTTTATTAGTTTTTCATACGTTACGTATTAAATTTAATTGTTCTATTTTTTTTCCTTTTCTCGACTTGCTTCGCTTTCCCCTGGCCTTGATTTATAGATTTGCCCCCGCAAGCACGTGGTAGATTTCTCCGACAGACTCTTTCTTCGAGCTCCGCCATAGCCAAATAGGGACAGTATTTCTATCTCCCAGACATCGACAACAAGAGTCGTTAGTCGCAAACCAATTCTTTCTTACGGGACAAACTGGAAGATTTCCTATTTTTAACGTTTATAGCATTCCGGATATAAATTAGTCGTGTGCTAGACAATTGATCAATTTTTATCCAATAACTTTACATTAGTACTGAGAAATGTATATCTACTAGTTTTAGTTTTACAATAACCGCGATCTCTTATGAGTCGAAAGCTGCGCGACGTACAAAGTAATTCAAATTGAACAGGTTTCGGGCACCTCCCATACAAAGAAAAATCTGGAGGTCGCATAGAAATCGGTTTTGACTTTGCAGTTAAAATTTTTGAAGGAAAAAATTGTAGTTCATATTTTGACCGCCAAGGGGAAATGGCGCGGTTTTTATGATTCTTTTGCCTACACAACGGAACATGAAGCGATTTTTCATTAAATAGATGTGAGTTATGAGTATAGTGACTATTTCGAAAATAAAACTTCTTTCAAAACTGAACCGGAAAAATATTTCACCATTCAATTTTTGCAACAGTCTGGTGTGACTCAACAAGCTCATTCATAATTGGTTTTACTTCTTCATGTTGCTTTGTAAATGGGGTACAATATGCAGCGATGCACAAAAATCTCTATGGTACAAATCCTCTGCCACCAAGCTTTATGGAGACAGAACGATAAAATGGATCATGTCTTGACCAACACATTTTCCTATTCCAACCCTCTGTGACTTTTGGTAACGAGGAGTCATAATAAAGTGGGCTGCTTATAAGAAGAGAAGCATAAGGAAAAGTGGTATTCCAAGATCAATTACCTTAAAGGATCAAATTTCAAAAATGTTTCTAAATTCGCTTACATGTATTTCAACAGTGCTGTTTAGTCGGTCGTGAACTAAGTGCAGATTCTAGAGCAAGATGATTACAGGAAAGTTATTTCATGTGAATGAGTTGTTTATTATTAGTTTCTTCTCACATATTATCGGAAAAATTTTAGTCGTCAACTACTTCCAATGAATCATTTATTTTAGTTTAAAAGCTTTTCATTTCCTATAAACAGAAAATAATTGCTGGGTGTTTGAAGAAACGGTTCTTTTCAATCCCTTGTACATCAATGTATAAACTACTTGTTTTTTCGTAAAAAGTCAAAACGGCAAATTTTAGAGAAAGTGTGAGCAAAACTTGACTTGGGTCACGGCGCTAGGATCTGCATGGGATGCGCCTAAGCAGTTCATGTTTCATTTAAATCTATTTCTTCTGTGTTGAAATGAAATCTGTGTTGATTGTGAAGATGAATATATTCCTTACGTGTGAGAGAACGTGTGCTGAGAGATGATGTAATAAGAGCAAAGTGATGTGAAGTGAAATAATTTGTAGCTGAGGATGGGGCGAAGAAATTCATAATTTAGTGTAATGAAATGAGATGTTCTGAAATATCTAAGTTGGAGTATGTCAATCTTCGTAGTTACTTTTTGTCTGTGTATCAATCAAATTTCTGTAACTCGTTCTCTTTATTTACATTATACGCTGTTAATATTTTCATTCGTTTAAATTTATGGGTTTATTTATGTTTTTCATCATGTCAATGTACTTTTTACGTACATAATTGCTTATGTTTTAATGGATGCTCCTATATTTCATTTCTGGTTAAGTAGTTCACTGAGCTGTATTCCCTTGTACTATAATGTAAGTAGTAGAAATATTTAAAAAATACTGACCAAACCCTGAAACAGTGAAGAAAACCCAAACATAAATTACCAACTGTCTCTCGTTTTTAGCGAAGACTTGCCTCACTCATAAGCTCATCTCCGTTTATAAAGCATAACTTTTCATATAGCAAATATGGAGAAATTTCCTCCAGCTTATAGCACAGAGGTCTGTGCCCATCTCTATTCTAGATAACTAGGAAGAAACACAGGAATTGAAAAAAAAACAATAAAAATAATCGTGAATGGTGGTTTCTAGCAGTCGCTCCGATGAAATTAGCTCCACATGTAAGCGACGTCGTCCTGAGTGATTTATGGCTCATTCTCTTCGTCATCAGCGAAGAGAAAAGACTGTTGAAGATATTAATTTTTTTCGTAATGTTCTTTTTTTAGGGTAGATATTCGCATCATAAGCAACAGGAGATGATATTGAGAGATACATAAACGAGGGAAGAACTCTTAAATCTTCCATTGAGAGAAATAAAAGATTAATGAAAAGATGAAAGATAGATTTTTTATCACAATAAGAAACATACAACAACTGTGTTTTACGAGGACTCAAAGACGATTTTGGCAGCGTATACTTATTAAAGGACAATATATTATTTCGTCGTACTAGAATTGTTTTGGAATTATACTTTACCATTCCGGCATTTGGATCAAAGTAATGATTGAAATGACACATGAATCTAGATACTATATGGATGTATGTGTAAGATATTTAATCGAACATTTAGCATACATGATCTACGAGTACAATTAAATGTAGAGGAAGATATAAAAAAAAGCTACGCGGACGACAGCACGTAACAAGAGAATCGACCCCTTCAGAGCATTCAGATCTAAGGACTTCTATAGTAGAATGCGAAATCAAACAATGTCTTAATTTTTTCCCCATTATCAGAGAATAGACATTTAAACTGTATTAAAAAGCGCAGTCGGCACAAAGAATCACTAACTTCACTGAGGGTTGAAGAAAAAAGTTAGGACTTGAGGGAAATCCAGTCGCTTTATGCAAATTCCCATCAACTCTTCCTCAGCCACGTCCCAACATGCAAGAAAGAGCAGACAGAATTTTGATTAAGATGAATTTAATGCAATAAGACGCACAAAGCACCAAATGTTACTGGGGAAACGCTCTGCCGCAGCTTCCGCGTCTGTTGTTAATATTAATATTATTGCCCTTCGAAAACAAAACAGTATGGCGCATTCTAAATATGCAACACCATTTTCTCCTTCCGAGTTGGGGAGTTCTTTCGCGGAATACGATATTGCACCAAAGTCCTTTTAATAATCCGATACTCTATCGCATGCTCAGATTGGATCGCTCTGGGTTGTTATTTTGTCGTTACGATTATTATTTTCTCTTTAGAGGGGGAATCTGTGGCAGGTTCATCACAACTCCTAATTACACTCTCATCAAAGAGATTCAAAAGGGGAAGGAAAATTTAAAAACAAACAAGTATGTTCTTCGTCAGAAAGTGAGTATCCAGGGGTTGGGTGATAGAAGGATTTTGTTTCTTTATCATATACTTTTTAACGAGTACGGGAGAGGGGGTCTGAAAGTGCCGATTTTGAGTAATCGCTAAAAATCAATATTAAATGAGATCCAGGATTCTCGATTTGTAGACCATATATTGCCTAATTTAATGTAGATATTTTAATTTTTCATTTTAAACTTGTAATTTAACAATGGTTTATCACTGACACTCAATTTAATGGACAGAGGCGACGAGGTATAATTAACTTCGCTGTGGGGCGTGTTGTGCCGACGCAGAGGTCGGTTGTGCCGTTCGGAAGGTAGTCATTTTAAATTAAAATAAATGACATTTAGATTACAAACTAATAAAAATATTGAAATTTTAATGCAAGGTTTTATTAATCAAATAATATCGAATAAAATTAATACTCATTTTTAAATAAACTATTAATAAGGTAATTAAAAATATATCTTCACGCTTAAACCAATTAAAGAGAAAATATTTTCTTATTAACTCAAAGAGAGACAATTTATGTCTTATTTGTTACATTATTCAATGTTTGGTAACAATAACTAAAATAATACTCTGGTGTTTTCAGCATTATCAGACGTGATCGAATCATCTTAAATCAGTCAAAAAAAAGTTCTTAAAGCAGTCTTTTCTATATCTATTAAAAACTGACTCGAGATCCGTCCTTTAACCGTAATAAGTCCCTTCCGTTTTGACGATGCGAGATCAGACAAATATCTTATCTGGCGCACCGTGGGATGAATTCTTAAAAGAATTAACGTATTTAAGTTAACGGAAATCAATGCAACTGAAATGTAAATAACTGTTAATGGTTTCATTAACTTGTTATATTTCTCTTAAAAGTTATACAAAATATTAACTTTTTAAATTTCATTGTTTTTGATAATTCAATGAACATTATATTAACTCCTGACGAAGACCACAAAAATTGCTTGACACGTTGGATGTAGTAATAAATCATTAATTGAAATTATGTTGAGATTGTTTAATATTTTTAGTAGTAATGCAATCAATCTTCCAACTTCCTCCTGATAAACCATCAAATGATTTGCAAGGCAAAGGGCGTGGTGTACGAAAAATGCGATCGTATGAAAAGTAAAATATAAGTTATATTTCGTGACAACTTTCATTGGCAAAGTCGATTACCATTTTCCCTCGCTGGTCACTCCACCAGTGCGAAGCGACTGCAGCTTCCCTTTGTCGTGTTCTTGTGTTTCGCGACCGCGCCGGGGCTTCCCCGTCGTCTCTTCGATATCGGCCTTCATTTCCTCCTTGGCGTGGCTGCCATGAAGCGGCCTCCCTCGAGGCCGTCCTCCTCCCCTCCCCATTCCCCATCCTCAGGCATTGCCTCCAGCGGCAGGTGGGTTTTCATTAGCGGCAGCGAGCGTAAAAGCGAAATACTCGCAAAGAAATCCCCCGTAAATATGCTCCGATAAGGAGACTTCATCACCCTGCAGCACACGGAGCTGGTGATGATTCTGGTGACCAACACGGTGCCATTACGTGGGAACGAGCGGAGAGAAGATGGCGCTGGGAACACACACACACGAGTGATGCACGATCGCTGGAGTTGAGGACACAAACAGAGAATGTGTTTAAATAATACCAAGGAATGAGGGAAAGATAAGAAATAATAGTTTTAAAAATGAGAGGGGTGAAGAAAATACAACATCCGAATTCCTCACAACACGTCACTGTATATGAAATAGAATACAGCGAATCTGATTACACCACAAAATAATTACAAAAAAACGATAAAAAACTACTATCATTTGCATTTTCTTCAGAATATTTTATTCTTCATTGTAACTGGTTTAATAAAAAGGGACACCGTTTTATCGAAAGTTTTATGTTTTGTCTTACTAATGATAAGAAAAAAAATCGAAATACAGTATTTCTCATCACTTCTCACGACGGCAATTTTTCTTACAGTTTCACATGCATTAGACTTCTACGATGTTCCAGCTCGTGATGTAACACAGAGAACTCTGTGATGAAATAATTGACTAAGAATAATTGAAGGAGCAGGCTTTATTATCATCCATGTCTAAAGAGATCGATTTCAAGTATCAAACATAGAATTAATGTTAGTTTAAATTGTTCTTTTTAAGATTTAACTATTGATTTTCTGTTACTAGAAAATCCTCTTCTCTTAAAACATAGCGTAATAATTTGGATAGTCAAAAGTACATACTGTTGATTAACTTTAATCAATATCACGTTTTCACAATCATTATAATACGTGATTACCTAGTTAACCAAAATTTAGTTAGAAATGGTTTTAATTATTTTATGAACTAATATATTTAATATAAAACCATATATTTAAAAGAAACACGGTCATAATACATATTTAACTGTGACCTCCGATTTTCTGAAAATTTACTCAAATATATCTGGATCGTGAATGTTGTTTTATAACACATTGTCGGAAAAATGATTTAAAGGTAAAAGATAAAAAACTACGGAGGAATGTAATGATTATAATTTTGACCAATAAAAGGAGAGAA
>NNCF01128682.1:467849-562228 GCA_002313205.1 Laupala kohalensis | reverse complement strand
TATATATATATATATATATATATATATATATATATATATATATATATATATATATATATAAATAAAATTCAGGTTTTATTTTAAGACGGTGCTTCTATGTTATAACGTAAACAGTGTTATCGTCACAACCTTGGCTCGTCTCTAAATATTTGAACACATATCATGAAATAAATGAATTGTTTCATAATATCTGCCATATCAAATAAGATATTTTTTCATGTCTCCACAGATAAACAGAAAAATTAAAGAATGTCGTACCGTTTGACATTTATCATATTCTTCATATCGTCGTTATGACAACCGTAGGAACAGCAGTTGAGCGAGTTAAAAATATTTTGATGTAAATAAATGGAGTATAACCTACATTGTAATACATTTATTACCACAATATGTTTGTTTGTCGCATTTACCTCCAATTTCTTTTTTTCGTTAAATTGTTTCACAGGTAATTTAACTCAACCCTTTTTTTCCACTGCAAGGCAGATTAAAAGCACCGACTATTTGTCTCTGGGAATTGTTGAATTGTTACAGTATATGTTACTTTCAACACTTAAAAATTTTGTACTTTAGATATTTGGTGTATTTTTTGCTAAAAAACATATATTACAATATGTAAGTATGTGTTGAAAACAGTATTTTGCAATTAACTGTGGTTAAATTCCAGTCACCAAATATATAGACACAGGAAAGAAACAGAAATTGTTAAAAAATAGTGGTAATTCAGTACAAATATCAAATAAGTTAAATATAAAACCTATTTAATACTCACAAAATGTGCTTAAAAAAGTCGTAAATATGACTTGTCAAAAAGACGCATTAATCATAAGACGACTATAATCTGTGAGCAGTTGAAATTTCATGTTCAACAAAAATATTTCCTTTCTTTAATTGGGTATATCCCGAAGCAAATCTATATTTGTTCATACTTCCCAATATTGGGTATTTTCTAAATGTAATCTGAATATGTGAAGTAATACCAGAGTCTAATATTATACAGTCCCGAAATACCATACACATTCCCTATTCTGGACTTTTGACACTAGCACCTCTATTCACCGGTGAATATCTTTTCCTTTACTACACTGCTCTCTCATCGCGATGATATTCACCCATGGTACAAGAAATCGACGTAATAAGAATGTTCTACAAGCACATATGTTTTGGGTTATGCGATTTTAAACCTTATAAATATTTGTGGATATTTTTTTATTATTAAGAATTCACTAAATATTTATTGTGCGTCGAACAGCAAACATTGATGGACGTCCTGAGTTATCCAATTCAAATTTAAGAGAGGGGAACAAAGTGTTGAAAGATGAGAGATTTCCAGATTTATCACCGGCAGTGTGAACTTTAGTAAACTCATTTGCNTAAACCTTATAAATATTTGTGGATATTTTTTTATTATTAAGAATTCACTAAATATTTATTGTGCGTCGAACAGCAAACATTGATGGACCTCCTGAGTTATCCAATTCAAATTTAAGAGAGGGAAACAAAGTGTTGAAAGATGAGAGATTTCCAGATTTATCACCGGCAGTGTGAACTTTAGTAAACTCATTTGCATAATATTTCTATAAATATATTCAATTCTTAGAATCTTACAAATAAATATTTAAGAGATTTATGTATATGAATGAATGATACCGGAAATAATAAAAAAATGCCATTCACCATCAGCTCTGGTTCCATGTATTTTGGTAACGTGTGTTCGTTATCTGGATATGGCCACCCAAAGACTAGTTCCCGGCACAAAAACCAGAGCGAGCGTACATCGACGGGCAATGGAGCGAAGCAACGCATACAAAAGCTTGGTGGCTATCTGCCGGCCCAGGGCGGTCACTCCCTCATCCCTACTATGTCTCCCTCCACACACCACCACGTTCCTCCTCCACCCTTTCTCTCTCTCTCTCTCTCGCCCACCCTTTCCTAATGGAGAGATAATAACGCTTCATTTATCACAAGAAGGAACAAACGGGGCAGTGAAATGTGACCACTGATAATTACGGAGCACCCTAGCGCTCTCTCCTTGTTTGACAGTCAGCGAACGCCTGTCAATAGCTGTGAAAGTGATAAGGTTGCAGACGGTAGAAGCGGCTGTCGTGCGTTGGAGAGGGTGCGAGTGTTGAAGTGCGAGACTTTCGTCTATGGATCGCGACGAAGGGGTTTCTGACACTGATGGAAAGATCGGTTGGATATGCCACTGCAGGCGGGGGTTCGTCTATCTGTCCGAGAAAACTCAAATGTTGGAGCAAGAAAAATGGAGTGGCGCGAAATGATTTGTTGCTTTAAGGACGCGAAGGTAAATTTTAATTAAAAATTCTTTAAATCGACTTAAGTATTACATATGTAATTTCACGTATTCTTTTGGGTTCCAAATGTTATCCCTTATTTTGATTTAAATTGTTACGAATTAATTACCTTTTACGTGATGTTCAAGGGAAACATGTGTAAGTACTAAAAGGTCATGAGGTCCTCCTCGAATCACGTACTGACTGTGGTAATACCGTAGAAGTTGGTAACATTGAGGAGTGTTTGTGAACAATCTGGCGTTAGAAGTTAAGAAATGTTGAAAATAGAATGAAGTTGATGGAAGTGTTTGTTACAGGATGGTTGTAGAATAAAGAATAGGAGGTGAGTAGAGTAGTGAGAAGAATTATGTATGAAATATGGTTTGTTGTGTAAGGAAGTACAAGGTATGAAAATATTACTTTAGATAGTTCGTTATAATGATATGGTTCCGGTTCGATGTAGGTAGTTGATCATTGATCAATGAGACAAACATGTTTTTTGAGTATTGGTCACATATTACTTTTTCTTGATTTGCTATATCCTTAACTATTTACCCTTACTTGACTTAAATTCACTCTCAGATTTTCATTCTTACTTATTACCTGCCTTTCAAAAGAAATCTCTAACTACTAAAGAGTGACTCTATTGAATCTTGTGACTCCATTTAGGTAATGAAGAAAAGTTTGAATTGACCATGAAGACTACTTTCTTTTCAAGCAAGTTTAGAAAACAGGAACAAAAAATACCGTGCTAACGAAATTGTTGAGGGCAACCAATATACATGTAATTGCTTCAAACATATATTATATTAATTCATTCATATTTTGTCAATTTCATTTGGCAATGGGTTGGAGGCTCGTATCTCCTATCATGAAACTTTTTACATTTAACATAATTAAATAAATAAAGGTATCATGAAATTTAAAAAAAAATGTAACCAAGTCTTTGAATTTGAAGACAATGTTTTAAGATGTAAAATCATTTTTGTTTCATCGAATGAAGAACCTTTTTTCGATGTTCATCGTAAGAAAACATCGTGAATGTTATTTCTTCTATAATATTCTTTTTATAATGCAAGACAACACGTCTTAGGTTGAAGAAAGTTTTGTTTATTATGATAAACGTAATTTTTATTTGAACCAAATATTAAGAATAGTTCATTGAGAGATAATGGAATCCATAAAATTAAACAGAGCATATTTCAATGGAGAATATTTGATTCAGCTTGTTATGTGAGATTATACGAAATGCAAAATCTCAAGTATTTCGCTTTCAATATTGTTTTGTATTTTTTCAATTAATTTTAAGTGTAAAAAATCATATGTATCAACACTACTAGCAGAATACACTGCTAAAGCCAACAGAAAGTCCTAAAGAGATTAGCGCCTTGTTTTCTTGCTAATGCCACATAACTCACATCCTTCCGCCATAAGTACACTATCAAATCCATTTCACGTTCCGCGACTCCCGTCTGGTGTGCGGACAACGTATCGTTGCGTCCCATAACTCATTTTTATCCCGAACGCAACCTCGAGTGTTTTCAGCACCCACGCCTATCTGTCGTGCCCCACACATGAGTGATGGCGTGGGTGGCGGCACTTGTGGACTGTCACCTTGATGTCTCTGCACCTGCGCGACTGGAATGCTGTTCATAAACAAAGTGACATATCAGTGGAGCCATGCCAATGGAGGCGGTGATTGAAGGGAATGCATTGGTGTAGGTAGAATGCTACGCTCCCCTAGAAAATGGAACAGCTAAATGTAAAAGCAATTAAGAGTTCATATTTTATATTTTACTTTGCGACTAGTATTTTTCCATGGCGATTTTCGAAATCAATTAAATTGTTCTGATCAAAATGACACCTCTGTTTTTTGTGACAAATGTGTACGAAATACGAGAGAGAAAGGAAGATAACTTCCCAGAATCTGGAGGGAATTTTCACTCAACTAATAATTTTCTAACATTAAAATATTATTAAAATAAAGTTAATTCGTAGTTTTATGATTAAAACGAATGCCGCTTATGACATTTCCTTTTGTTAATCAGAAATGATGAGTATACGAAAAGACTGAATAACCCTTTTCAATTTCTTAAAAGGACAAATTTTTGAAGAACGAAATCTTATCAAAAATGTGGAGAATCAAGGTCCTTTACGTGTTTAGGTTGTTAGAAATGTAAGAAACCTCAAACTACACACAACTTATCAATATATATANNNNTATATATATAATTTAATGGAAACATTGTTTTTATATACAACTGAAATATTAGAATTCGTGGATCCTAATAAAGGAAAATTATTATCACCATGATGATTTTTCGAAATAATTTTTTGTTTAAAAAAATGTAGTCTGAATTTCAGGATGGGAATATAAATTTTCCAATGCTTTCGATTTGATATAAACGATCCTTCAGAAAAGATTACAAGATGATGGGAAGTGTCTCATAAATTATGTCAGAGACCCATAGTCTACCTTTTAAATACATTACAAACATGGGAATTTTCTTGAACTGTTTAAGTTTAAATTATATTCTGTAAAGAATGTCCCTAAAACTTGAAAATGAATTATTTATCTATGAAACAAACAAACTGAGAATTTTTATTGAGCATTAAAAAGTTCAAATTTTTTACGTTAATAACCGAAATATATTTAGAGTTTCTTTTCAAGCAAATGTTTATTTCACGGTCCTATTTCGTTATCAAAATAACCTTATTATTATTTACTACTTTGAACATCCACTGTTAAATTCAATTAAAATCCTTATAGTTATGTAAAATATAAAGAAATAAATATTAAAATACATATTAAAATGGTTAAAAATAAATATTTCTGTCCATTCACAAATAACATAATACAATTTCTAAAAATAACAATTTTTCACGTAAATTTTTATGATAGATTGCTATATTTTACTCCTATGTTTTCGATAAATCTTACTGACATTTATAACAAATCTGTTTTTAATACATAAATATAGAACTTTGAAGTCAAATAAGAAACATGGAAAGAATATGTCACGTTATTTTCAAATTGTCCGGTTTTATTTAGAAAATCACAATAAAATATAAACGTTAGTTNTATAAGAGACAGGGTTTATATATTTCCTTCTTCTCGTGTATTGCAAATGACATATTTACCCACTCTGATGGTCAGAAATTAAAATGTGTTTAAACAATTTTAGAAATAGTAATCAGAGTTTTTTTGATGAAATAAGGATGATGAAGTGTTCTAATAGCAATAATAATAGTTTCGTGTTTTATAAAGTATGCAATGTTTAGGGTTTTTCTAAAGCTCAAATATCGTATCAATCTTCGCATTTTTAATCTAATATTAAAATACATCGAGCGGAAATCCAAATATCCGGTTTCCCTTTTATCCTTCTCGAGGAGACATATTTGTATACTGATGTCATATGTATAACAGTATGTACAATTCAAACAATTACATCGAGAAAATTACGACGTATTTCACATACAATAGCCCTTCGTAAGTATTCGTAAATTCATTCTCCTCACTAAAACTTACACACTCTTTCCTTAATTCTACTACAAATCGGATGATCCGAATTTTTCTAAGCGCGAACTGGCCCTATCCCCAATTATTTCGGATTAATGGATTTATACAGTAGTTTTCATCAAAAATCCATTTTCATGTCCCCTACAATACGAAGTATCAATGTATTTAAATAGAAGAATATGAATAAGAAAGGAAGACCAATTATCCCTTCTTAAACAAAAATTAAATAAAGAGAATGGTTCTCTCTGTTCCATCTATCTAAGAATCATTCGTGGTCCTTGTACTGTAGTGGTCGTTGGCAGCACGTCAATGGCAGGGTATTCGTCGCGCTCGCGTGTTGCATGCTGCCCTAAACATCCGTTTATGCAATAATGTTGTGAAAGAGCGAGTCGGGGCTTTGTGCTAATAAATATGTCACAATGCACCCGTTTGATGTCATGTCAACTGACACAAAACGTTCCATTCGGTCGCACACAACTGAATTGACAGAATGAGCCCTGGTGTGGGATGTTTTTAAATATTAAGGGATATTCGGTGAATCCACTAACGAGAGAAATGAGATAAAACAGAGAATCGAAAAAAATTATTTAAATCATTACAGGCTGGATATTGATGTTACGAGTCTACCATCACAAAAACGCTAATATAAATAAATAAAATGAAACAGTAAAAGAGTCATTTCCAGCACATTAATCCTTTCACGCGGTAAATAAAAATTTCACCTGGATATTCTTACTTATTAGTCCGCAAAATATTTTTAGAAAAACATGAAAATATGAAAGAGTGTTATATTATTAATCATCGAATAATTTAAGTTTGATTCATTTGTTCATTTGAGAAATTTATCCAAGTCAATACAGCAAATTGAAATAAATTTACAAACTACTAACACGTAACCTTAAAACCTGATTAATCACTATTTGCTTATTAGTTACCACATTACCCAAAAACATGGAATTTTATCTATTACAAAAACTCGCATTATGTTTGTGAATTAATATTTTCTTCAATATTAATTTGAAAGTTGAAACACGGTTAAAAGAAAAACGTATTAGTTTTAAATACGGTTTATCTGCTGTTAATGGTGTCGAACGTACAAAATTTGGGTTAAAAAATTGCAAAAATATTTGAATAAAAATTCGTGTATAAAATGTATTAGTGACTATTAACGTTAGAATGAAAATATTGACTTTTCAGTTCAGTCAGAAAAATCCAGTAATCTTTTACATAACTGAACATTGAAAAACATTTTACGTGTATGTTTGAGAGAATTCCTTTTGAAGTCCGTTTTCATTTAACTTACGTTACCCTACGGTATAGAAGTACTGAGGAAATTTTATTTCTTTTACAATTTAAGCCTTTTTGTATAATTAATCTCGTGCTTTGTCTTTTGTGTTACTCTCCTCAGCAGCCAAGTAGATAATATAGTAACTTTGGACGTTGAATATATGCCAGGTCAGTTAATAAACGAAAGAAACTGCAATCATTTGCCCGTCATGGGTGTTGCAACTCTCGCAAAACACGAACCATACAAAACTGAAGAATAATGCGATTTGGTGAACTCTCCGGAAGTTTCTTCTAGTCGTGAAAAAAAAAACCAACAACTCAAGTTGAGCCGTACTCTTCGAGGTAACAGTTCATTATTTATATTCTCTATCAGAACTGCAATATTTTAGATACTTATACAAAAAAAAACGGTACACTCACAGTGTTTCAATTCTCATCGATTTTACTTGTAACTGTGTTTTGTAAAATACGCGAATATTTTGTTACTCACTTGAACATCAATTTTTAATTTATTTTATGAATGAAATAAGAATTTTTGGTTCATATAGTTTATTTCCAAGATAAAATTTTTCATACAAGACTTTTTGAAAAAATTCAGATTTTGTTCATAGATGAACAAAAAAATACAATGGATAGGAAATACAATTTGGAGAAAGTAATTACTATTGAGAAATGTATATAATATTATTGAATTTAATTAATAGAATATTACAGTCATATAATGTATAAGAAATAATTGTTAAAATATTCCATTTTCAGTATGGTCAAATGTAAACAAATGATTGAAAAACTTCAAATTGGGTCACGAGTCACAATATTCTCCCGAGAAACAATTTTTTACTATGCCAAAAATTTACCGTCGTATGTCGAAGTTCGGTGTTGGTAGTATACACAGAACTGTATGAAGAAAATGTAGTTACACTATCCAGTTTTTGATATATTAAATCACGCGGCAAAGAAAAGAGTATTTGTCTTAATAATTAAAAAACTGGATAGCATAGCTACCAATTCTTTACGGAAAAATTCACCGAATATTCTGGTGTTAAGTCAAAGAAGAAACCGCCTCGTTTTTTCATGAAATCGCGGAAAACAATACGAGCGACCTACATCTATCCTCGTGTGCAATGCGAAGGGCTTCCAACTCCATCTGGAGGTTTGAGAACAGAGGGCGGAGCGTGTATGAAATGCAAATGAAATGGGAGCCTTTACATGACTACTCCCCTTTTAGCTATTCAGCGGATAACATCACTGTGGAGACACGACGAGAAGGCAGAAACTAAGAGGAAATGGATGAGCTGCCCTTACTCGAAACTTGATGACCCTTCCCTAGATTACCTGACTTGTTCCGGACTTGTGGCACGTAGTTTGTTGCTGATATGTTGCTAGTTGATTAGATCGCGGATCTTCTACAAAGGCGATAACTATCTTTATGTTTCAATATAAATTTAATCCAAGTAATGGTGTAAACTATAAAGATAAAATACAATCGATCAAATATTTTTGGTTCTAACATTAATTTTGTTGTAATATTGCAAGTGAAACTTCGTCCTCTCATTTTACAATTAAATGTTTCGAGTTCTGTTATTGAATCTTCACTTTAAACGTATCGAATTAGAAAAAGTGTGATTGGTAAGTTGATAAAAAATTGTGACTCCAACTTTTTAAGATTGTGTCAAGTAGTAAAGTATGATGAATATTACATATAAGGGTGGAAAAAGAATAAAACCTGGATGGCTTCACTGTAGATAAGGGACTCGCCTATCATGGCTGGCTATGATCTGTGTTCTGATGTGGTCTCGAGAGGACAGTAATGATGCGTATACGGGTTATGAGTACTACGATAATTCTCTCAACGTTTTATCTTGAAACTACAATCATGGAATATTATAATTTCATAAATGTCTCTTTTTGTGAATTATAAAATATATAACCTTTGAATGATCTTCATCAAACGATTTTTCCCCCTTTTTTGCCTTTTATCCGTTTCCTTAACTCTGGGTTATTACCCAGATTATTGTTCTCTCTTTATGTCTTCTCCCTATTATCTCTTCCTTTTGTAAGTTATTCAAGTATTAATTTCTCTATCATTTAGTTGGACACTTCGCAAGTGGTTCACCCATTATGGTCTATGCAGGAGGAGTCGGGCGCCATCTATTCGTACTTTGTGATATTATTTGAAGAGTCCAAGTCGTATTCTTCAATAATTTCTTTTACAGTCATGTAAACATTTCTTTCGTCTCTTCGAAGATTCCCGGTCTTTTATGAGTATTTTCAAATCTATTAGACTTAGTCTTGGTGAAAGTTTGGGGAAGACATAGAAGAGACCGCACTCTATTTTAAATTTTAACATTTCATTCACGAATTGGATTCCACGAGTATTTTTTCAAAAGTCTTAGCTTCCCTTAAAAACCTTGTGCTAAAACCCTGTACTTTGATAGCGTCAGAATAAGAATTTAAAAAAAGAAGCAAGGTCATTCATGTTGTCAAAGAAAACATTTCATGGAATATTGTGAAGAGAAAGAGATAAAAGATACTCATAAGCGTTACACACTTACAATTTCAAATCACCATCATTAGTGAACAATATTTTCACTAAATATAAATTTAAGCAAAATATTAGCACACAAAATTCACGCCAGCAATGCCTCGAGCAAAAAGTTTACAAATGCTGTATTATGGAACAATTCACGAGGTTTAAGATGTTTTTGGATTCTTCCACAGACGACGTTATATGCGACACAGAAGAATGAAATATATCACCAACTAATAATAGGAGTGAAAATAATTGACAACAATATTAAAATTTTCAGAAAAATCATTACAATGTTAAAATCCTAAGACAAACCATAGTGTTGAGCCATGTTATATGTAGTTGTTGTTTTTCAATTTACTTTGTTAAATCCCAGTTTCTCGGCTAAGCATGCCACTATTGAATTATTCCTTCTCGTCATAATCTCATTTTTTATGTCTTCAAAAAAATATTTTCTATCTCTTATTTTCTTTATAATTTTGTTTCATCTTCTACTACGTAAATTTTGTCTTATTAGCTTTGCGTATTAACATTATATCCGTAAAATATTTCTCAAATATTTTGTACTGCGCCTCCGTTGCAATTTATTCATACCATCTATCTTCACGAAATACTTCATATTTCTTGTATTTTTGTCGAATTCAAGTAGCTCGTTCGGGGCCAAGTATTTTGCAGTACCGTAATGTTACGCAAATATTTTTGTAAGTTCGTTCATTGTAAATCAATCATCTTCATAATGGAGTCAGAGTGGTTCCGTGGGTAGGATGCTGAGCCACTAGTTGGACGGCCAGTGTTTGATCATTTTTCCAGGATTTTTCAACATGCTTCACCCTCCGGACTGACACACAGGCCCTCTCAACCTTCTGTAAAATGAGTATTGGTTCTATCTTGGTGCCATAACGGTCGGAGCGAGATACTGACCACAACCCCTTCTTGTGCTGAGAGTAGTGGTTGTGGACCTCCAGGAAACCCATTGACACATCTTATGGCATGTTGGGGGACAATTTGATTTGATATTTTCGTAATAACGTGTAAGAAAGTAAACTTCATCCAGTATCCACACAGTCTGTTTTGACAGAGAGAAAAAAAGATGTAATTTCTTTTGGCAAATATTCGTCCGCGCATTAGTTGCCCACTATCACGCCTTATCCACTTCGGCATCCATTTTATACATCTTCCACGCACGATAAGAAGTACTGGATTTACATTTGAAAGCAGGACAACATAAATATTTCTAATTTATCAGACGCGGAAAAAGTAAATATTGTAGTCTATTTGTATAAAATTACAACTTTTTGCGAATCACATTGCTTTTTTCGCGATACCTTGCAAGAACAACAGTTCAGTGATTTCCATTTGCCTGTCATGTTTATTTGAGGGAACAGTGCGATTTTTCAATAAAAATATTGTATTTAGAGAAGGTCATGTTTGAAGGTTATAAACTGATTTCTTCTCGACTACTGCTGCCTTTTAGTATTCTTCTTGCAGAAACATTCGTAGGCAATTTGGATGTGTACTGAAAAATTTTAATGCTTTTAGATTCCTTGTTGTTTATCTGGTAAAAACCTCCACCGTATATTTCTAATATAATAGAACATGGCATTAACTTAACGTTTCCGACAGCTAACGTCATTAAATGAAGGAAACTCTTTACGCGCGTGCGCAGAATGTCGAACAAACATGATCCTTTCGTCATCCGAGTATCGACAGGCTTTAAACCCACAGCTCACGCCCGACTTACGAGCTCAGTGAGCCACCATAAGGACCCAAGTTGTCTTTGCAACATCGCCGTGACTCCTTCCCGCAGAACGCAAGGCAATGGAGATCTATAGGGCGTCTGCCGAAGCATTAATCCAGATAAATCCTTATCCGACTCCATTTTTCCTTCTTAGCCTCCCTTTGCACATGCGATTTATAAAATGATTCAGGACCGATATTGCACTTTGAGCTCGCATATAAGTAACCAGAAAGCGGACGCCGTTCCCTCGGAGACTTCAGTCAGGGAAGAACTATGTTCTAAATTGTGGGAACGATGTGCAATTTCGAGGCAGACTTCATTGATGCATCAAACTTAGTTCACTTCCTGATGCAGCATCTGAACAATTATCAATACATGGTCGCAATGTCCTAGGCATTCCGTTTCTGCTTAACTGAACAGACAAAATCACACAAATGAATTATCGTACTTTAGAGCATTAAAAGATGTGATGACGGTTTCCTATTGTTTCGAATTTCAACTTTTCCTTACAGATATAAAAAATTACATCAAGAAAAGAAGCTACTTGACTCATTTATTTGAAGATGATGTTACTTGACTACTTCAGTACAAACAAATGACAATTCTGACGCGTCTGATTATGCTGGCAATCTGTAGTCGTCTTTCATAATGCTCCAAATTGTGTGTTATCTCTGATCATTGTGTGTGACCATATATTATTCGTAACTGTTCTGATGTCCTGTTTACATTGTTAATCAGTATTTGACACCGAGTGAAAGTTGCCTAAAACTAGCAGATGGAGGAAGATCGTATCTACCATATTATTCAAGTCAATAAAGTAGCTTCTCTAAATAAAAGTAAACGCTCTTATTATAATATTATTATCAAAGAGAATGTTACTTTCATTCAATTTGCCGTGCGATTTAGTAGTACAAGTTTTGCTGGTTGGTATATATTTGCGTTATTTTTTCAAACAATTAGCTTTATTATCAGATTTGTATAAATTGATTAATTAACGAATAAAATATTAGCACAACTGACTTTCAAAGATTTTTAAATATTTTGAATAAAATGTATCGGCTAGAATACAGCTCAAAAATCTTTTCATTCACACAAATTTATTCCACAGTTTTTCGGTCGCAACCCATCTCACCTCATTTGTTGTGAAACAAATTTTGAAACGCGCAAGATGAGCTATTATTCGCGAATTAATAATACTCATTATAAGTCACGTTCAAAATAAAATGGCTACTGGTGTAATCCTTGATTTTTGTGCTAGCACAACAAACTTATTTCTACTTTTCTAATTTTCAAACTTTTCGTGTTTTTGCAGTGAATTTAAAATTTAGAATTTAGTTTTCTCTCTGTACGATATATAGGATATTTCAATAAAAAATATTACCTCAAATATCTCATCAACAGTTTAAGATACTCATATACGGTTCTCACAGAGATAAGTTGTAACACTAAGTTAATCATTCGAATTATTCAAATGATGTGTAGCTTTTTATGCTACAGAGATGCTGACAATAACGTTGATTTTTTAAAGTTAACATTTTTCTGCGATATTTCAATGCCCGAGAAAATACAAATATGAATATTTTATATTTATTAGATTTGAACGAACAACAGCTTCGTAATAGCGCCGCAAATATTTCGAATATTTCCAAATATCTGGCATAGCAAAGAGCCTGGACTTATCAGGTACCGGCGCTTCAACTTACTAATATTCTTCTTTCGTCACCATGGTCAAATACGTAGCTGCGGCCTAACGTAAACCCCATTTAAAATGTTGGCCTTAACAATTCATAGATGTACTATTGGGCAAGAAACGGTAGAGTTCGCATGTGAGGTTACGTTCTAGCGTACGCGATGCATTAGACCGAACAAACCATGGCTGCGGTGCATTACCTTATTAACAAGTCAGTGATCTACCTCGTTGCGTGACGACGGGGAAAGGTTATGTTGCGGTTTCGTTCAAAGGGAAGTGCCAAAGCCCTTGCCCTTCTCTCCTCCTCCTGTGGCTTCCACGGTAATCACGCGATTGTGTATTTCAATCCGTCAGGGGTGTACAATCCCTGTTGTGAACCCTCAGAGTTGTCGAAATGACCCGGTCTCAAGATTTCTCTCTTATTTTGTACTTTCTCATATGTATTCAAAGTGATGCAACTTTGTGCAGTGATCAAGACCGTAATCAAGGGTAGGGAGCAAACCTGGGAGCATTTTTGTTTCAAAATTATGGTTTTACTTAACAAATTTGATAAATATTACCTTTAAGTAAAGTGCATCAAATAAATAATTAACAATTATCAACCTCGTATTATTAATAACAAGTATTTATTAAAGTTATTAAAATGGTATTATTAATTATATTAATTTGGTATTATTAATTTTATTAATCTGATATCAATAACAACAACAATTTTATTATTAACAACAATAACCATTATAACTAATAACAATTATTAATCTAGTAACACTTTTACAAAGTATGCCATTTATCAACTTCATTTTTATTTGTTAAGAGTTCAGGTTCAATGGAGGGGGGTTATAGTCCCCTTAGGCTCCCCATAGATCCACCACTGGCTGTGTGTAAAATATGTGGAGATAATTTTTTAAAGCTACGTGCAACGTTGGTAACTTAGTTACTCTTTAATTTGAAGTGAAATTCGTACAACATATCCAATTCTAAGATATATGTAATGATTTAATTTGGAGTGAAATTCGTACAACATATCCAATTCTAAGATATATGTAATGATTTAAACTTTATTTAAAAATATTTGTAAAAAGAATTTATCATAATTTCTCAAAAATATAGCTCATAGCTTTTCAATGAAAATGTCACCATCTTGAAATAACTCTAATTGAGAGATTTTTATCCGAACCTACACATTTTAAACTTTCCATTTTATATGTATTTCAGTTTACTATTTGAGTTGCCTGACACAACCATTTCTAAACGATCAAACTCATCTATATAAATAAATACGTGAAATAAATGGCAAAATAAATGTTAATGCGAATATGATAATAAAATAAAAGGTGTCTTTGAATCTATATAATTATTACCTTCATCTTTGTCGCTCATTTTTCTTTTCAATTATTTTATCACAATGGGTTTTAAATTTTGAAATAAAATTTTCTAGCCTGGTCACCAACATCAGTAGAAACCTCTCCCTTCACTTCTGCGAATATTTGCGGAACAATTTCCATGTACACCATTCTACACCTACACTCATCCTCTTGACCTCTTTTAACTGCATTACCTTTCTCCCTGTTCTTTTTCATTCCCCCTATCATAATCCCTTTCGCAATCTCAGTGTTTGCTTCTCCCGTCCTTTAGGAATGCGCATCCATTCCGCACGGCACGTGAACGCGTGTATTTTACGTGGACCGCATACGTGCCTCGCGCGCCTCTTCGCTTCACGGACGAGAATTAAGTAAAATTCCGTTTTGCGGTACTTTATATTCGCGAAAAAGTTGCTCTTCCGCTGTGAGCCAATGCAGCGGAGTCCAGTGACTCTCCCACCGTTCGTAGAAAAATCGCTGTAATTACAGTTACCATAGCTGGAGAGTAAAGACGCTCATCGCACACAAATAAATCCCAGTGATTTACACATGGGGTAGAACATTAGTCGCTTATTCGTGCTTTTTTCGTACAATTAAAGCAAATTTAGTTATCAGATTTTAAAGTGTGGTTGAAGAGGCACTTATATCCGAGCTAAATAACAATCATTGTTTGAACTATTACTCTAATGTTCCAGATGATATTAAATAGTGGTGAAAATATGGAATGATTTTTATTTTGAAATGTACGAGGAACTTATCACAGTAATTTATTGTTTCTAGGGACGATAGATTAAAATGTATCTTTAGAGGTGTGTGCAGTGAACCTAGCTAGTATGTGAAAAAGTCGCTAAGTGAGCTAGCTCACGTGCCACTTCCGTGAATTTTCGTCGACCTATTTCATTATTATGCCTTTTTCACATTTGATATTTCACATTTGACTTCAATAATTATAACAATAAATTATTTTAATGAAATAATGCTTCACCTCTTCAATTATCTTCCCAATTTCTTGTAATACTGACAATAATTGTTTTTATTTCTCTTTTGAGGTATAAATGTTTGCTTTTTCTTTTCAACAGAATTTATTTTTCAGAAATGTCGATTGACTATACGTAAATAGATTAAAAATCGAAATCTATGAGATGGTTTGGATTTTGGACTTTATGCATGCATAATATAAAAACAGAACTAAATATATATTTTTGAAACCAATTTTTTCAAATTTATACTGCCAACGAATTTTCAGATTTTTGGAACAAATGAATAGAAATTTATTCTAATGACTACTAGCTTTTTGAGATTTGATAAAAACTAATAAAATCACTTGTAATATGATTGTGTCACAACATTAAGTCCCTGGGTTTGTATTCTCCCAGGTGGAAAAGTTTTATTCATTTTTGTCAACATGATTTAGCTCGAAATAATATGTTACGCTTTGAACATTATTTTCACGACTCATTAAAAATATACCCATTTCTTTTTAAATACACATGATTCTACCAGGGCAAAATCTCATCATGACTAGATTCCGGTTTTGTATTTCATACTTATGAATTTTGTGTTATTCATAAATGAATAATGTTTAGAAATTATACAATTAAAAATATCTTCTAAGAATATAGGTTAAAGTACGAACTGTCGCAATTTGACCGTTATAATAATTTCCAAGTCTGTTGGAAATATTTTCCAAGTGTAAAGTGGCAAATATATGTTACGAGCTGCCCAAAATTTGTGACATGGTTGTTGTGAAATCAGATACTTAAGTCGCAAGTATACGTAATTCAAGTGATTTACGAAGATTTTCTGGGACGCGAACCATTGTAATAATACTTGATATATTTGTATCTAACAAAAAATTTCGACAAACCCGGATTAAGTAATTTCAAATAAATATAAGAAATCATTTGCATCGTTAAATGTGTAGGATATCAATATTGGGAGTCTAATAACGATTGTTCAAGATTAATTTCCTGGACATCATTTTACAACGTAACTGTAAAACGGATGCTTAAAAGCATAAAAGAAACATTAGTGGGCATAGTTACGTTTCGCGATGTGATATCATAACAAGCAAAACTAGCATAGAATTTGACTGAAGTAAATAGATGTCGTAATTTGAAGAACATAAAATTGTTAAACTATGTAGGAAATAAATCTTGTGATGAAATAATTGTATTTTAATTCTACTGTTAACGTCCATTATATATAAGATTAATTAATAAATAACAAATTACAAGTGTTCTAATAACCTTGACGTTGATGATCCCTAAAGCCCCACAAAAAAACAACTTATGATCTTTTTACGGATGATTAAGATATTTACTGTTCTTTTAAAAGTACACAACTTTTGAACTCAAATCAATTTTTGATATCACGTCACTTGACGACGACTCAAATGACGAGCAGAAACGTTGCATATGTTTAGAAGCATAATACGTAACTTAATCGTCCATAAAAATGTCATAAGTTGTTATTTGTTATTCACTATTTAATGTACAATAATTTCAATTAATATTTTTTAAATTTTTCACGTCCCTAATTTCGACGTCCGTATAACTTGCCTTCTCGATTTTACTCCCTGTAGATAAGAAATTGCATTTCATTGATGCGATTGCAACTTCTGTACATTTAAATAATGAAAATCTAGCTAATTGGTGTAATATTGTCTGCATAATAGACCGAGAAAACAATTTAAAATGGCAGAATAACATCTCGTCGCTACCCAAACTCTCGAGGAAATCTTGGTTCTGCTTTAAAGTCGTTAGGAAAACCCGAAGCCATAGTCGCTCATCCCCTTCCCCACGTTGCTCTCTTTTTCTCCGAGTCGTATCATATTCCTACTCGTAATAGCTTCAATTTCCATGTTTGTATAGCGAAGTGGTACTCAACTTTAAATTAGTTTAAGTTTTTGGCGACCTTTTCTGGAGCGATGGGGTCGAGGGTAATCAATAATTTAGCGTCTTGGAGCCGGTGGTTCGAAGGGGGTGAGGGATGAAGCAAAAGGGGACACTGGACGGAAGTCCTAGTTTCCTGTCGGGTACGTCCGGTGCGCAGCGCTGACCTCCCGGTAATGGTCCAAGTTGCCTCCATAAGTCTGCTGTGACGCCTTCGTCCGCCAGACTGCGCCACCAGTAACGCGCCCAGAACCCTCCAAAGGCTTCTCAAGTGAGGACATATGTGTTCATCCGTAATCATTGATTTTTCAGGAAAAATGTTCATCAGATTCACTATGCTTTTGGAATGCAGTAAAAATAGAATAAGAACATAACTGAGGCATGTTAATGTAAAAAGTTTTAAGTGTCCAAAAAATATTTTCCCCAAAATCGGTCTACTTGGCAATGCTAATGCGGAGTAATCGATTTGAGTGCTTTCAGATGATAGTTTAATTGCTATGACGGTCTAAAAATAGAGTGGACAATTTATCATCACGAGGTTAACATGTATTATATTTTAATAGTCAAAGAAATTCATATTTTAATATATTTCTTTACAATTTTTAATAATAACTTGTCCTAACGGCAATAAATATTATTGGTTATAAAGCACTCTTTTGGGTACTATCGGTGATATTTGGAACGAATTTAGGAGATCATCCTTACTGCTGTTACAACAGAAAACCTGAAATTTGGGTAATATTTTATATTTTTAAGCAACATTATTTGCAACATTAAACGTAATATGTGACGATTTTCCCGTGAATTTTAAAATTAATTAAGACGTTTGTTCAGTTGTATGTGCCTCCTGTAAAAAATTGTTTCCATTTATGTACCTCAATTCATTGCTTCTAATCTAAGCATTTCTTTTTCATAAGAAATAATTGAAGCCAAAACGATTCATTCTACAATCCAAAAAAATATTATCCACGTGAATATCAAATTTATCACATCATCTAGAGGTCTCGACCGTTTGTTGTGATACTCTTGTGACATCCTTTGCAGCATATAGTTCTAAAGTACAATCTCGGAAACCAAACATTTTTTCCTCCTGAATATGAAATTTGAGAATTTCCTAAGTTCTTCTAAGTAACGTCTTCTAAACGGATAAGTAAAGTTAAATCCGTATTTAGAGTTCTTTCGAGTATTTGACGATGGATGTACTCAAGGAATGTTCATCACTTTAAGTGTATCATATGAAGGCCAAGGTATGTTTTTGATAATTTATTAAATACGTCTGAAATTACTTCTTTTGCGTATTCACTTAAGTGGCATTTTGCAAATAAAGGAATGTGCATCTGCTACTCTACCACATAATGTTCAAGTAATCTGAAATCAACATAAATTCATTTAACATAGGAATATACCATTAATGTACAGAAAACAATTATATAGAATGGTAAAAGAAATAAAGGATCCGAAAACTGACACCTGATTGCAACTGCGTAAAATTTTTCACGATATTTTTTACCTTCTATATTATTTATGTATCTTGGTTAATGACTTCTGTATTTACATACACTTAATAGTGAATACTAGCAATGTGTACGAGAAAGTATGTACAAAATTTTACGTCTTTACTTGGATATGGCTCAATAGTCTAGAGGCAATATGACAAGCTTTGTTGGAACGAGGAATTCGAAACTTATTGATATCCTTTGTATATTGTCCTAAAGGGAACATGCAATTTTCCAAGAGATATCAACATATCTCCCTGTACCAAAAGGGAGGAACTGATTTGTCACTAACCAACAGCATTTGGAGATAGTATATAAAAATTATTTTATTCTTCTTTGGCTTTGTATACATCACTAAGAATTAAAACAATTCTTGTTTGAAATGAAGGTCTTCCGTACCCATTATCTTCATAGGAATTATTTCGGATGTGAAATAGTCGGTTGAATATCACAAAATGAGGAAATCAACACATTTAGAGCGCATTTTCTTTCCCTTGAGAATTCTGGGATTTAAGGAAATCATCTTCATAGTTTCCCTCTGTCACTTACAAGATATATTTGTTTCTCCACATTTTTGTCTGAATTTCAATACTTGGACGTGATGATGAGTTTATGTTTAAAATAAGTGGCAAGGTTCCCTTATAAATGTGTTTATGATATTCGAGTTCATACCTTCCGAAAATAATAAAAGCATTATATCGTGTACCACGGAAACACTTCTGGATTTGATGTACTGGAGCCAGCAGTTTTTATCAGGGAGTGCTTGATCTTATAAAAGATTCAGTAACTTGGAATGCACTACATTTATTCTCTTGATGTACTCCACAAGATTCGCTGCGTACAGATATTTCAGAATGAGATGCACAAGATTCAGTTTTTCCATGGTTCGTATTCGTAGAATCCTGTAATATTCATTATCAACACGTTGTTCGATCATGGCTATCATCTCCCTGTTTGTCTCCACTAATGTTCCTGCGAAGCGAGCATCACGCTCCTCGTCGGCGTGTCTTAGCTCTCTCAACTGACGACTGATTTGAAATAGTTCATTCCGAAGCACCATCATTTTATCTGCTTTCTTCTTCTGGGATGGACCGAAAGGTCTGAAAACAGTCTTCTTGATCCTTCTCACAACGGAGGAGTATCTCTTGGCCCAAGGTCTCATTTTGACGCTGTATGTATATAATTCTTTTTTATAGTTCTGGGAACGTTAGCAGCACTTCTTCCAGAAGGGAATTCCTGTTTAAAGATTTTCCATGGAAACGATAACACAGCTTCTCTTTGCATTGTTGGTATATCCCAAAATATGTCAAGTGAATGTGAAGTCACCACGGCCAGATGATCATCATGTTTTGCGGTGTCAAAATTTGAGAGACGTGACGAACAATTATTGGTAGTCGTGTGAATGAGTAAGCATAGTATGTGATTGAGATATAATAACAAAATTAAATAGGTATTATAAAAACGACCTTTTCTTGTAAAAATAATAACAATGATGTCAATAATAACAATAATTATGAAACAAGAATTGATTTCTTCCTTCTCTCAAATCAGATGATTTAACAAAAGAACACCTAATAAGATATCCTGCGCGTCCAAAGTAGCGGTCAAATTTAATCTACTGCTGACAATGCTCCGTTCTCCGATCAACAGTTTCCTCGCTCCAACAGAAGTTCAAACTGAACAGGGTAATCAATCAGCATTAAGGCACATGAGTTTCTCCCTTGACTTACTTAGCTCACCATTTTCCATCCACTAACCTGGGTGTAAAGGCAACCATGTTTCTGTTATTTACTACGCATTCACATTACAAAAAATGTGCCTTTTCATCTTGATCGCTCATTCTCGTTTTTCTATCTTCTATGGATTAGTATTTTGGTGTCTCATCCACCGGAGGGTTCGAGGACGCAGTATTCTGTATTTTCTATCTGTGTACAATGTGTTAAGTAATTAATGTATGTGTGCTTATTCTACTTCGTTAAGAGACAAAATACTTACATGAAGTCTCAATTCTATTACAAATATGTCTCCTATATAACATTCACCGAAAAGACACCTCTTGAAATTATTGAAACCATGTGAACAAGACCCACGTAATCAGACATTTTAATGCTAATGCTAACAGTCGTTTACGGTGTGATTTAAGACATCTTCTCTGCTGCCTGAATATAAAAGATTACTTCAAAGTTGCGTGTATCGAGACTTCCATACTTGTGTCTCTCGAATATTTCGTTTGCGCATAATATCTTCCGCCACTAAACAATGAACAATTTGAATCATGAAAGGTATTTTAGAGGACATATTTTTTTCTCTGATGTGTTCCACCGACAGCATCATCTACCTAGGTAGACGAACGCGTATTACCGTAACAATATGTGGGAAGTTACGGATAGAAGAATGCAGACTCTCACGCCTCAAAAGATGGGGAAGACTGTTTTGAAACATGATGAGATAGAATTGACGTATTGCTTGATACGAACGCGCAGTCTCTGGCTTCGAAAAATAGGAGGGCCTCCAGTACCCGCAATATCAGAGGAGGTTTTAAGCTATCGAAATATATCTTTTAAATAACATTAATGAGTGCTCCATGAATGTTAGAACTGTGATACCTGATTCTTTCTTCTGCCACTGAGATTACTAAACCGGTAGTACTCACTTATATTTTCCAGTCTTGTGAGTTAGCTTAAGCTGTGTAAGTAACTTTTGTTATTTATAAATTTATTACGTACAAAATTGAGGCACAATATAAAGGGTTGTTGTTGAATGTGACTAAAGCAAGTTGAAACCAACAGTACTTTTAACAACTTAGTCGAATTTAAAGCAAGGATGGGATTCAGTTGTTATGAACTCTAACGGTGGAAGTTAGTTACGAAAACGAGTAAGAAGAGGGGCAGGCAAAAAACCGATGGGTTCTGCAAAACTCGAACCCTCTCCCCAATATTTTTTCAAGTGGGTGTCAGTGCAAACAGTTCCAACTATCATGATTGCTGTCTTGTAAAGAGTTAAATAGCAATGACTTCATAACTCAAGAACTACAACCATCTTCAAGCAGCTGAGAAATATCAAGAGTCGTCAATGGGGTTTATTGTCACCCTTTTACTTTCTCATACACGTAGTATATATAAAATATTGTAATCGTGAAAAAATTCGAAAGCGAGATTTTGATGGAAATATCCATTTTGGCGATCCCTGATTCTGAAAAAGTGCTTTTTGACTACGTCCGTCTGTCCGTCCGTCCGTCTGACCGTCTGTGCGCAGCGATTCTGAGTAAATGGATGAATCAATTTAATTCGCATTTCGTATTTACGGTAGAATTTACTTGTTGATGCACCTGCTCTAACGTTTGTTTTTCTTTAAAGCAAAGGGTACTTCAAATGAAGGTCAAATTACTCTTTTGAATGTTTCTCAAAAACGGTCTCAACGATTTTGCTTAAATTTTCTGTACGTAAAGTACAATTAGTATGCATGACATCGGCATTAGCGGTTTTTCGCTATTCTTTCTTCCCACATTCTTTCCAACATGAGAAGATCAACCGCATTTGTTCCAGTTTCATGCTCAAATTTCTCTCTTACAGGCAAACACGCACTTTTAATCTCTTTACACTTTTAATAAGAAAAAACACATAGATCGTGGTCCCGAGAAAGAGGTTAAAGGAGGCCGGTTTAATGATATTCTACGTTAATCATTCAAATGTTTGCCCTGGGTAATTTTTTTTCTAAGGATGTTAAAAAAACAACCTAATGCTCACATAAATTTCCGAGATGTCTGATAAACAAAAAGTGTAAAGTTTTCCGCGTGGCCGCAATGAAAAGCGTCAATTGAAGAGAAGAGAAGTGGATGAGACGTCAAAGAGCATTACAGTGAGGCAAAGTTCAAAGGGAAGAATGAAGTTCCATGACACAGTTGAGACGAATTCGAGCGTGAATCACACAAGTTGCTTGCCACTTGCATAACTTGCAATTTGAGAGAATTATACGAATGCACACTACTATCGGAACAGAAATTATGTACACTTGAATAGAAAGTGACCCAGAATATCTCCATGAATACTAATTAAAAACGTATAGTTACAAGCAGTGGCGGTTCTAGACCGTAATCAAGGGGGGGGGCTAAATTAATAAATATTAAAAATATTGTTATAAATTATTATAAATATTATTATTAATATTATAGTAAATAATATTATAAATATTATAGCAATTTTATATTTTAATATAATACATCATTTCATCAAATAGATAATTAACAATCCATTAAATAGTGACCAAATTTATTAATTGTTTAAAATGGCAAATTAATATTGAAGGATAAAGATACATTTTATCAATTTCAATATTATCCGTGGAAAGTTTGGGTCCAATGGGGCTTTAATCGTCTTAGCCCGCCCCCCAGTGGTCCCAAGAATGCGTTATTGGGACAAGACTATTATTTAGTTCTCATAATATTACACAATATTGAGTTGCGACTTACATAATTTCAATTAATAGGAAAGTTGTACTGCGCATGCGTCGACGGAAAGTCTAGTTGCTCGTAATCATGTGATGATGTCGGTACTCCATAGAGAGACTTTCATGAACCCCTGACCGCGAGAGGGAGGTAAGTGTATGAGGCGCACGAGGAACTTGAGCTCTTGCCTCTGACTAGAGAGGTTGTACTGTCCGGGCGACTAAATATTTGACGATAAGCAACTAATATATTCATAATAATTGGAACAATTATTCAACTTTTATCCTATGAATTTATCCTAGGAGCAAGCTTATTTAAGGACTATTACTATGAATTTTTATTTAATTTTATTTATCAAATTATTGTAGGTTTGTTCAAACACGTGATAACAAACTGTTTAGCTCTCTGCAATTCAAACTCTAAAAACGAGTTATGAAAGTAATAATTGTATTTAATTGAAATCTGTATAATTGTAAAATTTTATTTCTCAACAATTGCAGAGAATCGTGTAGATTGAGTTGTATTCCAGTACCTGGCATTAAAAGCTATTCAATGTAGTAATGGTAATAAGAGTACACTTAAAACATTTTATTCATTAGAAATTTGTTGATCTTATTTGTTATTCTGTGTAACAATTTTATACTTGTTTCATGTAAACTTTGAAAAATTATTTCACTCACGTGTCATAAGTAATATGAGTTGTTTGGTTTATTTAAATCTATAATTATTGTGTTCTATATGTATAGCAATTCATGTTTGACTTTGCGTAAAATTTGATGTTGCTTGGTTCACGAGAAAACGTATTTTACATAGAGACATTCTTACGTAACTTCTGAAAACGCGAACGAACTGAGAAGAGGTCCATGTGCCGAACCATTATATTCGACAAATCCAATTGAACTTTCCAGGGTTAGTTGGCTATATGTAAGGCGATTCTATTTTTCGTGTGAGGAAATTTCACGCATTGGCGGTAATTGGGAATCAAATGTGGGAGAGAGGAGGAGAGGGGGAAGGCAAATAAAATATTGACAATTTTCATTAACATAAAATTTTCTGCATATTTCCAATAAGTATGATTCAAATAATGAAATAAATGAAAGGAAAGACAATTGGTGAATACCACATCAAGGATGGTATAATTATTTTTTATAATTCCCAGTTTTAGATGGTTAAAATTAAATTTTTATCTTTCCTTGAGAAAGTTGGGAGACGACTGGTCTCGCCCCCCACCCAGGCCTCCCCCCCCCTTAATAACGGCCACTGGTTTCGCGTAAATATGTCTTGTCTTCAGTTGTAACACGAACCATTTATTATTTTGAAGGAGTCGTGAATAAGAAACAAGAAGTCAGGACATATATTCTTGTAATTTTTTCAGTATTTAGAGGATTCCTGACATTTTCATATTTGTAATTGTTTTAAAGATTCAATTTAACTCATGTTTTTAACAATCAAATTTTGAGAGATTGGGTAGTAAAATCATGTTTGTTTGTTTTTGAACTTAATCATTTTTTTTTTCAAAACGTTTTTCATTTTATATTTAATTCAAATGTTCCACCATCGAACTTCTTACCCATTCTGAGTAAAGCATTAATGACCTAGACGTTGACCAACCCTAAAACCCAAATTGAAAAAATTTATATAACCAAGCAATATAACTATTAATAGAACAAAAGAAAAAGAGGGTTCTTCACCGATGAAAGGCTTATTTGCAAGATGTTTAATATGAGAAATATTTCACTCATNATATATATATATATATATATATATATATATATATATATATATATATATATATATATCTCATTAACAATTTTGCGACCAAATAAAAAAAATATTGTGGTACCTAGTTATAAAACTATACGGTTTTGACGTTGGGTTGTCTGATAATGTCAAAATTGATAAGAAAGCTCTTATCCAAATGTTCTACAGTGTCAATATTTTCCTACATTTGTAAGTGGACGCAGAATTTGAGTGGAATTGTATTCTATGTCACGAAATGA
This sequence comes from Laupala kohalensis, assembly GCA_002313205.1. Classification (NCBI taxonomy): domain Eukaryota; kingdom Metazoa; phylum Arthropoda; class Insecta; order Orthoptera; family Trigonidiidae; genus Laupala; species Laupala kohalensis. The sequence continues at coordinate 536,977 of NNCF01128682.1, read as the reverse complement.
CGCTTATTATCAAAAAATCTTTAAGACATTACATCAAATCACGTAAGTTATTTGTACGAAGATAAGTAGCTTCTACATTATACACCGACTTGAACTTTTCATACTAAGAAATAAAATACTATCTTCCATGAAGTCATTTTTCGGAATTTTAAAGAGATTTTTTTACCTAATATCATAGTACGTTTTCCAATGTTGTGAGAAATTGCGATCCATTAAGAACAAACATGCATATAAGGCAAGATATTTCATACATCAATCCACTTTTGATCAGATAAGACGTTATTAAATACTTTCAACTGACTATAAATATGATTCACAAATTTAAAACCGCCTTACAAATACAATCTTTTGAATATAATCCTGAGAGGGTTCATTCGTATTCAAGTAAATATTAGATGTAGAATAAACCCTTTTCATTTTTAAAATTCTGGTTCTCTTAAAAATTCCGTAACACTGAAAAAAACATTGATCCCAGTATATTATAATCTCGTCAGCATTTCTAAAGAAACATGAATAATGACAAAAGAGTTTGACTTTTGTTTCGCTGCGAGAGAAATATGAGTAGGTTACGAGGGAGTTAAAATCCGCAACTCAGTTAAAAGTTAACAACTCTCTTCTTTAACTTTCAGAACTCTTAAGTTAAGTTTAAGGGGGTTGACTTAACTTCCGTTGAAACTGAGAAATTTTAGGTAATACGTATTACCAAGTTCGTTGCCAACACTTGATGAACATTTAAAGAAATGTTAATTGAGGGTCTGAACTTCTCCGGGAATATTTGAAAGAGATCACCTCTCGCTTCTTATTGGTGAATACTAGCTTCTGTTTGGTGATGATATTCTTGTTGAATCTCCATTATTGAATAGTTCATTTGATCTTTTAAAATATCTTAACCCAACGAAAGCAGAAGGAAAAATTTAAGTCAATGAACTTTCAGAACGTTTACATTTCATACGCATCTGATATTACTTTCAAAAAAATAGTTAAATGAATTTTGTTCCAGGTGATTTACATTAACTTTTCATTTAATTTTTTCACAAATCAAATTAAGTGTAGGATATATAGGACCGGACCCTCGGAATTCACAGAGTACAGCTTGATTTCGTCGGCAGAAGATGATAAAAGAATTGTAATAATAATAATAATAATAGTAATAATTTCAAAAAGATTTTAAAACAGAAATTCATAGCTTATGGAATATGGAGTGTGTATAAATAGAGTTCCTATAGTCCTATTCATCACTGGGGTCATCTCTCTGAATCTGCATCTGAGCATCAATCGACTTCATCTCCAAAAAGCATATTTTTAACTTTACAAAAGGCCTTAACACCTGCAGAATAGTCAGAAGATTTTTAAATTGTGATTTTGCTTGAGGCGAGGATGCTTGATATACTTCGCACCTCACCTGAATCCAACTACAATTTGTGAAAATAGTTCATAGAAATAAATAACAATAAAAATAAGTTTTCGTTTATTTTTTTCACAAAGCAAGCTTATCTGGAAATTTCATTTTATCTAGANATAAAATTTCTTCATTTAGTGGCGAGACTCATACCAAGGGTCCGCTCTACCGTCTGACCACGTAAAAAAGAGAAAAATACGAATTATGAAGAAGTAGAAAAATATGGGAAGAGTAACATTTACATTTAAGTCTTTGTTAATTGTAGTAAAAGTCGGACATTAATAATTCGAACTTTCTAGATTCAAATTCCTCTTTAATTCCATTTTGTTCGGTCAGTAGAATTTTCTACTATAGCAATGTATAAATTTCTAGATGATACGAATTTGGGATATTTTGGATATTTCGAAATTTTAACCTGTATTCTTGAAGGCTAATGTTTTAATTTTTAGATTTCAAATTCTGTTCAGCTACTATAACGTGATCTTATATCATCTCATGTTTTCGGGATGAGCTTTGCCGGGGTTCACTCTTCCCATTTCTATAATAATAGTAATAATAATAATAATAATAATAATAATAATAAATCTATTGTAAAAAAAGCCGTACAAACTGTGTATGACCACGTGGAGACAATAAACTAATTTACTCTCCGGAAGCAAGCAAGGGACCATCCCATCAATTCCGATCAAGGGCCCTCAGGCAGAGGCGGATTCAAAAATTTAAGCAAAAATTCCTGGATAAGATAAAAAATTAGCTACGAGTTATAATACTAATAGAATGTTAATAAGTTTATAATTTAACACAAAAAAATTATTTTACATGTACAAATTATTATCGAACTCTAAATTATTCTGAGTATAGTGTTCAAAAATCATAAGAATTGAAATAACACTAAATTCACGATTTATTGTTACAATAAACACGCCCTTAAGCAAAGCCTAGAGAATCTGTATAAGAAATCCGCCTCTACCCGAAGGAAAACCAGAGCAAAACCAGGGGGCCATCTATCATGGACTGACCTTCGAAGACTCGCGACTATCCAGAGAAGCGAGATTATCACACAGATCAGATAGAAGGCCTGGCCAACGTTAGGCCAGCTGCACAGTGGATGCATAAGACCCGCTACGTTAAATTGTGCGGCCATTGTTACCAGTTAAAATAAGTGTGTCAGAACTAGGTTGCGTCTGTCCAGGTTTCACGGCATTTTTCTTTGTTTGAAGGGCGTCAGTCATGGTTTCCTTTACCGTCCGTTTTTTCCCCTTCAATATGCCGTGTGACGAAGGCTAATTGTTGCGATCATTCAATGATTCGTACACACCGTCTCTCATTATTCACTCATCGCGCCAGTCATTAGTGTGTAACGCTTCAAGGACACAAAAACGAATGATAGAGGCAAGCGATAACCTTGAGACGAATATTTTCGTAGGAGATTCTCACTATCAATGCTCCATATCTTTCTAGATCAGTCCAAAGATCGAGAATCGATCAAAAGTGGTGAAAACAAAGGGTCTTGGTACACTCGCTCGCTCAGAGTAAACGCGCCTTAACCAATATTATCTTAAGTCACAAACCCTGCCGTACTCAGCGTCCCAGGTGAGTAGAAAGGACTCCCTTTCAGAAGCATGGAGAGGCACGTGCCCTTGCCCCAGTCGCGATTCCACCTCTCGCGAGGAAACAGTTGCATCAGATAATCTCCGTGAACTTCTCTTGGTGGGTGGACGATTTGCTTCTGTCTGCGGCGAGGTTTCCGCCATGTCACGGAGAGACACCCAAAAGCCAAACTTCCTCCACCAGACCCTAAACAAGTGTCCGCGAGGCTCAAAGTATCCCCTCGCCCGTCGCACCGCTGCCCAACGCCGCTTCCATCATCCCGTATCGCTGATGGTAGTTAGCTGATAGACGGCCAACAGACTCGCTTCGCTGACCGTCTGTGAGGAGTTTTACTAGTGCATTGCGGGCGCGACATCTGTTGCGGCGAACGGAGCGGGGAATACTAAGACCCGCGTATGGGATTTTGTGGATCAATCTCATAAAGTCGCAATACAGATTTAACAGAATTAAGTGAAAGAATAAGCAAATATCTGATCAATTAAGACTTGAAAGTAAATTGTATTAAATAATAGAATTACAATAAATTATTTATTAATTTTGTAATTTTAAATTATTTTTTAAAAATGTACTTTAAAGCGCGGTCAGCTGTAACATTGTGATGCCTCTCCAAAATGTCCAGCGAAACAAATTGGATAGGCCAGGCGTGGTCTATGTTAATAAAATTAGTTTTTTTTGTGTACTATGTTATATATTATTATAGGGGTTTCTTTAAAACGAGTACTGTACATAATTTTTTTAATTATACAGTTGTTGTTTAAACACATTAGTTGCAATCTAAGTTAAAGTTTGAATTTCTTTCTGTCAGCAGTGATTGAAAAGTAGACGTACTGTGGTTGCAAGAGTTTACAAAATTTTGTACATTTTTTATTAAAAAACGAACCATATATTTTTACTTACTTATGCATAATTCGTAAGTGCCGTTTTACACTAGGTAACCGGCCTTCAAGACGCGTCGCTCCTTTTAGTTTAACATGGTATTAAATGGAGTCGCTCTGATTCATTCCGCACATAGAGACTCGACTCCGGTGTCTGCGCTACCGGACTCCCGAGTCGCGCACTAGAGCGCCGCCATGACGCCGGGACAAAATTAAGCATACGAGAGTTTTATTTTCCTTGAGGCTTTAGGGCTCGTCAAGGTCATTAGAGCCCTTACACATACAAGAGTAAATACACTAGAGCCCTTAAACATACAAGAGTAAGCATACTCTAGTAAACATACAAGAGTAGTCAGATGAACAAACAATAGTAGTTAGATGAGCGGAGTATGCGATATCGAGTCATGTTATCTCTGGACTGAAGCATTTCCATTCGTTCCCTCCAGATCGGGTGTTGTGCTTGGTCCCCTATGCCCCAGGCGAGACAATGTACCAACTCAAATTCCCTGTGCAATACAATGACATCGATATACTCATACTATAAGCTTCGCGTCTCCGAAAACGATCACCAAGTTAGGAATCGCCTCAGGGACAAGTCCCCGAGACGTGTCTCAGAGACAGGAGACGATATCAAGTGTGAAACGACCTTAAGGGTCAATATTACGAGATATTACTTTAAGACTCAGTGGAAATCTAATCTGTTTAAAAACGTCATCAAGCATTGTAAAATGTTAATGCAATAACATATTCGCATGAAAAGATAAGAAATCTGAATTTCTGCCTTACCGTTTATCATGTTGTAAATAAACAATGCATATGATATTGGTATTATGTTAATATTGCAACTCGAACCGAACTATTATTATTCTAATCTTAGGAGTGTGCTGAAATGTTAAATCCACCTCTACATTAGGCTCCTTGATCTGAATTGATGGGATGGTCCCTTGCTTGCTTTAGATTTATTTCGGAGTAANATTTATTCCGGAGTAAAGTAGTTTATTGTCCTCCACATGGTCATACGCGGTATGTAACAGATTGTTTGACAATACACTTATTTATTTATAAGTATTTATTTATAAATTGATTTATTTATCAGACATAAATGAAGTGAGAAAAATTAATTACCCATTAGACAGAGAAGAGAATTTTAAAAATTCGTTATGATGTTTTTATAAATTATAAAAACAATCGTTATGATGCAGGATAAATTGTTTAATTTATTACGAACATAAAATTTGCAATTTGAAATAACACATCTCATCATCGTATATTTTTCGTAACGACTGTAGTAATTACGGACCAATTTAAAAAATGAAACTCAGTCAGTTTATTTACAATTATTTGCATGAAAAATACGACTCTGGGTCTTCCCTCGAGAATCAAATTTGTCCTCCAGTAAGCCAATGGAGCCCATACTCTAACAAATGGCTTTTCAAATCACGATTGGATGAAAAAATCCTGATTACCCCGCTCTTACAGCAAAAAAACAACGATAACTGAATACCATTTGTCTAAATCTGTGTTATGTTTTACACAGGAAAAAAATAGAAAATTAAAACAATAATTTAAAATTTCGTCCCTGTTATTAATTCATTTTTTTAATTCCACCTTGGGAATGCTTTTAAATAATTCATAAGAGTTTGGCTATTCAAAGGGAACGCGTTGAAAAAGAAACTCAAATGAGTTTTAATTATTCAAATCTAAAGTATTGATTGTGTAATACAACGAAGAGCACTTACGGGGATTGAATTGGATTCTACCGTGTCTACCAAATTTCAGTAAAATGCATTTCCTTACTTTGTTATTAACAATACTCAATAAAGTACTGAAATACATTGTGTGTTAAATTCACTGTATAAGTAGGCTTAACAAATTGAAATTGAGATGGTGAAAATTAGAAATGTATTATTGATCGTATCAAGAAGTCGCTTCCATTTTAGACACTTCCACAAATTTAGTGTGGTTGCCGGGAAGGGATCCTGGCGAGTTTTCCAATGTATCAGAAACAATAATCGTACAGTTTCGGTAGTTATTTTTATTATTTGGTTTGACTAATCCAGATTCTCACTGTTTGTTTCATGCAAGTTCCCTTGGAAAGAAAATCGCCGTCCATAATCTAATTCAGGGAATTTGAATTGTTACCCCACTACTTAACCGATTTCTTTAAATAAATTCTTTCAGAAATTCAAAGACGTGACTTTAGTAAAAGTATAAGATATATATTTTAAATCGTCAAAATAAAAAGTTTACTTCTGTAAATTAAATTACGTACGCAAAGAACTTTTTATTACGATCTTAAATTTTGCCTTGTCAGTATTGATTTCAGAAATTTTAATCAGTAAAATCTGGAGGTTTGCATTCCATGCTACAAGATAAGCACAACTAAATCGTAAATCAGTCCTTGAACAAAAATTTGAATTTTCTTACTGGTAGCTGCACTTAAGCAAAGAAGATCAATAAATGGTTTAAAAAATGGAAAGAAAAAAATCACAATTGACAATCACTCTTGAGTAGGCGTATCGAGGTTTTATCAGTATTTGAGTTTTAAATGACAAAACTGATGACTAAACGTTCAATAAGAATAGTGTGGTGTTGAAATCTACGTCTGTTAATATAGCATTATCTAGGCACTCGGAAAATCTACATTTAAACATATTTATTTCATTAAAAATGAGAAGGGAGAATTCATCTCCAGAGTTCAAATGTTCGAATTTACTGCAAAGACTGGCGAATTTTAATGGTGTAATAAGTCCAATACCTAACGTTTAATTTAATTCTTAAGGTGCTTATTGAATCACGTCATCTATACTAATAAAAGTGAATTATTTGTAATGACTGTTGCTTGGAAATCGATGAAATTATTTGAAATTTTAGGGAACACTTCTTAAGGGGTTATTACAATTAAAATGCAAAATATGATTAATATTGATGAATTACAATTAAAAACAATTAAAATTGACTGCTAATCAGTAGATGTGAATCTACAATCACATGACTGTTGACCGTGAAGCATACTAATATGTCCGCATAAAAAGACTGCGAAGCACACTGTTTTCAAGCACATAACTCGAAGAACAATGAAAACTAAAGAATTCAGAAGTCTTAACTGTGAGCTCAGTTCATTTATTTGAATGTTCCTTCAGCCTGGGTTTTAAAATAATTCGTAATTACATACATATTAGCATACTGAAAACCGTGTATTTTGTAGTTCTTCGTGGTATTTTAATTTTGAAATTAACAAAAGTGAAAATTCAATACTACGAATCTAGAGAAATATGGAATGTAACATATCAATTTAGAATAATTCATATGACATGCCGGGCAAAATGTGCTAAGAAGTTCACACGTCTTGACAAGTGTTTAAATACCCACTCTAGGGAAAAATATATCAATTGTTAGTACCAATTTTTGTTTGAATGTTGATGAAACATTTTGTATGTTTGTTTAACAACGCAAAAAATATTTTATTTTTCACATTTTATTTGTGACTTTTTCAAAAATTTTAAATATCTTATAATGATTGATTTAAGTTTCTTTTCAAATTCGGGGCTACACCGTGTAGTTCTGCTAGTGTGTAAAAAATGTTCTACAAGATAAACGTATATTAAACTTTAAGGACATTATTTAAAAAAATTCTTTCTTAAATAGTATGCATAGTAAAATTTTAATCTTTTGCTTATAAAATGTATGAAGCTAACATATTATCTAACGGAGAAAATGTCAATTTTACGTCTAATTTGAAACTGCCAAAAATTGAAGAATTTAATTCCATCAATGTGTGACGCCAAAGAAAGATAAAGTTCACCAGATTATTTCATAAGAATATTAATAAAACGTTTATTTTAAAGATGTAATGAATTTATTTGGAAGGAGATTAATTTTCAAACAGATATAATATTAGCAAAGAAATAGAGATATTAATTTGCATAATAATTAATTCGACAACCTCATCATTTAGAACAAAAATTGAGACCACTTACACTCGTATAGATCATTCTTCTCAAGACAATTAAACTATATTGCAAAGAATGGAAAATGTTCCACAATACAATGACAGGATAAGATAATGTGGATAAACTCTGAAACCATAAATGGGGACGGTATCTTCGAAGAATTATTCAACAGAATAATAATCCAAGACAGCATACCAAAATCAAATAAAACATTGCTTAGAGATGCCAAAGATCAAGACTATAATAATTAGCATGTCTCTGCTTTTGGTTTACTAAATGATAACTAGCAAAAATTGTAGAAGAAATTTAAATGATAACATTTCATCAAATATAACTTCTGTCAGCACAATGGCGTACTATCAAAATCAGAGCATAGTGAAAGCTATTTCACTAAAATGAAAAGTTTCATGAAAGGCACTCGGAATATCTTATATATAAAAATTCAGCCTGCGTATGTTTGTGTTCACAAAACTCGAAAAGTAGCCGGTCGATTGACTTCAACGTTTAACGAAACGTTGCTTTCGAATACGACAATGTTTTATATGCTTCTTATTTAAATATCACACCTGAAAATAGTAAAAAATGATTTCAAAAAATTATATATGCGAAATATCACTTGCAGACGGATTAATCACGAAATATCAGAAACTACCAAGCCTACAAACTTAAAATTTGGCAGATATGTTTCTTTTAGGGTGTAGACATCCGCTAAGAATTTTTTTTACGAAAATTCAACGGGGTGAAATGGGGGTTGGAATGTTTTATGTATGTATCCCACCATAACTCAAGAGTGCCCGGAACAATTTCTACCAAACTTTATACACACATGACTGACTACTTGAAAACAAGCACTGTTGGGATAAGACATCCCTTTCATCTCTAAGGAGGGGGTGAGATGGGGATGACATGAAAAAAAATGGAATAATCCGACATTAGATTCGAAACCATACTTTTCGGTTCCGATGAGATGGATTAGAGCGTCCCCAGTGCTTTGTAAGTTAACAATAAGTCCACATGGAAATAATGTAGCCCTAAAATCCCTGGGGTGGCGGTGAGAATGAAGGACAGGAAAATACAATAAAGAACGACCGATATTAGTGTTAACAATTCATTTTTTTGGAACGCTGAAGTGAAGTGACACCCTTATGGTCATATAAGTTCAGATACACCCTTTGCGTTGGGGGTGAGAAGGAGTGAAGTGTCAAAATAATCGAAAGTTACAGATATTAATGTATATTTAATAATTTTTATATTAAACGTAAAATTTTACAACAAAATAGATATAGAAAGACCAACATTACATTTTTCCGGGGCATAGTTTCTAATGCAGCTTAGAATATTCATGCAATTAAAAACATTATAAATATTTTCAACACAAGATAAATAGTTACAATTCATTTCATACAAAAATATACACTACGCTTAAACAAATATTACACATTACAAAAGTAGACAGTAACATGACACATGTATGAAAATAAATATTACTAAAAATGACATAAAAAATATCAAAGTAAAAATTCTATTTCAAAGATTTAAGACATTTAATTGTAGAACAAATACCTGTACTTATCGTAGGTATCAGTAGACACTAAAATACAAAATACTAAAGAAGTATTAATTTGGATATGCTACCTCACAAGACTGAAAACGCGCAGTTTGAATAGATAACGCGTGGCTAGTTTTCAATGTAGCTTAAAGTTTTATTGCAATATAATACACTAGTAAAATTTTCAACACAAGATAACTGCATAAAAGTAATTTGAGAAGTGCTACATTATTCTAATAAACAATATCACACATTTCAAAATTAGACAGCAACATGAAACATTTATGAAAATTAATATTAATCTAAATAACAAAAATCGTTGTAGTGTAAGTTTTATTTCAACGATTTAAGCCATTTTGTTCAAGTGTAAACACCTGTATAGATTGTAGATATCTACAGGCACAAAAATACAAAAATACTAAAGAAGTATTAATATTTATTTAGTTAGTTGGTTAATTATTCGTTTATTTTATTTTATTTTTTGTCGTGTCTCCATCCACAGACATTCCACGACTACATCAACTGTTTACATTATTCCTAAGTCTAAATGTACAATCTATTAATTTTTAAGTGCTATCTTAATCTCTTTAAGTCTATTAACATATACTTTAAATATGCTGTATCTCGTCTCCGTGCTTACTATGTCATGTCCAAATTTGATTATTGTCTTCTGTCTTTATTGTATTCAGGTATCTCGTCCTTTCCGGTCCATACAACGGGCAATCCCAGAATATATGATCTCTTCTTTCCTGTCCTAATCCACACGTACAATCTTCATTCTCTACTAGTTCAACTCTGTGTAAATATGTCCTTATGTCGCCGTGTCCCGCCATTACTTCTGTCTTAGCTGGTCCTCAGATGCCCTAAACCATCGTCTATTCCTTTCTGTAAAATGTACATCCGGTGTCATGTCATATAGTTGTCTCCCTTTCGTGGATACGTTGCATCTGATCTGCCGTGCTACGAGTAACGCTTCTGTGATCTTTCTTTTCCATCCCTTTTCCCCAATTTTTAATTTCTTACTCTCAATTACTATTTCTTTTTATCTTCTCATTATCGAACGTAGTATCCATTTCTGTGCACATAAATCCGTTAGCATGACTCTCACTAATACATTCAATACATCGTTGGATACTGAGCAGTACGCTCCGCTCAATCTCAGTAGACATAAGCGTTGTATTCTATCGAGTGTTATTCTGTGAGCCATATTCAGCAGAACCCTGCCCCAAACCTCGCACCCATATGTTACCATGGGGACCATCACTTCTTTATATAACTATAGTAATTGTTTGCGTCCAATATTGAATTTTGTCATTCCTACTCTCATCAGCTAATAATAAGTTTTCTTTATTTTTTCTTCTCTGTATTTGACGTACCATACAAATTTTAACCCGGAATCTATTTTTATGCCTAAATACACATACTCTGTCTTAATTTGAATTGCTCTTCTTCGTAGTTTTAAAATTGGTTTTCTCTTTTTCACATTCGATTTTCCAATGATCATCGCTAGTGTTTTTGTAATAGCAATTTCTAATTGATTTCTCCTACACCATTCATCACAATATTCCAGGGCACAATATTCCAGATATCATCAGAAGATATTTTGCCACTGCGTCCACGATCCCCGAAGTGCAGGAGGAGGTATTTGTTTTTATCAGTATTGATGCATCGCCAGTACAAGCTTCACTTTCTTGTATTTTGATGTGTTTTAAGTAACTGCAATATTGCTCATTAGTACTTTCAATTTATGAGCTGAAAATTAAAAACTATTAGTATTTTAAAGCGAATTTTGTATTTTTTACTCTAAACGTAATGACCAATTGTTCCGTTATGTTGACGCTTCAGAGTGACGGAAATTCGTAAGGCAAAAATCCCCAATCCCATTGGCACGAAACACGTGAATCTGCGTCTCCTGAATTCCCTGCGAAGCGAATGCTACATTCCGCAACGTTGGCTCCAGCGCAGTGGCATTTCCAGAGGATCTCGGCGCGTACGTCGACGCAGAATCTTCACCTGCCTGCGCAAAGCAGCTGCTTAAACTTTTCTGTTGTGAATTTCTTCTAAATTACTTTGGTTTTAAGATATTTCAAGTTATCTTCTAAAATTCTGCTATTATTTGTTTTCTCTACTCACATCATATCTTCGAACTAGGAAAGTCAGAATATGTGACAGTTTATATGATATACTTCAGAAATATTTGACTTAATTTACTTCTAGGGAAATTTTAAATTTTTCTTGATTTTAATTCCATATTTTCTGTTGAATATTCCAATTTCTAGTCACCTGTATTGAATTATTTATTTCTGCTCTCAAAAGGATGAACTCCGTGTTTTTATTGCACTTATACACAGTAATCCTCCGAAAAGTTTCTACAATTTTTAAATGATAAAATATGGTGGAGTTCTATTTATTCATGTCCGGTACCAATTGGGTACTGCTTCATTACAGTGACTCGCCGTGAATCAATATTCTACTAATATTTCTATTATCCTAATATTTTCAACAATAATTACTATTTTCAATATTTTTCTCGTAGTGGTTTTCATTCTTTGCCTTTGTGGAATCTCTTTTGTTTGTTTTTATTTATTTAAAATACCCTGATTCGATATTTTTAGGAATAATGTGTGTATCTGATTGAAATTGGGAATTTTCGACTATCATATTGAGTCACTTGTTGATTTTTGCTCATCATTGGTTTTATTCAATATACTGTCCATGTAGGTTGTCTATTCAAGCACGCGCTCAATGTCACGCGAGGAAGTATATCAATACTTCTTTAATATTTAGGTATTTCAGTGTCTGTGGATATCTACGATCAATGCAGGTATTTGTTCTTGAACAAAATAACAAATCGTTGAAAGAAAATTTTTAATATTATGTTTTAATTTTGAAATGTGTGGTATTGGTTCTTAGAGTAGTGTAGCACTTCTCAAATGAATTTTAAGTATTCATCTTGTGTTGTTGTTAATAGTGTATTAAGGTGCAGTAAATCTTTAAGCTGCATTGTAAACTAGCTACGAGAAAAGTGTGATGTTAGTTATGCATAATCTATATTATTCTAAACTTTACGATTAGCGCAGAAATTATTAAATCTCTTGGAATCTCTTTTCATTCGTCGTGACCCAAATATATGCATTAGCAATCGTGTTAATTAAAATATTAAATGAATGTTAAATGGCGATGTACAGTTTTAGCCGTATAATGTATTTTAATTTTTTAAGGGAAATGAGGATTTTCACTTTTCCACTTCGTTTATTAGTGTAGAAAATTATGTGAGTAATAATTACGCTCACATCATACTTTAATATTTGTTCAATACAATTTTGTATACATCACTCCATATAATGTAATAGATTGATGTTGAAAGTATTATCCGGAAGAAGATGAGTTTCTACCTTGAATATAGTTTTTTTTTCGCAGAGACTGTTATATGACCACATGACATAGTCTTGAGCTAACGATGGTAAATTTTATATATTTATTTATTTCACATTTTGGCCAACACAGGACCACTCTAGAGAGTGCAAGTGAGCTACGTGAGTTTACTCATTAAACACACAAAAACATTTTTGGGGAGCATAATCTTAATGGAAAATAGATTGCCGTATCCTAGTATTTTAACTGCGTTGGTAAGTCACAGTGGGTATTCTTTCACACAGCTTTGTGAACTGTGAAATTGAAGTGAATAGCTACATAATTTTCTGACTCCGCCGGAATTCGAAATTAAGATTTATAAAAAAGAAGTACGATTTTCTTCTGAGAAACGCATCGTTATGTTATTATTTCAATAAATGAAAGACTGAGTCAAAATGTTCGACGTGTTTTCCGCATCAAGTGTCGCGCTAAGACGAATCGGGGCCAAAAACTTGGGATGTAAGTTAGGGCCCTGATTCCAATAAAATACCGAAAAATCAAAACTACATTACGTTTCGCAAAGTAAAACGTATAATTTTACAGGACTAGTACTCCTACCATCTGTAAAAACTTCCGTGTTATTCGATGGCGAATCATCCTAATAAAAAATTTAAAGAAACATTTACGTAGATATATTTTTAAGCAGATCTGAGAAGATTTCTATTTGGGTTTGTAGTTGTGGGTTGTGAAAACTTTGTCTTTTCCTGACCAAAAAATTGAAAATAGATTCTTTGGAGGCAATTCGCAAAGATCCGATGGAATTTCGATATATTTTTTTGACCGATTACATATTTTGCTTAACATTCTGTGCAATTGGAAAGTAATAAACTTTTCTTGCGGAGAAAGTTTTTGCTGTGTCTAAAAAAAGATGCGTTGCACGGAAATGCTGTTTAGCAATCTGTTCCCAGAATTTATTGTACAAAAAAAATATTCATATTTTTTAAATTTATAATTTTAAGAAACCGAAAGTGGAGTACGGGTGTAAATGAAGTCGGAATGAGCTGTCCGGGAATAGGCCTCTATTACCAATTCATTCAATGTCAATTCTCAAGTATGGTTTCGATGCATCAATTTGTTCGTGAGTTATCGAGGGAACAATATTCATTACGTACACACATACACATGCGTCACTGGACATCATAAAATTTTGAAGAAAAAAAAACTGCCTTCGTTAAGAATTGCCTCCAATTCGCAATTCGAAAGATCTTATTAAGTTTGTGGGCCGATTACAATGCTTTCCTTATACATTTTGTTTAGTTGGAAAGTAAGGTGTTAGAATGAGTGAAGGTTGGCACATTCATGTAATAGTAAACAATAAACAAATGAAAAGAATTTTAATAATGTCTATCTATATTAGGGTTAGAATAAAGATAAATATATTTATGAGTGGTAAATTAGTTTTTAAGTTTTTCCAGCCACGTGAAGGGATGTTTTGTACGTAATGAAAATCAATTAATTAATAAACCACTTACATCAAACTTGGATATTCTTGGAATAATATTTGGCAGCAATGACAATACTTCGTAATATTGTAATTAACTAAATTATTATAATATAAGACGTCATTATTGTAAAATTCTCCTGGATATTTTTGTATAGCAGTCCTAATCCCCACACGGAGGTCTCTCTTTCCTCCAAACGTGTCCCGTGCAGAGTCGATATGCACCAATAGATGGATGAGTCATAAACCGCCTTCATTCCTCACCATGCACGTATCCCTTCCCCCTCCACCACTCCAACGAAGAGCCAGCGGGAGGATAGGAGTGAGGCATACCCATAAAAGTGAAATTGCCCGCCAGGCGGCAGCAGCGTCACAAACACACGGCGACGCGTGATTCCCGGGCATCATGCGCCCCGAGCACGCAAGCACGCTTCCCGCTTTTATTTCCCGCTCTTCAAACAGACACGTCCAAACTGCGATCCGTAATGTCTGGATGCCGTGCTCATACAAAGGAATTGAATCACAACGAACCTACAGTAATGGGGGTTGTCTTTGTATGTGCACACAGGGAGAACAGGTTTGGATGCGAGATCCAAATTTAGAGGAAGGAAAGGATTTCCCCAAATCTTATGTTATCGTATTCGAACATGATATCATATTTTTTGAGGAAATCCTTTCCTTCCTCGGAATTAAGATCTCCGAGGAATATGTAAATAAGCGTCAGCGTCACGTCTAACAATACTTTTATTCTAAAAAGTAACAATCATGACGGATCTGAACCATGCTGAGAACATAACCTGGACTTTGGATGCAAAGGAAGATCTATGAGAAGATGAACCGAAGGAAACTGGACAATAAACTAAAGAATTGATATAATACAACTGAGGCCAAGAGCAACATAATAACGTCTTATAATTTATCACTCTTTGTTGCCAACATCCCACAACTACCAAGTCCAATAAAACAGAATCAAGATTGTATGGATGTAAAGAAAATTACTTATGGGTAACTAAAGTAAAAAATGGATATGTTTATTACGCTCTTACATACGAGTATTTTATCACAAAATAGCATAGTCAAATCCCTTGAAACTTGCCCGTGATTATTAAGGAAAAGTTATTATTATTATTATTATTATTATTGAAGTTCATTTATTGAACCTTCTTATTTATTGAACATTCATCGCGGTTTTTCTGTGAGATCATAAAAATGAAGGGAAAACTTATCGGGTTACATATTTCAACATTTCCTTAGAATAATAGAAGAAACAATTTGTTTAACGTTTATTTAATTGTGTAATTTATTATACATCAGCTTAAGAAATATATATTCTTAAAAATATTACATGTATCCTGTGTTAAATATTTTCGAAATTATTGAATATTTTATATGGATACTTTGTTTGGTAATACAAGAAATCAATGCTACATATGTTAACATAAAGCCCTCTTACGTGACACTGTTTTAATTCATTGACTTTCATATATATTTTTCAGTCGAGGTTTAAAACATAAAATAAATTTTAAGTGTTATTGCGAAGGTCTGTGTTTGAAATTGGAATAGAAATTTCTTAAGTGAAAGAGACGCGTAATTAGCTAACTTCAATAATTGAAGTGTGTGGAAAAATGATAAACAATTCTTGAAGGGACGACAAGATGGGAATGTTAACTTCATCGGTTCGAAGGGACGCGTCGTGATCTGCGCACGTGCCCTAGCCACTATGAGAGGTGACGTTAATGTGTCACAAGGCAAATTATGAATTTTGGGGGAGCCATCTGGCTAGAGTCAACGAGAATGACACAGTGATACTTTGTTTCGCAGAACTAAGAAGAAGGGCAAGATAGGTCTTGTATAAATAACAGTCGGGTTGAACCCAATTAGAAATTTCGTGCCAGCGAGCGATATTCGGCAACGAAGTGGTGTGAGGAAGTGATCATTCAAAGACTTTGGGGGCATGTAGTGGAAAGAGGTGTTGGTGAGATTTGCCAGATCTTTCAAAATAAATTGGCTTCGTCAGAACGCCACTCATAAAACTTTATGATCTAAGTTCAACAGAATGTCAAAGCTAATAGAAAATATCTGGAGTATAAACAGATTTTCAGAACTCGTGAAAGAAAGAAGCAGCATTATTAACAAATACTGCTATTGGCTGAGAACCTTTTACGTCACTTGGTGACTGACCTATCAGAGATACCTCAAGGGTAATAAACATCGATTGCCATTGGAAGACAGAAATCATGACCTTAGAAAAAGGTGGAGTTAATTTCTAAGTTTTTGGGACGCTGGTGGGGATAACTAGTATAAAAGAACGAACACCATGGGAACACACTCTTACTTGCTTATTCTTATTCAGATGTTTAGCTCATGAGTATTCGTATTATTATTCTGATGTTCGGCTTATGTTGTCGCTTGATCAAAGTTCGGTCTCGTTTGTTAATGACGAGGTCAGATACTCTTATTGTTGAAATCAGACTTAACTTTCGTGAGCGAGGAACTTTTTCTTTGGAACATGAACAATTCACAATATTGTTGCTCGATATTATGTGTTATTACGAGCATTTCACATGATGATAATTTGGCTTGAGTTCATTACAACTTTAATGAACTTTGGAATTTTAAACCTACGCTGTTGATCAATTATAAGTTTCGGTAGCCGGCGTGCTACGAGCACCTTTGAATTCGAACAAGCAACACTTCATCGATTAAGAACTTTAATAAATGTCATCAAGTGCGGTGTCTTCCTAATGGGATCGGAAGGAGTTGGTCATGGCTTCCGGTATGCTACGCGGGAGGTCACCTGCCTCTAACTCTGATGAATGGAAGAATTCCGAAGACCTGGCGATAATCATGAATGGTATGGTCTGAGGAGGGGCGTACTGGTCTGACATCGTTTCATTTGACTACTGATGGTCTACCTCGAAGTATTATAATTAAGGTAATTACTGACTGGTTGTATCCAGTATTTTGGTTATATTCGCTGCGAGAAGAATCAGCGAATTGAACTCTTATGTTTGGGTTATTGGTTAAAGACACTTGTGGTAATCAAGAACATTAATTGACAAGGTCATGGAAGATAAACATTGATTGTTAAAAAAATCATACTCTCAATTGCAAAGCTTAATTGATCGTTGACTGGAACAATTGTTTAGCCAGTATCATAATTGCTTGAAGAGAGTATTCTATCATTATGTATGGTAATTGTGATTTTGGGGGACATTGAAAGGGTATATGTTGGGGAAAGTGCTTGCGTGTGAAAAATTAGTATGTAAGAATAATGTATAATTTGGATATGAATAAATAATTAAGATCAATTTTAGAGCGTTATGTTTCCTTCTCGAAGGACGAGGTATATTTTTACGATCTATTAAATGGGCCGAATCCTACATGCCCTAGTTATTTACCGAACAGGGGAAGCTGACTTCAATGAGCCAGGTAAGTGCTAATGAGCGACAGCCTTGAACCCCAGCTATATAACCAGATATGAAATAAATTGTAAATAAGTATGTGGACGATGGAAAGATAGATATAACTTAAAGATTTTCACGTGAAAGAAAACTCTCCTTTTTTGTAAGATCTCGCAATTAAACATCAGTTTTATGTATAAATTAATATGAGTGCCGTATCGATAACACTATTTACATCATCAACTATTGCACTATTAATGTGTGCTAGTATTCGTTCAAATTCTTGATTTCTTGTATTAAAAATATCATTTCGTACACGTTGTGAACCTATCGAAAAGTTGTACATCAGCAACGTAATAGTCGAAACTGTTTTTAAGTAATGAATAACAGTAAGTTTTCGAAAAATAATTGCACTGCATCTCTTATCCCCTCCTCCCTTTTCCTGTTTCTGACAGCTCCGTTGTCCTTCATAATTTGCAAGAGTTTGAATGTTCCACAGTGCCGACAATACCACATGCGGGAAGGCTTTGAACAACAAAAAAAATCGCTAATTGAAATTCATTGAACAAATATAAATGCATTAAACGCGAATTTTGTTTCGTGGCCGCTCGCTCCCGAAGTACCCGGACAAAACAATGTCGCGAATATAATGGACGTTCATGTTAATCACATATATTTTTTTCACTATTAAAAATATGGGCTGGTTTAAAAAAAAGTAAATTTGTCATGTTTTGATGAGAGGTTAAGAGAGAAAATAGGTAATTATCAACTGCGACATATCCAGTGACAATGCCCCAACAACAGCGTCCCTTTCAAACAATAAACATTTACGACTTCTTCGATAAATATGGTTCATAACTGTTTAATCTACCCTTTGGCTTCGTTAATACAACGTTTTGACGGGAAATTTACCATGAACAACTTTTCTCTTTTAAGACGTAACATAAATTTTGCGAACTGGAAGTCTTCCTAATGTGCAGAGTTATTACTAACCGCTCGTCACGCAGAAAGTGTTATTGGCATAAGATTATTTCTCCTTTTGTGTTCATAAAAATACAAACTTCATAGTTCTTCGTGTTAGTAATAATAAACTGGGTCCTTTAATTTCCAAGCAACCTACACATAACAAATGGCCATGCCTCTGAAAGCTGCGGCAACACAGAAATCAAGGTTGCCAAACTTTGTTCTTGTTCTGACGTCATCTCCCTTCAAAGAGCAAGTTGTAGTTAATGTTCACTGTGTATCAAGTGAATTTGAAGTATTTGAAGCGTTTAAAATCGGTTCTGAAATGTAATAAACATAAATGAAATTGAATATATTCACATCCATAATAATGTTTCGAAAACAAATACAGACTAGTGTTTAAATATTCTCGAAAACCTAGCAATACAGGCTAGTGTTTAATTCGAAAAATCCATTCTTGGTCTTGAGATCTTAATACGAAAACCTTTCTATTCGATCAAATTCTTTAACCTTTCTATTCAAATTAGAGTAAACCAGTCGCAGACAAGATTTATTCACCACATTCACCATGGTTCCCACAGTGTTTGAAGTGTTGCCTCAATTTACTGTACAGAACCATGTCAACATGCCTTACATGTTTAAAAGCATTTTTCCGTTATACACGATGAAAAGAAAATATTTAATAAATAATTAATTCTAAAAGTGTTAGATAATTAAGATAAACTCTTTGATATCTCTCCGTATTTCAATGAAAATTAAAAAATTATTTAGCATATGATAAAAAACAAACTATGACGTTGACACCTAACAAAAATAAAAATAAACTTTCTTATGAGGGACATTTAGAAAGTAGAAAAACAATAGTAATTAAAAATTTTATCCTAAAATATGTTTGCTTTTGAAAAAAAAAATTCTCAGCACATTTCATTCACTCCTTGTTTGTAGAAAATCAAATAAGCATGACATCAAAAAAGAGGGTGATCATCCCTTTCCTGGAGCTTCCTCCAACTTGCTGCGTTGCAAAATTTCATCACGCCACCTCCCTGAATTCAACCTCCATGCCTTAGTCTGCTCTCAGCTCAAGTCATTGTTTGCAGGATCTTGTAGGAGTATGCAGACCCTTGCACACTCTAGTGTTTGCGAAGTCGAAGATCTGTAGCCTATAACCATTTTCTATTGATTTAGAGGGAAGCAGGTGGTGAAGCAGTCGAGAGGAAGTCTCCAAGCCGGAAGTGCACAAGGAGGGGTAGGAATTGTGGTGAGGGGTCGCACGGGGGTGAAGGGAACAGATGAACAAGTGAGTAAGCGCTGTAAGGCGTAACCACAGGACGAGAATGTCATTGAAATATGGAGGTCGATCGTCCGCTGTTTCCGACCCAGGAATGCAGTGCACGCATTCCGCCGCTCAAATGTTCTGAAACACTTTCAGAAATTTCCAATATTTGCTCGAAATTCTCTTCCAGTGACGTATGGGTCCGCAAAGGAACAATCCGAGAAGTCCTCCATGGAGGGTGCATAGGCGTACGTGTTTCCACCATTTGGGCCTAATATATTCGTGTTTTTAGCTCAATATGGCCTGGGTCTTAAGTTCATTCTTGGAGTTCTCACTGGATTAGACAAATATTCACGACTATTTGAATGAGAACTTTTTGATTTATGTATGGTTTCTCAGCACATAGTCGTATAGTAACTAACACGCTAGATATAGCATTCTTACAATAATTTAAAAAGCACGTCCGACAATTACTTACCAGATAATAAATTTTGTAAAGATAAAAAGTGGTATAATTTTTTTATCATCTCTGAAATTGAATAATTGAAATATCTCCAAAATAACATTATTACCAGTTCCATCACGTTATTTTTCTCTTTCTTTAACAATTCTGCAGACGATTTTCCCTATCATGTGAGTACTCTTAGGGTTCTCAGAAAACACACAAGAGGTGCAAAGGCGTGACTTAAGAGATGAGTGAAGTGAAATGATAAATTGCAACGAAAACGAGAGAATGCGGGATCGCTTACCACTTAATCAATCTCGATATAGTCGTCGTTAAAACAAAAGTAGAATATCAATGGTGCATAAAATCAAATAAACATTCCACCAGATGATTATCCAAGGTCAGTTCATGTAATAAGATTCATCCATTCTTATGCTTTATTAAGTGTAAGGGCGAGGGGTATTCATTTTCAAAACTCTTCAACTTTGAAAATTCGGCACTCGAAAATTCTGTGTTTTCAATTATTTTCTTGGTTGTATTCCGATCGTTTTTATTCTTAGTAGTTTGATGAATAGATAAGAAAATTAGGAACTGAATTGAGTTGTAATATTTGTGAGATATCACTGAAACATAGAACATAACAAAATATTACGTTTTGTGACTATTCGTATACTAAAGATTTTTTAATTTAAAATTCTTTTCCTCATGAAAAAAAATCAAGTTTTTTACGAAATTATGATTGTATTAAGAATGTATTTTTGTCTATAACAATGCGGATATTCTGAACACGGTTCAATCGTCGATAAACTGAAATAAATAATATTCAACTCTGCATCAAATTTGGAAAAATCTTTTCCTTGTTTGAGATGGAATATTTGCGCTGAGATTGCATAGATTTCGATAAGACCTCAACTTCCTTTATAAGAAGAATGCTTCAATAGCCAATAAAACCACGGATCGATTTGACGCCCAAGCTTTTCACTGTCACGCACGTGTCAAATCTTGCAGAGCTCATCGACAGCTGTAATTCGTCCTTCACTAAATAAACATTTGAAGCCTTAAGTAAGTCTCCACCTCCATCATCCCCTGTATTTTCGACAGAATCTCCGTAGACATTCGCACTCCACACTGCTGACTCTGCTCCTCCACATTTCTTTGGAAGAAGAATAAGAAGCTTAGTGTGGAGCTAAATCCAGGTATATTGTGTATGACGTCATGGTGCTTTTGTTGGTTTCGTGACGAAGGGGAAACTAAGTCTGGGACATGGAGTGATGATATGGGAGGAGGGAATCCGAAACGCGATTTGTAAACACACGAGAGAAGGTTTGCTCATAAATACGACAAATTTATGAATTTATACAAACTTTCCTCAATTTCATTCCAAACTGAATTACAAACAAATTTGATCCCGTTTAATAATTTGTATCAAAGATTTGTCTAAAAAACTTTGTAAGAAAATCGTTTCCACAACAAACATTCATATTTGAAATTCACTTTCATGTGTGAAATCAATTCGTACTATGTGTATAATCCAATTGGTCCTTGTTTGCATTCGGGAAGTACGAAACCTTTTTCCTCCATGTTGTTACACATACATTTTAACAATATTTTGGCAAATAAATTATTTTAAATAAATGGTTTGTCTCGTATCAAATATTTTATGAAATACTATATTTATTAATGATTTTTGGTAAGTAGTTCCCAGTGAAACAATGAAATTATAGTGAAATGACTTTACTAACAAAGAACAAAGTTAGCTCCGTTTATTGAATCGTGATTCAGATCCTCATTACTTAGCCTAGTAATATATATTACTCTATCGTGTTAAATTTGTCCGATTATGTCTCAGAAGACTTGAATAATACATTTTACATAAATTTTCTTTCACAAAGAAATTTTTCAATATGTAAAAGCAACATTTGTTTAATTCGATGTATTTTTATTATTTAAAAATGGTTTGTATTTATGATAGTGAAAATCAAGACATGAATGACTTGGAGTCGTAATGCCATTCATGCAGACAGCTTTGCCAAACCACCTGCTTGTTGCCATTGTGAAGTATAACCAAATTGATTTTGTTAATTTGACTCGTTGAAACCCAACAATCTCCTAAATATAAAACAAATTCTTATTACATTGACTTCATTTGAATACAATGATTCTAGAGACCATATGAATGTAATAACTCTCAAATGTAAATACAATAATCATATGTAAATACAATGTTTTTTATTATGCTTCATGAGTAAAACATCATAAAAGAGAGAAAAATCACAAAAATATGTTTTCATGTGATGCATATGAAAAGTCGTGTCAGTAAATGCAAGAAGACTTTATTTCATTTCAGTAACGATAAATTGAAATACAATGAAAAATATATCGTTTATGGATTGTTTGTTTCTTCTATACTCTATGCGCGAAATTCGAAAAATTTAATTTTAGAATTATATATTTCTTCGGAGAATAGTTTAGGTAAAAATCCCTACGATACAATTTTCTCATGAAGATACATTGAGAACATTCTGCACAATCTTTGTACTTCCCTTCTTTTTAGAAGCGTTTTTTAATTTTCATATTTTCATTTCAAGAACAAAACAGACCAATTTCATTCTTACAAGTGGAGCAGAATATTATTTTTGCCTTTCGTGATTGAGATGAACTTCAGTTGATCTTTTCCGCATTTTATGTAGTGCAAAAGAAGTTTTATTATTTTTATTGCCAATACAATTTTAAATCATCTAAAATGTTATTTAACAAAATGTTCCATAGAAAGAGCTCACTACTTGAACCCTGTGAACAGTCTTTTAAGCGCAGAAGCATTTTGAATAAAATGGGAAAATAAACGGCGAAGAAATTACTAAGACTAACAAGGGACGGACGGAACTGACCACGAAATAGTTGGAAGGTTGGCAAACAAGAAGGACCAAAAATGAGAAAGTAAGGAAGGAACGAACGAACGAACGAACGAATATATTCATGACATTTAGGTATAAAATTGAGAAATGGGGCAAACCTTCACCAAACATGTTAGAATTTTTGACTGCGCACAGGAATTGTTATTTGCCAGGAATAAGAAAAAAGCGGGGGAAAATTATATTTGCGGTGACGGAGTTAACGATGACGAGCACTGTTTGGGGGACTTTTCTTTATTTGGAAGGAGAAAATGTTTGAATTAATGAAGGGCAAAGACATATTACCAAGTGTTAACATAAAACGGACTTATGGACACAGAAGATAAATTTGGCATTAAACACACACTTCCTTTCTCTGATTGTCTTAATACATTATATAAGGAAAATAAAATTAATTGTGATATTATAGACAATTAATATATGTTTTTTGTTCACTTAGTCACTCATTATCAATATTAATACCAATTTGTACATATTATATGTCATCTAGAACTATATGGACGACGACGATGTTTCAAGGTCCGGATATGACCTCTTCAGGTCTAAGTTTCCCTATAAAGACATATCTCTTATTTTTATACATCACATAATTTAAACTATGTTAGTCATTAATTAAATACATTAAAAATGTGTATAAAAACATATCAAATATTCTCTGTACGAGTAAAAGGTTCTAGTGAGAACACATCGTCAGTACTTTAAAATATCAGAATATTTGATTCATTGTCAACTTGTATAAAATAATCATTACAGTAATATAATGACCTATCACCGTTTTGTACGTGTGTTCGTGTCAACTCTTGTAGTCAGAATGATACGAAACCAGTAAGTGCCAATACATTATCATTAAAGTTTTTTGGTCATCATTACCAACCTTATTACATGTTTTTCAAATGATGAAAAACACTATCAAACTCAAGAATGAATACATTATTTTCTAATTGGTTATTCACTGTATTATTTAATTTTATGTTGATGGAGTCTGAAATGTATCTCCGGAAATAATTCTCTTCCTTGTCCATTATTTGAACTCTGGAGAAATCCATATTATGGTTCAATTTGACACAATGTTTTAGTATACTATTTTTTTTTATCTCTTTGCCATTTTTTACCATTCTAATATGTTCTTTGATTCTAGTCTCAAGTTTTCTTTTGGATTGTCCAGTATCAACTAAATCGCTATTTTGACATCAAATTTTATACACTATTCCAATATTTTTATCTACAACTAGTTTATCTTTATTATTATTGGCAAGAATGGTTTTGTTTCAGGTTTTATAGATTATTTTAGTATTGATTTTGTTATTAAATTTTTAAACATCTGATGCAACTTAAGGAATATATGGTAAAATCATATAATTATTAGACCTTTGGGCTGGTTCAATTATTTCTTTCTTATAATTCATAAATCTGTATATTTGTTTCATAATAAATTTTTTGTAATAATTATTCTTCATTAATATTTTTTTACTTTCAAAAATATTTTTTCTTAAGAATTTAAGATGAGAAATTTCATAAACTCTATGTAGTACGCATTTCACTATACTAGTTTTGTGGTTAATATGATGGTTTGATGTAAAATCCAACAATTTATAAACACAACTAGGTTTTTTATACCAATCAATAATAATCTCACACATCCATAATTTTCACATCTAAATAATAAATACATTTTTGTTCTTCAACTTCAGTTGTAAAGTAATATTAGGACAATAACTATTAAATTTTTTGAGTAGATCATCAATTTCATATCTTACATAAAATATATAGTCAAATCCTGCTAAACATTCTTGTTCTACTTCTCTCATTACTATTTCACACGATATATTACTAAGTATACCGCCAATTGGTGTTCCCTCAGTTTGATTATAATATTTATTGTTAAAAATAAAATAATTTGATTTTAAGATAAGGTTCAAACTCTGAATAATTTCTTAAGTTGTAAGTACTAATTCACATTTTCTGTGCTATAAAATGTATCAGGTTTGGACACAATGGATCCAAATGCACAAATGATCAAATTGGTCTTATATGCTCTGATTATCATATATTTCCAGATTGTAAAAGTAACATACAAAAATGTATAAATTGTGACTACAGTAACACAAAATTCATAACAGAAATAGATAGTTATCACCAAAGTGATAATAGAGTAAAATGTGAGATATACAAAAGGAAAATCAAAAAATGTATCAATCAAACTGACTATCCAATAAAATCTATTTTACCTACGTGGAATAGAAACGGCTAATCAAATCAACATAGAATAACGTGGATGCATCAAAATGCAAATAATGAAGTTTCATACAATATTAAAGTAAGAGAAATGATATCAGCAAACTCTTCAAATTGTACCAACATATCAATGAAATAACTACGTACTAATTCAATTAGAGGAGTGTTATCCTGACCTACAGTCCCTTTATAGTAACTTTAATGATAAAATCGTCTTGAATAAACATGTTCAACTATTCTAGTCTCGAAGAGTGTACATGCATGTACTGTATACATTGCCCAGGAGAAAATTAATAAACATAAAATCAAGTTACAATGCATTATTTTATGAGAGTATTCTCACAATACGTATGCGATAATACACATTAGAATTCCTTAAATATATTTATTATTACTCTTTGAATAAATTGTCATGTAAAGGATGGGAAATCCGTAAAGGATGGGAAATATTGGAGGGATATTTAGAAGTTTTAACACATATCTCCATGCATTGCTTGGAGTATATTTTGTTTGAGATTTATATAGGAAAATGTTTTATTATATCAACTATACCTTTCCACAAAAACCGAAATTTCATTTCCATTACTATATGACATTTTTACCTACTTTTTACAACAAATTAATCATCTCTTATCGTTTCTCTAATAATTTCCATCCGATCAATTCCGACTCAAAAGAACCTAGGTTTTATGGACAGGTCTGAAAAAGCAATTTCATCGAATTCTACGTCTAAGGGTAAGTATAATCACCGAAATTTTCATTTTTGAAGGAACGATCTGCTATTTTCCTTTTTTTGTCACTTAAAAAACGAAATATTTATTTTATCACTCAGCCAACGATAGATTCTCTAAACTATCACATCCCATCGAAAATTTACCCACGTACGTAAGCAGAAAAACCGCGTGTAATAAAATGCGAGAATAAACACCAGCATTTAGCACATTAAGACACAACTCCTGAGCTAATAGGTGGGGAGTGGGTGCAAGGGCTGTGCTCGCGGCACGCCACACACCCACATGAAGAAGACGGCTGCGGTGGATGTGCGGGCGGGCGCTGGGGGTTGGGACAATCACAATGCGGGGCGGAGTAAGAGGGGGCGCCTGACAGATGTAAGATTTGTGCGCGTGTCAGCCAGCTATGACGGGCGTCTGCTCCGCACGGGCTTATTGCGTCCATAAATCAGACGCTAAATCAGGTCGACGAGGGTGGCAATGGAGGCGGAGACTGTGGCGAACGAATGGAGGTCGGATGGGGCAAGAGCTGGGAGGGTGTCAATGCGATTGAGAGGAAAGCGGAGACGGAGTGAACAATGAACCGAATATAATGGGGAGGCAGGTAAATGGCGTGAATGAATAAAATAGTGGGGAGAGGTAAATAATTGTGGGTGGACAAAACTGAGAAAGAACTTGATAGGACATTAATAGAGGGACAGAAATACTAGAAAACTATAAGAGGCTGAAAGGAAGAAATGGGTGTGAGAAGAGAGAATCAGAATGGTGTCTATGGGTACAGAGGTTACTTAGGCACAAGTTAGCGCTAAAGAAATGGGTAGGTGTTAATGACTAAGACTGAAATGGAACCCTTGAAGTTGATGAGAGGTAAAGCGGGAATGTGAGCAGGTGGAAGTCTGGTGGAGTTCGAGTTATGGCATTTGAAACAGAAGGGTGGTATGCCAGTGCAATAGGGAATACGTGACGATGTTCAGAAGGAAATTCAGAGGGAGGGTTTTGAGTTGAATGTAGCAGTTGGAACAGCAAACGCTCAAGCATATCGATGATATATGTTTACTGCAAAGGAACTTGGAGGTGGATTAAATTTAATCATATTAAATTTAATATATACTTAGACAGTAGTACATCTAGCCATGATTAAAAATGAAAATTTATTAATACATTCTAAGAGATGTGAACAATAAGTGCACTCGTTAATTAAAGTAAAAAATATTTGATAATGAACTCTATTTTACAGAAAATATCATTTTGCATTTCCTTTATACTTAGGCTTGACCAAGGTTACAAAACTCTTGTACAATTTTTCAATACAGAAAATATTTCCTCAAACGTACTAAAATAAATAGAACCACTCTGGAACTCGCTTACTCCACAACATATTCAATTGATTTATTCAAGTTTAATTTGTTCGTTGAAATATTCAGGTATAAAAAATCTATACACAGAGAGTATGTTAGTGAAATTATTTTAGTAAATAGGTAGATTTTGCCGAAATTCAATTTTATCTGGCAGTCTAGACATTCAGTGCTCAACAAACGATCCACTCGGAAAGTTTTGGAGAGTAGTAATGTTTTGCTTGTTTATGGTTTTAGGGAGCTGATTACGAATATCAACTTTGTATTCTCGAGAAATATACAGAAAATATGAAAATAACTCAAAAAGTTCCAAAAATTCACGCCCTTTTTGTTTTTTTTTATTTATTATACGAAAACTGAGCACTCTACGAAGAAATAATCTCTTTATAATTTACTAGAACTCCCACCCGTTCTTGTTCTCTCATATGAGGCATAAGGAAGTTAGAGAGCATTGAATTTATACACTGGCACTTTTGGAAATTTTTGTATGAAGGTATGGAAAAGTTCTGAAATTTTTATCATTTATGTATTTTAAGATGCTACATACGAGTTTTTAATTTACCGCTTCGAAAAATTTCAAGAAGTATAAAAAAAAAAAAAAATCGGCAAACCGACCCTTCTATTTCGTTTTTTTATTACAGGAAGCAAATTTCAGAGGAAAATACCAATTACAGCAAGAAACTAGATAAAACTTCCTGTACTCCATTCTTCTGCGTGTTTTTGCCAGGCGAATAGTTTACCTGTTATTATAATTTATTGAACGTGTTGAATTTGTTGTTGTTGTTTTTCACTTATGACGTGATCACAATGTATTTTTTGAAGAAAATATTTCATTATAGAAAGATGGTATCAAATATTTCCAACAAATTACTTCTTTATTTTTTCTGTCAAACAAATAATTTTCTCATTACAGCGCGTCGAATGTATATTCAAGCAGAATTGATAAATTCAACACGTATTAACGGGTAAACTATTCGCATGGCAAAAAACACGCTGAATAGATTAAAAAATACTCTGTCTAGTCTCTTGTTGTAATTAGCATTTTCCTTTGATACTTGTGAGCGTCCTGTAAAAAGAAAGAAAACTAAAATGGACCTATTTTGTAGTTGCTATACTTCCTGAAAATTTTCGAAGTGGTAAAGTTAAAAATTGAAATTAGGATCATAAAACATATGTGTAAAGGACCAAACTTTCAGAACTTGACCACAAATTGAAGGAATGCTACCGTACAGTTTCTGTTTCCATCCGTGCAGTAATTTTTGCATGATGCTGGTTTCATACAATTCACCCTGTTAATTTATATTTCTTGATAAACTAGTGAAAAGAAGAGATTTAAGATAAGAATGTGTGTATTTTACACACTAACACTACCATACCACTAATTTTTACTAGATTTCAATAGCATTCTGTGAAAGAATATTTGCCTAAAATCACAACATACGTGATTGACATGATGACAAGACTCATACAAAACAAGAAGCGTACATTTCTCTTGAAACTCAATCTTAGAGACCGTCATATTTACGCAATGCACGTTGGTGGGAAGGGTTTTTATTACGTTACCTTGATGTAGTAAGTTTTACAGGGTCTTTATTGTAGGATACTTTTAAAGTTTTCCACTGTAAGCCATGTTTTCTGTCGCTCAGCGATAGCATAGAGTAAAAAGTAATGAACTATTATGTCAGTGTTTTCCTACTTTTTCCAAAAAGAAATTAAGAAAAACTCTTCTTGGCGGAGAGAGTTATGTAATTGGGCAAGGTGTAAGAGTTATCGTTAAGGTTTAATGCGTTATAGAGGGAGGGTCTGTTGGAATGGTAATTTTTGCGTCACGTGATTTCTAGACGCCCCCTAAAGAAGTGTTGCATGTACGAGGGAGGGGATGTTCGCCTGGGTCAAGGGATTCAGTGCCCGGTGTGAAGGGGCGGAGGGAGGGTATCAGCCGCAGCACCTGTGCTCCACGCAACGACTCTGGCACCGTCTGGTGGTGGTCTCGGTCACTCACTCCCTTGCCATCGACATTCGTCAACAAGGGTTAGTAGGCTATTGACTGCGGTGGGGTTAGATGATACATGTGCGCTTCAGGATTACAGAGAAGAGAATGGAGACACATACGAGTATCATTAAATTTTGGACTACCTTGATATTTATACTTGAAATGTGATCAGCCATTATAATTACTTGGGATTGATATTCTTGATGACTAATATAAACAGTCGAAACGACATAGCTTTGTTATTTATTTGTTGGCCCAAATACAAGAGTATCAATCCTAAGAATCTTGATATTTAAGTTATACAGTAAAACCATCTTAACCACAGATTATCTTCAACCAAACTTTCACCTTTTGTGAGATGAAATTGAAATACAACATCAGTTCGACAATTCATTTTGAGTGAGTCCAACTACTGTCTTATTAGATTGACAACATTTTGTCAATACTGTTATATAAATAAGTCAATATTATACCAATATTTCAAGATTCACGTATACATTCAATTGTTCATATCAGATTTATAAAGTAATCACGTACTCAATATATTTTTTACAATTAACTTCGAAATTAGTGTGCTTTTATAAAAATATTAATAGTGAAAAGTACTCATTTCGATTTTGATTGACATTTTGCCTTCTACCTTTTCTTCAAAAAACAAGTCCAGATCTAAAGAGGAATACTGGAAAACTTTTCATGATTTCTTAACATTGGATATCGTTTACATTATTCGTATAACTAAAACAATAATAGAATTACCTTCATTGGTAGAACATTTATACAACAATTAAAATACCTTCACTGGTAGAACATTTACACAAGCATACGTGAAATTGATGAATTGATTAATTCAATACACAATATTTATGATTTCTCATGCCAGTATACCTACAAACACCAAACGTTTTAGAGATGAGACAATATTCAGAAAAATACATACATTTATCTCCTCCTTTAGTTGTCCATCCCAGGATTGGTTTGTAGCACGTTGCCAAGATGTTCTATCATCAGCAAGTCTTTTTAAATATAAGAACGAGGTGCAGTCCATTACATACATACTTTCAAGAAATTCTTGCTTAATAGTATAGAATTGATAAAGATTATTTCACCGACTAAACACAAACATACTAAACTTATTTTGAGAGAAAACGAAAAGTGTGGATACAAATCCCTTTCTTCTTCGATACTTTTTCATTCTTATCAAAGAAAAATATATAACTTCCAGTGAAAGAAAAAGTAGTATAAAGAGTCTGCATCATTATATAAACTGAGATGATACACTACAGAGTGATTTATAGAACTTTTCATAAAAAGTATTTCTCTCCAGAACAAAATGATAGCTACGTATTCCTCATAATTCTAACAAGCTATGCGCTGAATAGTCGCTTGCAATGAATTTGTTGTGTTCAGAGAAATACGTATCGAAGTAAATGAGTGATTTATAAAAATAAATATTTTATGGTCCGTAAGCATTTAAAAACTGCTTATGACTATAAGAAGAAGAAGAAGAATACGGTACTTTACTGTCCGGAAATAAACAAGTAAATTAGTTTATTGCCCTCCACGAGGTCATACCAATTTTTAACTGCTTTTTTGACAATAAATTTATTTATTTGATTTATTCATTTATATTTAGATCATTATCTCAATTCATATCAGATCGGATCGGTATATAGCAGAGAAGATAATACACACATCCGTGCTAAGATGGAGCACAACTAATGAAGAACAATAATAATCATGCTTTCGAGTTATCATGCGGACAATAAGCTTTGTTTAGATAGTACTACTCCATTAACATCTTCAACATGTGATATCTCATTATGGATACCTGACCCATATTGAGTGTACGGAACACTTCCTCGATATCAGCTCTGCGAAAGCGGAATATGTCTCAACCTTTGGTGACAGGTGGAACCGTAGCAGTGTTCATAAGGCAGACAGATCGAAGGAGCGGTTGCGAGATCGGATGTCTGCATACGCTTGCCTTTGCTATATGCTACACGCAATACATCTCGTACATGCTATTGTACTCACACGGATGCATTTTGTATGAGAGTGAAATGTAATATTACATTGTTCAAATGGCAAACGTGATGATTAAATTTCACACTCAATTAAATTTATCTTCTGCATTGAAATATAATAGAATCACATGTAACCTGGATAATGTGGTACTTTGTATACTCAATAGGGTTCTTTATTTTTCGTTTATAATAATTTGTCAGGAACATACCAATAAAACGACATACATTCCATTCCATAAGGAAAACAATTACCATATAAAATGAATACATTGAACACATCTAAGAGTCCGATGGCGAATTAGGTCTCTTCGGGTCATATGTTGCGCTGAGGAAGATCAAAACACGATGGATAGTTCTGTGTACCAAAACGTGCTTGTGCTTCTCCAACATCAAAGCAGAGGCTATTACTCTTGTGAAATTACTAACCTAGTCAACGGAAAGGACAACCAGTAACACCTCGCCAATGAATACGATGCGGAAAATGAGCTATTTCGAAAATCTAACATAGAGTACTAGTGTCAGGTGGATTGAGATATCGACTTTAAATTTGAAGAGCAAAGATTCTGTCGAACGGTTCATCGTTTCTGTCGAACGGTTCATCAAAATCGTAAGACAAAGAGAGGTCTGTTAAATTGTGAAGAACATAATTCTATCCTTTAAGATGTTGAAAATATAATCGGAACGTTGATTAGTTATAATTATTATTTCACAAAAACCTAAAGAAAATATCACGAGAAAACAAATAAGCCAAAACATTGGAAATACCG
The DNA here is from genome assembly GCA_002313205.1 of Laupala kohalensis. Taxonomy (NCBI): domain Eukaryota; kingdom Metazoa; phylum Arthropoda; class Insecta; order Orthoptera; family Trigonidiidae; genus Laupala; species Laupala kohalensis. The sequence continues at coordinate 504,633 of NNCF01128682.1, read as the reverse complement.
AGTGGGACGAATAGTGGATAGTCCCGCTCTATCCGAAACACGTTTTCATTTTTTTTTCTCTCTGCTGTATCTCCATGTTGTCTCTCGATGTAAGAGTAACTTTATGTTAAACATCTATATATCTTTCTTTAACCTTCAATTCATCGCGAAAACAAGCATTATTATTCGGGCACAGAAATAAACAGAACAGTAATATACAGAAAATACGATGACGCATTTATATTTGGTTGTATAAATACAGCATTTCTGGAATAAAACAACTATATTTACGGAAGCTTTACAAAATAACAAGGCATAAAAATGTTACACTTTTAAAACCAACAAAATATGTTGCACAAATTGTCTCGCATGGGACTTCCGACCGCATTAGCTTGTAAGTGGTGCTCAGTATATTTGACCAACCGTGGATTGATCATGATGATGTCACTTGATGTCACACTGATAAAAGTGGTAGTTTCGGGTCACGGGATAGGGAGAGTGGTGTCATGACTCATTATACTGATGTAGCTATGAGAACATAAGAAGTAGACTATTCGAAAAACAACGAATTATAAAATTATTGATTGCTCTTCTAGAATATATTTGAGAGGGTGAAAAATGTTTTCGATTTCACATAAATTGATGAAAACTGGATAAAGTTTAGAGGTCACGCAAGCCGAAAATGTTATTTTTAACAATAGTTTTGTAATATCTGTGTTAAAATATATCTATCTAAAAATATATCATAATTTCATTATTCGTTATGAAATTTTGATAAAAATAAAACATTTTTTTTATTCATTTAACTAATTTCACTTGAGAAACGTATTCGTTAACAAGTAGACATAAATATTTTGAAATTTTTTTGGATTAAAGTTAATTTTAAGGACAATTTTTCTCAGGATACCTCAACAATTTTCACAGGTGAAATTTTGGTTGTCAAGATCACTCTACAAAAATTTTTTTTGAAAGAATAAATTTTTTGGCTTTAACTACATTCTATGTAAAATGTATCGCAGTTTAATCTTCCACGTACATTTATGTTCTACTTAAATTAAATGAAAAGAATGCTACGCCATCCATAATGCACAAATTTAATTACTAATTTTTTTAGATTCAGTACATGAATTTTAATAAAGGGAAATATCTAACAATGACGATACATTTTAAGTATGAAGAAACATTATTTCTGTTCCATATCATCTGATATAATACAATTGAATTTTGTTACCAGTGCTGCACCCTTTCAGCGGTGTCATTAACAACTATAAATTGGACAAGCAAATTTTAGCTCTTTGAAATCATGTTTTCAATTTCGACAATGAAGGATCTTTTTCAAGAAAATCAAAATCAATTTAGTATCGCGTAAAGAGGCTGTACGTATGTTGTGAAACTAATTCGCTTAGATCACGGTTTATCAATGTTCTAGCTCACCGTCTGATATTATAATTAATCATTGGAGTATCTTCGTGATTACTATAACCTAGAATATTTAATCATTCTTTTAGTATCATGTGACATTTTGAATTAAAAAAATTTGTCTCCAGCTTCTTCCGATAAATACCACACATGGTTTGTTAACTTTGCAAGAAGATTACCACCGCATCTTTTTGTTTGTAATTTATCAATTTTCGTCATCTCTCTATATTAAATCTTTTTAAATCATATTACCTGCATGTGCTGCAAGACAAAATAAAATTGCCGATTTTAAGAACTTTGCGCCACAAATATGATTTCATCATCAATGCCAGCTTGAAATTTTGATGTATCGATGCTTGACCAGATTTTTGAAATTTTTTACATAGCCAAACTTCTGAACCTGTAGTCGTTAATACAAGAATTATTCCGAATACATTATCCAGAATAAGCTCATGAATGTAACGACGACATAACAAATACATTGGAAACTTGATAAAGATTTAATGTAAGTCAAGTACATTTTCGTGCACCGGAACATAATTTTAAGTTTTTAAAATAAAATGAAAATTTGAAATAAAATGTTTTCATGATACATGATACATGTAGAAATGATACATAGAGAAATTAAAAATTGAATATATTATGGATTTATTTTAACGAATAATGTATCAAGAATTTTGACAAATTAAATAAATTACTAAAAATGTAATCAAAATGTTTTCAAAGCTTCATTTTGTTACAGTTGACCTTAAATCTTTATTGTGACGTATGTAAAACTATACATAAAAGAGATATAGAAGTTAAAAGTAAAAGAGAATGACTAAAAATGTTAATTTATGTTCCTGCTATTACTGATATTAGAAATTTTCAATAGAGCATAAATGTACATGTGAGCCTAAAATGTTATACAGATATCATCGATAATCGTTAAGGTATAAATATTCATTCTTGAAAAAGTGATCTTGAAAATGTCGACTTTGAAAATTGTTGAGGTATCTTAGAAATAATTATCCTAAAATTCTCTTCCCTGAAAAATAATTCAAAACGTGTCACATTTTATAGCTGCGTTTCTCGAGTGCATTTCAATGTTATGAATGAAAGAAAAAGTTCTATTCTAATCAAATTTCAGAAAGAATCATGAAATGTTGATGTATTTTAAGAAAGTTACAACATTTTAGCACAGTTATTACAAAACTACTTTTTTAAATACACATTTTCTATTTTAAATTTTATCCACTTTTCTTCATTTTATGTGAAATTGAAACAATTTTTCAATCTCTAAACATACTAAAAAAGCAATCAATTATTTTATACTTTTTTTCTTTTGAATAGTCTAATAAGCAGTCATATTTGACCCGAAAAAAAAGTACCATGGCGCTACTAATTGAAGATTATCTTGTGATGAAAGTGCAGATACTCTTATCTTCTGTCCTTGTCTTTGTGCACCTGTCTCCCTTCCCATATCTCGTCCAAGACATGGTCACGTGTCGCACACCGACAACACTAATTCATTACGTCATATTGGCGACACGTATGTGGTTTATACGGCGCGGCGTGGTTAATTCATTGAGTCAGACCTTCGTCGTGCAGAGGGTCTCACAATGTATTCCGTTGATTTATAACAATCGACTGCGCAATGTGAGAGGAGTCATGCCTCCCCTACCCCCTTCCCCACCACAAACTTGTGGTCGCTTTGGCGTCACCGCTGTTCCTAACACCATTTGTAGTGAGTCTCGAAAAGGGAATAAGAAATTGACAAGAGGAGAGTAATCCATGGAGCTTGTATATCATGTAGTCTTAACAAGGGATTGATATCGTCAACCAGAATACATTTTGACTGAAGAAAATGTAATTTGATTTGAATAATACAATTATATATTTTTATTTGATATATGAGTTTGCGAATATTCGCGTTAATCCTCAAGAAAAAAATTTCTGAGTAATAATTTTGTTATCATACGGATATTTTTAATGGTTTCTATAGACATGACTTCGGATTATAGGGTTATTATTTGCATCGGTATTATGAAAAATTCTTGTTTTGTTACTGTTGCTGGAAATTTGGGTTGTAAAGTGAAAATCCTGCAAGCATACCAGGAAAGAGAGAATGGCTTGCTAAATAACACTGGTCAGAAAATGACTCATTAATTGGGGTGTTCAACTGTGAGTTGCCATCATCCTTCTTTTCTGGGAGAATCTATTCATGGTGCTCTTTAAAACAAAGTTTCCAGGCAAATTTCAGGAAAATTTGTACCTTTCACTAATTAATACACGATGTGGGTCGGCATCCATCTAATTCCCATGATTTTGCTAAGGATTTGTATTTTATAAATTCCTTTCGTGCGCACTATCTCTGGAGCATTAACTTTCCTTGACATTTTCCCCATAGACTTCATGTTTCTCAGTAAGATTGATCATTTAGCGAAATTAACGTGTTGTCAAAATTTTCAGATCAACTATTGCCTACACAAGCAATTGACACTGCTTCGTCATTTTTTCGTGCCAACAAACTTCTACTTACACTTGAGAGTTGAGACGTGGAAGAAGTGAGCTTCATTCATAACTAGGAGGAGTCTGCGACTGGTTTGAAACGTCCTCAAATACTAGAGAGAGAAGATGTCGAAACACTGGATACATGTAGCGTGTCTGTGGTTGTACTTCTCACATTGGGAAGAGGAGCAAGAAATGGTTGTACTGTTCGGTTTGGAAAATTTTCCGGAAGCGCCGACAACATATTCCACAGCCTGAGCATTAACGGTATTCCGTATGAAAATCGAAACATATATTTCACAAATATCTCATAAGGGAAAATGACTTTATTTAGCCAACCGAGTAAGGAAAATTTTCTAATTAAAAAAAAACGAAACAAAAATTTAAAAATATTGTTAGTACTCCAATTATAATTATATCATTATTGAAGTAATTATGTATTTTATTTATACTCGAGTTTTGTTTATTGTGTATTCTCCTTCGTTTCATGGAGTGAAAGCTACTGAACACGTCATGAGTTCTCATATGATTAATCTCGTGTTCGCTCGCAAAAGAAGACTGTTGCGTTATCCGAGACATGCTGCTCTGTGCCTAAAAATATCACCGACGAACATTTTACATACGTGAAGCAACGAATCGTCGTGATACGCGGGTTGTGACGTCATTGCGCCCATATTTATAGAAAGTTTTTTACGAGACTTGAGAGAGGAATGACGGAATCTGTGAAAAAGGGTTTTGCGCCACATACAAAGGTAATATGATTCATATAGAAAAATAATAAAATATATTCGGGCAAAACCTCTTACATTACTTTACTCAGCAGCCTCAATTTGATTTTGCCTGACAGCAAGAAAAATAATTTTTAGGTACCATAGAATGGGAATTTTTGACATAGTCCTTCAACTATATTTCACTGTAAGATCCTATCGTTAATTTCACACCCTGAGTAATAACGAATTAGATACTGGGAAACAATGTTTAGAATGCTGTGAATTATTACGCGACTTTAGATGCCCTTCAATGCTTAATATCCCGAATTTATCAGTTATACAATCAATTTTTTTTCAAATATCTTCCGATATTTTCATTAATTAGTCTTGGCAGTGAAATCCAAAATGCAGAGCCAATTTGTTTCGAAATTCCAATCCCATATTTTTATTAAATGTTAAACATTTGTATTATTTCTCAGCCTAGTTCATAGACCGTTCTACAGCCAAGAGTGCGTGATATATTGCTTCTGTACCCTAGATTTAATAATGAGTCTTTTCATTTTACATAGACAAAACATACCGGCAAATAATAACTCAAAATATTTATTTAAATGACATTGTTCCTATTTACCTCCTTCTCCCTATCTTACGTTAGGTTTACGTTTGTTCACTAGTAATCTATGGGATACAATGAAAACGTGGATACTACAATCTAATTCTGCAACCTTTTATATGCAATAACCATTTTGTTAAATTCAATGGACATAGATTGTTCGTATTCAGTAGTTAAACAGTGCGAGAGAAAAAGTGTTAGTTTCGTGAAATAAATCAGTTCTTGTTTACAGTTACTGAATAACTTCGGCAACGGAAAAGCATTCAAACAATTCAGTAGAGGAGCAAGAGGAGATGTGAGTATATCCAGTAGACATTTTGTTCAAAAATTATACCTATTATTCCGCTTTTTCTATCTCTTCCATTAGTATTCGTATATTCAATAAAAGTCACAATCTATCTGTCATACGTGTTTAATCCTTAATACCTGAGCTAGAAATCAAATTAATTTCCGCACCTGGCAAGTGACCCGATCGCTAATTAATTCGGATAATTGGATTTGTTCTGTTTATCTGATAACATATGGTGAAATTAGATAAAATACCATGTGGGTGTATTAGAGTGTTATTCAAATAAAATATTTACGTGTTCCGGTGTATATATTTTCTGTCCAAATACGAGGATGAGCGCAACGATTCAGCTCTCAGTTGATGACGTACAAACTGAATCGTATTTTGCTTATTGTTATTTCTGGAATTAATTAAGTAGTCGCATATCATATCACAGACGTTCATCGTAACATGTTTACTAAAATGAAATAAGATCTGGTCTCTCCATGTGATATTGCATCAAAATACATAATAATTTGCTGTTGCAATCTTCATATAGCTGTCACCGTTGATAGATGTGAAGGTTTTAGAGTAATATAGTTTCCTTATCCATTCCACTGAAGTAACAGAGAGAATGTAGGTCATTAAGTCTTTTGACATGGTGTAGTTCAGATATCAAGAATTGTTACGTAATAAAACCTCCTCAAACATTAAGGAATGAGAAGCAAGATGAAAAAGTTTCGTGAAAGTTTGTAAGGGGACATGAAAACTATAACTCTTATTTCATGAACTGGAATAAATAAAATATGCAGAAACAATAAGTATAGTTACATAGCAAAACTCGTAGAAGTGAAAAAGCCAATAACCTGTCAGAAGTGGGATAACACATAATGTATTACTAGTACTATGATATACTAGTAGTAGCGCAATAGAAACGTGCTGGAACAATATCCCAGAGGTCCGTGTGTCAAAAAAAACAGTCTCTGCTAAAATATCACCCTGATGAAATGCTCAACGGTATTGGGGAGTATGTATGATTCATTAGGACCAATTGAGGGCATCGCGCTACTACTAATAAAATTACTGTATGAAACATTACAATGAAAAAATGCTTTTAAGATTTAAAAATCAAGAAATAACCTTTCTGGTATGTCAAGGTAATCTCTGAACAGAATATGAAGTCAACAAATGTTCCCAAACGTAGCGTATTTTCTTCGTTCCTACACACCTGACAACCCGATCGATCTCCGCGTAACATGGCTGGCACACTAAATAATTAAAAGCGCCGATGCTCTACCGTCAAAGTACTGATAACCTGACGCTGTACCACACAGGAAAACAGTTCCAGTCTCGCTACAAAGGAAGAGTTGTGGTCGGGAAAATTAGCAATACCTACAACCGCAACAAAGAACGCGTTTTATTAAAACCATAAGCTAGTATGCGATCCAATGACCTGTTACAATTTTTAAATAACTTATTTTACTATGTCATATGAAGCAAATGGAAAACTACTGGAAGGGGAAACGATATTCAAGTTTTCACATAATTCATTACATCAACTTCAATTACATCGTCATCATCAAATAGCGTAAAATAAGGTGACATCAAAACTTTAGGTAATCTTTGTCACGTCTCTCCAGAAAATGCATTAATTTTTCTACCTCCGGAATAATTAAGAACAGTATTATCTTATACGTAACTACATCATATTCACTAGAAACGTTGGAATTATTAATTACATTAATTTTTATTTCACTTATAGTACTGGATATGGAGTGAACTGCTTGTTCCGTTCAATGCAACTTTTTCTTTCCATAGAATAATTATTAACATAGAATAATTATTTTCTTGTTTTGTATACTTTTTCATTGTTAAATAAATTAACATTCATACCATTCTACAATAATTATATGCTTTCCCATTATATTATATTACATATCTCAATAATACTAAGGGAGTAGGCGTAAGTAACCCTGGGGTACATTGTATCAATAAATCTGGTATTAAAATGAAAAAAATAAAAATCATCTGATTTTGCATTTAGGACACAAAAGGTCTAAAATGCTGGTGAAATTCACCATGTCTTTTGGTATATATCTTCTAGGCATAAAAGACGATGTACAACAATTTCGTTTTTCATTATTTTTAGTATCACATTGCCTGCATGGGTGAAGTCTGTACGAAACCTACTGTTTGAGATTTTAGTAAGCGAGGAAAATTCGAATCTGTATTTACAATACAGAAATATATATTAGGTTTTCTAGAATACTTATTTAATTTTAATATAGCAACCACTCAATATTTACTAGAACTTATGACCTGAATCTGGATCAAACGTGAAGCTTCAGATCAACGTAAATGTTTTCTACTTAGAAAGTCGCAAAACATGAAATTATCCATTATTTACAATTTAAATTTGAAGCCTAGATACTTTCAAATACAATAAAATTACTTACCAGGGTCTTTGGATAATAGTATTAGAATGTTAAAAAAATAACAAAAAACTTATCTTGGTTACATATATTTGACCTCTAAAATTTTGCACAATTTGTAGTTTTCTGCTTCTAATTTAGTTCGTTAAAGAAAAAAATATTCGTAAAATATTTACTTTTTTCGTTCAACTGTAATACGAATATTTCATGTACAGGTAATATTGCAGTAGGTAGAATTTTGCGAATAGAAGACCCTGGTGTTCCCTCTACTGGCCGACTACTGAACTAGAGGAGATGGACTAAATCAATCTGTCTCTGCATTTTGATCTTCGATTGCGAAATATTGATGGAATATTATAAATAGAATCGAACAACACAGGAACGGAGATCCATCGTATGAACACCTCCTGAAAATGTAATGATGCCTGTTGTTTAGACCTCCAACATCCGCCATGACAATGCGACCGTCGCTCCATGTACAGTACGTTGAAGACATGATCCCGGTTAGAAATAAAGAGGAAAGCTAGAAAACTATGCTTTTCAAAAACAATTGTTTTTCCTTTCTCACATACGTAGTATGTGAGAAAGTATTGTAACCGTGAAAAAAAAATCAAAAGCGAGATTTCGACGGAAAAATCCGTTTTGGCGATCCCTGATTCTGAAAAAGTGGTTTTGGCATAACATCAATCCGTGTGTCCGTAAATGTGTGCAGCAATTCTGAGTAAATGAATGAATCAATTTAATTTGCATTTCATATTTACGGTAGGATTTACTTGTTGTCGAAGCACGTGCTCTATTTCTTTTTTACTTTAAAACAAGTGATACTTCACATGAAGGGCAAGGTACCCATTTCAATGTTTCTCAAAAACGACTCCAACGATTTTGCTTAAATTGTCTGTACGTAAAGTACAATTAGTATCCATTATATCCGCATTAGCGGTATTTCGCTTGCAAGTTTGGTATAGACGAAGTAAAATAATTTCTGTATGCTACACTTACACATTAGTTTACTGTTTCAAGAATCTTGAATAATATTTAGCCGTGCAAATGGACCAAGCAGAAGTACAATTCGTTTTTCGTAAACTGAAATGAAATATATAATTATAAAATACATAGGAGGACAGCAAACGTACTGCAGATACGAAAATACACTTTCTGCCTACAACGAATTTCTGTCTAATACAATTTATGTCTACAACAACATTACATAACACATTTACGATATTTATGAGACTGATATGTCGCTATATGATTTGAAATAATGTTCGAAATACTTATTTTACTTTTAAATTTTAAATAAAGGACAATAATAAGTTCATCTAGCGACTTCGAGCATGAAGAGAGCACTGGAAGACGACCAAAATATAGAGGACCAGGCCGGAAATGACCCTTTCACTATAGATTTGTTTCTCCCTCTATGCTGCAGACGGAGAAACGTATATGAGAAAGTATGTCCAATGGTTTTGCACAATTATTTTTATTTTTATTTCATTCCAACAAATTTTGCTTTGAATTAAAATTTGTATCACAAAACACAAACCCACAGAACTCGCCAGACATCCGTCTCCAAATCATAAAACACCCTGGCATTGTTTATTCGGGTATTGAAAATTGAGATTATAAGACGAAGAAAAAGCAATAAAGCAGTGCATCCGCAAGGACACATGCTTTCGTCTCTGTAGTGGAGTCGAAACTGAGCAGATGTTCAAGGGACGTCAGCAATGCACGAAGCGACGAGAGAACACTTTCAACGGCTCTCCAGACGCATCCAGAAATAAAGACGCGAGAGGGAGAGCGAGAGCGACACACACTTGGGAAAGAGAATGCACAACAACGCATTCTTTGTCAGAGAGTTTCAAGATGTGCAAAATAAAAGACGGCGCTTACGCGGACTTTGATACTTCGCTTGCTGACATTTTGTACGAGATCGCACGGAACTGAAACACACACTCCGATGTTAGAATGTGAATTGTAGCATATGTTTTGAGTATAGCGTGGAAACTCAGTTTTAAAATGAGATAATGCATTCTGAAGTTTATGTATAAGAGGTCAAATATAAAAATTGTTATAACCATTAGATATGAAATTGTGTGGTGTGACTTGTATAAAAAACGTACAAAATTTATGGTAGAGCACAAATAACAACAAAAATAAAATAAACCAGCTTTTATGTTCAAAAATACTGAAGTTATATTTGCTAATCTAGGATGGTAACGGAGGATGGGGGTACACAACAAAACGGATCCTCCTATGAACAGTCAAGGTTAAATATAACATTAAATTATCCTCATTTACGCTTCACTTCAAAATAAAAACTCACGTAAAAAATGTTAAAAATAATAAAATATGATTTGAGAATATTCTGTTAATGAATTTTATCCAGATAATAATAATGATTGAAACAATTTTTAGATTTCGTATAGGAAAATTACATAATAACTTGCCTACATTCTGGTTTCATGCACACAGTCTGAGAGAAATGTTCATTGTGGCAGTGAAGACAGTACTGGAGTATATTATACCCAACATAATCTCAAGAAAACACCATCTCATAATCACTTATTAGTCAAACCTTTATTTCTTTAGAGACTAGACACTAGAACAAATATCCTGTAATCTATTCCTCTGCTTTCTTTTTGCCAGACGAATAGTTTACCTGTTAGAACGTTGTAAATAGATGAATTCTGCTGGAGTATACATTCTGTAACAGGCAAATTCCACGCCTGACAGAAAAAAGCAATGAAGTTATTTGTCGGATATGTTTACTGCTTTGTAATGCTTTGCGGAAATTTGTAACGAAATTTTCTTCAAAAATGCACTATTATCGCGTTAAAAGTAAAAACCCGAAATATAACAATTTCATCACGTTCTTATGGATAAACTATTCGCCTTACAAAGAAAAAACACGCAGTACAATAGATTATAGAACAATTTTTCTAGTTTCTTTTGTGATAGGTATGTTCCTTAGAAAAGTTCGTGTTTCCTGCAATAAGCGAAAAAACTAATAAGGCATGATTTTTTGAACTTATTCCATTTTTTTCACACTTCCCGAAATTTTTCGCGGCGACGGAAAACACCAGATATAATATAAAGATAGGTCTCCGCGGCCGGAGTACAAATATTCTTGGATATTCAGATTAAACTCATTAGATTCGGATCAAATCATTAGACAATATAAAAATCCTCATTAGACAGAACTACGAACGTTTCAGTCACCCTGCCGTAACCTTGTTCAGTGTAACGTCCAAGTCGAACAGACCAATTCGAACAGCTATCGTACTCTGCACAGTTTGACAGCAACTTGAGTTTGCTCTACTCTCACATTGCCCCTGAAGAAGGCCAAAGCAGGATGGCTAAAACGTTGGTTTATTGAGGAGTGGATTGTCCTGTAAATCCAAGTGTATACTTTTTCACTGGTTACAAATGATAAATAAACTATATTTTAATATAAAATACTTTAAAAAGTATTCATTAAATCTTTAGTGACGGGGACAGGTCCCTGGAGCTTGTATCCCATCCTGGCCCGGGTTTTTCTCCGTTTTTCCTTCTGGTAGAGGCGGATTTATCATACAGGTTCTCTAGGCTTTGTCTAGGGGCGTGTTTATCGTGAATTTAGTGTTATTTCAATTCTTATGATTTTTAAACACTATACTCAGAATAATCTATAGTTCGATAATAACTTGTACATGTAATTTTTTGCTTAAAATTACAAACGTATTGACATGNTACATGTAATTTTTTGCTTAAAATTACAAACATATTGACATTCTATTAGTATTATAACTCGCAGCTAACTTTTTATCTTATCTAGGAATTTTTGCTGAATTTTTTTTGAATCCGCCTCTGCCTTAGGGCCCTTGATCGGAATTGATGGGATGGTCCCTTGCTTGCTTCCGAAGAGTAAATTAGTTTATTGTCCTCCACGTGGTCATACGCAGTTTGTACTGTTTTTTGACAATAAATTTATTTATTTATCCTACCTCCCACAATCGGGTATAAAATTGCTCTTGTATGAAAAATTTTCAAACATTTTAATTTAAATAATTTAAGGTCCTATTTTTTGTAAATAAAATATTTCACATACATCTTATGCGTTTTATGGTTATAAACACATCAAAATTAATAAAAACCTTATTTCAATATTATTTGTACAATAACGTAAATAAGGTGCAAAGGACACCGAAGAAGGACATTAGAATTTTGAATATTTTATAAATTTTCCATCGCTTTAAATCTTTCTGTATCGTCTTCAGAATTTTATCTTAAAACTACTTTTCTCGAAATTTATATAGATTATTGCACTATAAGTTGAATAAAACTTACTACCATCCTAGTTTAAGAAATGACAGTGAAATGTATAATTGGAGCGTAATAGGGGGATGGGACCTTTTGACTGTAGAGCTCTAAAAATAAGAAAGAAGTTAATTAACTTTATAGTTGTCTCTCGTCATGGTTATTTTCAAGTGAAAATTAAAGATAAATATCATCAAATTGTGGATTATATGCGAGTACAACCTTGTGTCGTGGTTAACGCAGAAGCATGAAGAAATCTCATTATTTGTTGTGTGAAGAGTGGATTATTTAAATCCTGCAAAATGACATTTTTGATACAGAATGAATAATGACAAGAGCTTACTACAGAGCAAAGGAAAATCTAGGTNATTATTTGTTGTGTGAAGAGTGGATTATTTAAATCCTGCAAAATGACATTTTTGATACAGAATGAATAATGACAAAAGCTTACTACAGAGCAAAGGAAAATCTAGGTTTTTGGTGATTTAAAAATAAAAGATAAATGAAAACTTGTCCTAGTTTATCTTCCAAGAATGATAGCATTTTTTGCGCCTATTTTCTTTTGTTAATATTTTTGTTGAATTTACAAGTATAAAAAGTTAATTTTCGCAAAAAAGATACAGCAATTATTTAATGATTATACAACGTAAATTATTTTCCTTTATCATTCTGTTTTAATTACGTTACGTTGAGTTTATTATCGTCTAATTTTACTTAATGTGATATTAATTATTAATTTATAGTCGAAATTAAGAACGAATAAGATCAACAATAATTAATTTTTTGACTCATTTTTTACTTTTACGTTTGTTCATGAGAATAGAGGATGAGAGATATAATCAGAAACCTATCGTAAAAAATATCCCATTCGTTCTGATAAAATGTAAACTTCGTGAAATGATTGTGGTCACATTGACTGGTTACTATTGTTTACGTTTCAGTCATTAACGATTAATTTAATTTGAGTTTCAAGTTGTAACTCATATTTGATGAAAGATCGTATATACTTTTTTATAATTTTACTCCATCCCAAACATAATTAGTGCATCGTGTCGTAGTATTCGGTGATTTACTATTTTAAATTATAATTGAATAATAACCAATATAGAATTTCTATTAAACCAAAGATGTCTCGCTGCAATATTAATTCATTTAATTCGGAATGCAATGAAATTCTGCCACTGTACACAATTTGCGAACGCAATCCTAGTTAATGAGTTTCGCATTAGAACGATACTCCACTGCAAAGATATCAAATAATTTAAGTAACATTTACATCTTCATGGGGTTTAAAAACGTGGAAATTCACATATTCATAGATATTATAGATAGTAGATTTTATTTCCGAGAAGCGAAAAGGTGTTTTAAGTCATTTAAAAAACTGGAAATGGCACGTTGTAAACAACACGAAAATACGAGTGCAATTTCTATGTGATGCGATAAAAGGTTCATTTGATTGAGAGCAATTTTGTGGCTTTGAAAATGGTTGTTGAAATAATTAAAATTCCCATCTACAGAATGAGAATGAAATTGCCATAAAAGCAATGCAATATACATTACATAGTTTTATTATAGGATGAACATTTCCGTTCGTTGTTCATCCACACATCATATACAGTTAAACTCAAACATCAACAATAGAATAATTTATATCGTACAAACATTGCACCCATAGATATCACAATAAAAAGCTTTGTAAATAATGATAATGAGAGATGCACTTAGTTTATTACAACAAGCTTTTGGCACCAATAAATTCAATTTAGTGAACAATATTTTGAAAGGACCGCAAAAATGAACATTGAACGTTACTGAAATTTATTCAAAGATTTCAAGAAATTCAATCAATATTCCATGTTCAATAACTCTTCGTAAAAAAAGACTTCTCTGCAACCGATTTTACCGATATAACAAAGAATTGTTTACATCATATTATTTAAAACAATCTATATTGTTGTGAAAACGATTGTAAGAATTTAGATAGTTCGCCGGTAAAGTATGAGAGTAGGATTAATTTAGTTACGGGTATTATAAATATTAAGCAATATCCTCCGAATTATTAATGAAGGCTATTGGAAAATGTACTTGAACACCCAAAATCATTTTATTAGCTCTTATTTCGTCTAATGTAGAATGTGTATCTTACATCTCTTTATACTTCAGTTTCAATCCTTTCTCACTCAACACCAAAAGTTTCTGGACAATAGAACAGTTAACGTTTCTAACCACTGATAATTTAGATGAACCTTTATTCTGTAGCTCAAACGTTCAAGAAGATATTCGTAATGTACCATTGTTAGATGGTAGAGCAGAACAGGTCGACTAAATCGCACACACTGTTAAATAATAAAAAATAATACGAGAGTTTATATTTATCAAATTCCTTTCCAGTATCAAAATGACTTATGCATACAAGTCTTCAAATATATAAGAATATGCGATAATAGGAGACAATTATGCACAAATGAAAAAGAAAACAACATCATGAGAACGCAACGGTTACTGTAATAAATAACTGTCAAGAAAATATCTGGATGAATAAGTCACCATGCATTACCTGGCACAGCGTTAGGCAAATAATTTTTCGATTAATGTAAATTCTCTACTGAGAACTAATATATTTTTGCTTTAGTTTCAACTAAATCTGCAAATGTTATAAGTCTAACGCAGCGTGCTAATTTCTCAACTAAATTTAATATAATTGTTAGGTAGAAAACTTAGGGAAGTTCACTCGACAATTAATAGCTTTAGCTACAGATTTCGAATGAAAGATAAACGCTAATCCATTCGCCTCCAGGCTCAGCCTATCATTGTCATTCAAGATATTTATACATTGTTATTTAACAACACATAACGTAATTCATTTAGTATTCTGAAAAAGGAGTGTACATATCTAATATAATATTACGAATAAAAACTGTTTTGGAGTGTTGTAAAGTACCGTTTTCATAAATAGACATTCTTATTGGATATGCTCCTACATTGCTAACCGGTATCATGCAAACAAACTCCCAAAAATAAGCACTAACAAAAACTTACAAGGGAAAACATACGAAAAAACGAAATGATAATTTCACCAGTGTACATACAAAACCTGCGAAACAAAAGATTGAAAATATAGTTTTATTTATGAAATCACCTTTTAGCGAGAGGGTGAAGCGGGACCGGGAAAGTACATACACGAACATCCGGCTCAGCGTGCTTGTTGAAGGACACAGTTTCATTTGCAAACAAATATTCATTTACTATACCGTGGCAGATAATAGCCGTAGAGAAAATGTGGCATTCCCAATATTGTGTTCGAAAATTTCAACTACAATTAGTTTGTTTAAAAAATTAGTTGGCAATGTTAAACTTACAACAAACATTTGAAAAATCAGTTAGAACTAAAATTAAAAGTGTTTTTTTTTTCGTTGTGAATTTAGTTCAACTAAAATAAGCTAGTTATTGTCCAACACTGACATGAAATTAAAGCTACTATTTGGGAGTTAAACATTAGAACATATTTTGAATTTGGCAAAACTGTGTGAGCAACATTTTACATTTTTTCATTCAAAAGGAGAATAAATGTAAGCATCTGATAAAGAATAAATGTACTGTATTTGCTTTATTCTCATTCTAAAAGATAGGAATTTACTGGACATTTAAACTGTTTGAGAGATACAACCCCTACTCTCAGACGGAAGAATTACATCATGACCATACTTTACTAGTGAAGGTGTCCATGCTTACCTTCCATTTTCTAATCATAGTGATGAGTTCGTAGCGTAGTACATATTGTGCTGTGGTAGTTACCTTCAAAGAGAGGAATAGAAAATGGTTTAAACCAAACAAGATTTTGATGGAGTTTCTCAAAGCCCAAGGAAATTTTAGTGCATATATACAAAATAAACTACTTTATATAAAGAGGATTGGAAAGGATGTAGCGACAAATTGTTTGTGTGGCAGAGGTGAAGAAGATGAATACCATGTACTTTGGGAATGTGATTTTTATGGTGAGAATCGAGCTAAATTTCTAACATTATAAACGTATCGACATTTTTGATAGCAAGAGCAAGGAAAAATTAATAGAAGATGAAGCTAAATTTAATTTATTTTTAGAATACGTTACAAAGTTGGAAATCTTCGGGATAAACATAGAGAAGAGAGTTTGAAAATGGAAATCAATCAAAACAGAAACCTTTAATGACATTGTTAAATTCAGGATGATCTAGGATCTACAATCAAAATAAATTAAAAAATGGTATTTCTTGAGAAGAATTCGTTTAGGTCAAGCATTTTACGTGCTTGAAGTATGCTACATAGGATGTGAGATAATCACAACCCCTTTTCCACCATCATCCTTCTCTTCCCACCCTCTCATGTCTCATTTACGTCCGACCATCCTCTTCCTTTCCCTTTCTCCATCAGCCTCTCTCCATTCGCTCCCGTAATTACACGTGGCGCTACCTGGCCGGCCGGTCGGTCGTTATCTCTTGAAGTGGACGGATGAGCAGGTAGGGGACCCGAGCGCCCACCCGCCACGCAGGAGCACTTGTTTCAAAACGCAGCGGTGACCACACCTGCACCTAACCACACGCGCAAGCCAGCCACCCCCGAAGTCACGCCACATCTCTCTACGGAAGCCACAAAGGCCGCAAGGCTCACCGCCAACCATCTTCTCCTTCAATCAGTCGATTCTAGAAGGGAAGTGTAATGGACTGTGAGATTGGTCCAGGTTTCGGTAAAGTGATTCATCTTCACGTATGTTTTCAGATAAACTTAGTTCGATGTCCTGGAATGTTCCTAGCGTTTAAATTCTACTACAATTAACGTCCATTATATTATCAAACCAAATAAATAATTATTGACTTAAGGGACGAACAGTATATATTTGTGATTAAAGATTCGCAACATAAAGTCGAAATATATACTGATCATCCATTGAAGATTGTAAGTCTATAATTATTTATTTAATTTGTTCCTAGCATTTGACTCTAATGTATGGTGAAGAGTAATGCAACTCAAATGTGGATCATACATACCTATCTGTTACTAATATGGTCGTAAATGTCGAATAGTATTATTCTCAATTGACGTTATCTATTTTCGATATCATTTTTGGATATCGAGAGACATATCGATTGACATTCTATTAGTATTATAACTCGCAGCTAACTTTTTATCTTATCTAGGAATTTTTGCTGAATTTTTTGAATCCGCCTCTGCCTTAGGGCCCTTGATCGGAATTGATGGGATGGTCCCTTGCTTGCTTCCGGAGAGTAAATTAGTTTTTTTCCCTCCACGTGGTCATACGCAGTTTGTACTGTTTTTTGACAATAAATTTATTTATTTATTTTATTTATATTTAATTTCATGACTAGTATCATGAAATGAAATCTTCAATACCAAAACAGATTACGTATTAAGGATGGCAAAGTGGTGTTGCTAAGTTAACGTAAAAAACTTGAAAAAATAGAACAGAGTTACATTATTCATTATGTATAGAAACACACTTTTGGGAACAGGGGTTCGCAAAAATCTGAGATGGGTACGATAATATTTTGTTACAAATAGGATAATTTAACTCTGCAAATATATATGCTATATTTAGCTTAGTTTGTGTCAGACGTGTGAAAATAATTGAAAAGAAATCTTAGGTTGATTACACAACGTTTAATTTTACCTAATATCTAACTTACATCTAACACCTAACATCTAAATAATTTAACAGTCTTGTAACATCACGGTCCTGAAACGTGTTCGCTGACACACTAAAATTTAAAAAAATAAATAATAAAATGCATGTTCGGCATACAGTATTATCAATGCCTTTCCCTTTGATAATTGGAATATTTAGGGACAAACAAGAAATCATAATAGTTTAATTGAACTATTATTTACTTATTTTGAATTTAATGGATCAGATGAAAATAATAACGGCTATGCATTATAGATAACACGAATAGCATTTTATCGTAAAGCTGTATGTAAAACTGAAATAAGCTCTAACAATTTTGGTGTCTCATTTCATTATTTCAATAGCAACATTGTGCATCCACGGATGGTAGATCTACAGTATGAGTTTCAATAGTGAATCAGAGTGTACACAAGCCCAATCGGATGTCAGTGACACGGAAAATAGCTTTGCTTCGTTAGTGACTGTTTAAAGCAGCATCTATGAATGAAACTCTCTCTTTACATTCAATTAACATTTTATGATGCATAATATGCATAAATATCTATGGAACGAATATAGAATGTTATGAAACATGACGTTACGCTAATAAAATAAAATGTTTATTAAAGATCGCGGCATCACACCTTCCTTTCTGCGAAATATATCCTTCGGTGCCCGACATACCTTTTTTGGCGCATAAGGCCGACATCGTGCCTCTGAGGTTGCCCTAAATGTCGCTTAATACCATTTCATAGCGTTGGTATGGGAATAAATGGCCAAAATAATTTCGAACACATATTTGTATATTGAAAGATATAAATCGAGAACATTGGGTCGTTTTGAAAACTTACAAATGCCAAATGAAAAAAGAAAACAGATAATTTCCAGTAGACTGTGTGAAATGAACCTAAAACCTGTAAAGGTCTAAAGTGCTTTGTTAGTTTTGTAACAGAGCACTTATAAGTTAATAATTTTAACATTCATTTGTAGTTCATAATCGTTATAAACTCAAATATTGCAAAACTTAAATTTCACATCTTATAAATCACTCTTAGAATAAAAATAAAATTTCGAAAACTAATTAAATCGTATTGTATTCCTAGTTTACAAGAGCTTCGCTCACATGTATTGTAATATCATGTTTAAAACATAATAATAAAACAATATATCTTACTTATTTAGCATCATTTCAAACGATCCATTCCACCCAACATAGTGGCTGTGAGGCACTAGCAGTGTTTACGGTTGAGGTTGACATCGTGTCTCACAATTACCATACTCATGCTTTAAAAGATCGCGGAGGATGGATAGGGTCAACTGAACGCACAGGTCTCCTCCTAAAGAGTAGAATGGAAGGTACTGAGGTGCGCGGGTCCTCACATCAAATAGTGTTGTCAATATCGACAGAGGAAATTTCCCCGGTGCCTGTGGAGCACGTCTCTGGCATGAAGGAATATGTTTCGGGGATAATGTTGTTTCAAGTACGTATCATGTTCAACAGCGGTGAGAGAAAGAGTACGTACGCTCGTCCTGGAGTTACGAGCAATTATTTTAAAATTTAGTCCAACTGTTTGGTTTTTTTAGTTTTAATAGTACTTACGAGTAATTTCCCTTAAAAGTTGGATTACTGTGCATGCCAAAATACGCAATATCAACAAAATGAGATTAATTGAATGTAAAATTTATGCTGTTTATTGAATTAAAGGATTATTGAATTTAAGGTTAAGTTGAAAGGGGTAGTTTTTATAAAATATTTGTTCAAATTACACTATTTTTATAGCAGAATTTCAGTGATCTGAAGATCCCTGTTACTCTTGCAGGTTTTTAACAGTTTGGAAACATGGTTTTTTACGGTTCATGTTATGAATATCGAATCATTTTGGGAGACGAATGTTATAGAGGTTACAAAGATGATTTGTATGTTATGATACAAAAACAAATATACAAAATACGTTGCAATTTTAATATAAATGCTGGTTGCTATGCTTTCCTAATTTTAAAAAAACATAACGGCTTACAAGCTTGTATAAGTATGGGTACAATAATATGGTAAGACAAGCGTGACCGCTAATGCTTTCCACATAAACTATTAAAAGGTAGCAAAAACATTGCACATACTTTCTCAGAATGTCTTATTTGTTATTAAGATATTTGAATATTGACATGATTACCAGATATGATTCAAAAATAGATATACAGATGATACCATATAAAACTTAGATGCATACTGAAATAAAATCCCATTTCCGGTTCTCCTATTAATTCTTCCATTGTTCACAAATTGAAATTTCTCACTTAAATCTAAAGTGTACTTGAAGTGAAGTTCATGTGGTAAACATTGAAAGGCACGTGCATCGACAAACATTAAACATTAATGAAACTCACTCATCAGTTTCCAACGGAAAAATTGCTATTAGGAACCCCAAAAGCGACATTTCTGTCAACGTTTCACAATCGAAAATTTGCTCGATATCACTACTTGTACATTCTACGTACATGAGAAAGTAAAAAAGTATTCAAGTAATTGTTTTCCGTATCATATTCCTGACTTTTTATTAAAGACATTTTATTAAAAAATTTAACTCAAATTTTACTCAAAAAGTCTTCCCTAAACAAGACCTCGGGAGATGAATTACGTATTTAGTAACATTCAGAAGAACATTTTACAAGTTTTAATCAGGAAATTAATTTATTGAGAGAAGAAAGAGCCAATGTTTCTAAATGACATCGAGTTTGTATATAATGAGGATAATATAAGTTTATTATGAGGATATATAATGGTGCAGATTACAGTACTATTTGGACAATAAGCTATAACAGTTGAAATTTGATTCCGAGATCTTAAACCCTTTTATTGGCGAGGCAGTAGGTGGAGGCAAACTCCGCAGCCGTTACGAGTAGATCCGGAGAAGTCTGTGAAATGTCACAAAAGAAGTCGTCGACACGACTGACGGTTGGACAACGACTGAACAGGAGGGGGACACAGCACGGAGAGAACGAAAGCAGAAACTTTTATACGGTCACGAAGAAGTGGCGAGAATTTAATCCTTCCTCTTGTACGCGGGGAATTTTATTATCTGCTGTTTCTTCCAGAACTAAAGTCAGTCTTTGAGTGAAGAAAGAACAGTGAAGCGTCCTAACAGGAGAGGGTTTTCGGATTTATTGAGGAGTTTCTTACTCGAAAGTTATGGAACTCGTACTAAGATTTGCCAGTTTAGAGTTAACACTCTTTTATTCCATGTAAACTACTACGTATTTGATGAGATATTCAAATTTATAATGAGATCATTTATAGGCTCGAGGAAGATGACGTGGTGCGATAATTTTGGGTGAAATTTCGTAACCGTTATGCGTCACAAATCATGAGATGTGATTTCGTACGTAAACCCAAGATAAGTGACGCGAGAGTTGGGAGCTAAAGCGAAATAAAAGTCAAAACCGCTAACGTTAGTGATACAAAATGTATTCCTCAAGAGTATATGTATACGTCCATTCTTAGGTGGCTAATAGAGTATAAGAGCTATTAGAGTATAAAATAATTATTCTCAATTTTACATTTCCCATTCATGCAAATGCAGGGAGGAAAAACAAATTCCGTGAAATTTCTATGATTTTCGGGAAATACCGCCAAGCAGGAGTGTTTTTTTATTTATTTGAGTGTAGAACCACTTTCGGAGTCCCGGAATCCCGAGTTTCGTGATCGCAGATCCAAAGTACATGTAATAAAAGGAAATCTTTATCAACGGGACGTTTCGATAGTCGAGGCCCGTGTTATAATCGCAAAACACCCCAGAAAGGAACCTGGGACCCCAATTTTTTGGATCAGCGACGTAATATACAAGTGGTTTCATGCGTCAGGGCGTTCCGAGGGTCATACTGCGCGTTTTCAATAGATTATACGTATTGGTTACGGTGGTTTCAAAACACTTTCTTTTTTTAATGTGACTTTTTTCATTCGTCAAAACAAATTATCCTTGGACCGTAATTACAAACATTTTATTGCTCTTTTTAATTATCCCCGTGCGATAAATTCATTAGTTTACCAAGACTCATTGCTGTAATTAGTACGTCTCTATGAGCCTGTTATGAAGTGAAGGAGATCGTTCCTAGCGCCATTGCTAAAGAGCGCCGTCAGATAGTTAAATGTGAAGAAACGTAATGGCAAGGAATATTACATGAGAACGCGTTCTTCTTTGCCTTCTTCTTGGGAAAGATGACGAACGTAATGTGTCTTCAGGCCATGCATACTAAGGTAATTGAACTTCAAGAATCCTTTTGCACAGAAAGTTGCAGTCCAAAATGTAGGGTTGACGTCTCATGGTAATGCATCCTATTATGAAACTAATTTAGAAAAACATTTTAATGGAATTTTAAAACTGTTTTCATTTTTCACGCCAGCGCTCTCTCTACCACTATGCGGAAATGTGAAACAAAATTAGTACGAATTTAACTCGGTGTCATAAAAATTCCGTGGAGTATTATACGAGTTGGATTTGAGTTATTTATGGTTCGTTTTGCATATGCAGTATGTTAATATGAAAACTCGACAAAAAATTAAATATTCCGTAGATGGGGGCTCATTATGTGTCGCGTGAATCTTTTCTATGTTTTGAATGTTTGCATAGCTTACTGTATTCGTTTCATCATACAAATAGATTTTTTGATGGCTACTCTAGCCTTCTGCATCTCGTTTTAGAGTAATTTATATCTTCATTTATACCATTCTATAGCGTTTATGTTTTCGGCCTCGCTATAAAACACGTTACTTCAATGATACTTCTACAAACATTCGACTGAGATTCTCACTTTGATGAGAGAATGCAGTTGACCAATTTTTTTCCTTCAATTTTTCAACCACACGAAAAAGCACACACATATCCTTCATTTTGTCTTTATTCAGCGCATTCATAATTGTTATTAAAATATGGATTGTCTCAATTTATTAAATAAAACCCAAATTCGTCACTTTTAGACTATTAGTAATTATCACTATCAGACTATTAACGTAAGACACTAATAATCTAAAAGTGTAGAATTTGGGTTTTATATATTTGAAAATAACATTATTAATTGTTGGATTGAACATGTTATGGGTTTTGGAAACCCTATAACAAAACTCAAGGAAAGTAGTTTCTTTCGTTTTCGGCAGTTTATAATATACGGAAAATTATATAATAGACCTAAATGAAAAGACTAATGTCAAGTATAAATTTACTTCACAGGTATTCATGTCAGACTTTTGTTGTGAACAGTTTTCACTGGTTAAAAAAATGATATTACTCTCCCCTTTAAATAGAAACTTTGCTTTCCTAATAACTATCGGTAATTAAAATAATTTTTGTATCAACTCAGTGAATACGAAATGTTAAATGAAATAGGTAATGCCTAATGTTGATGTTAAAATCTGTCGCGTAAAACTAAATGAAATGATATAAAGTAAGATACGATAATAATAAAAAAGAAATTAAATGATTTAGGATGTAGTTTGTATTATTCTCGCAAAATTCCATTTTCGTTTACTTTTTCGTAAACTTCTTTTTCGATAAAGGATGCCAGAAGACACAAGACAGCTCGTTATAAGAATAACAGACGTGACGAGTTTACTAGAAGATATTATCATTGAATCCTTTTTTAAAACCTCTTGAATAATATGCCATGGTTATAATTTTGCGGTATTTAATTTTCTCGCGTGAAAAAATTCATCGATGAAAAGAAAGGAATTTTATCACGTAATTTAACACTCGTTTGTTTCAAGTTCAAAGTGGTTGGTTTTCTGACAGCGATAATTTAATACGAGCTCGTCTTCTCTGTTTCTAGAACATTATCACACTTATATGATGCCAGATATTCCAGACTAAGTAAAATTAACTGTACTGTTTATTAGAACGATATTTTCGTTAAATATACTTATTTTCGTGTAACTGGTTTGAAACGAATTATGCAAATAATTATGAAAATGTTGTATGGACCTGTGTGGTCAGGATTATTGTCAATTATACTTTATTTTCCTTCATGACACGAAATGCGAGGGTTTGATGTTCCGACGCGATGGCTCTTAACTGACCATCCCCTCCAATTCATCCCTCCCTTCCCCTCCTCTATCCCCCCGTCCACCCAACGCCTATGCCGCCCTCTGTGATGTGCCGGCAGATATAATTGATAACGGCCGTGCAGTTGACGGGTAATCGAAACAGCTGCCACCACTACCACCGCCGCGCCGCCCTGTCGTCAGAGTGCGCGCGCGTCGTCATTCCAACCAGTATCTTGCTCACTCGCCGTCGCTATCTCCACGGCAACTGTCGACGCCATCTGCAAATGCCGTAGCGCTCACAATGACGTCATATCCTTGCCGCTCCCCTACCCCTCCCTGGCACGGTGACTCCGCTTGCAACGACGGCGACGATGGTGTCGGCAGCAGCGGCCGGAGATATGAGTGGCGCCAGAATTACTAATGACCACTCCAGACGCCGCTGCATCAGCCACAGCCGCCACCATGGCAGACACGGAGAGTGACGAAGGTGGGGGGCAGGGGAGTACGCACGAGAGGGAATGGCCACCTCCTTGCCGATATTTATGCTGCGTGGCTAATCGCAGAGGCCATATAATTTAACGGTTGTCATCGCCCTATGTACGGCTCGGCGTTCCAGTCAGCGACGGAGCTATTCCTCCACCAATGGGATTCCCCATAGAGTTCCCGTTGAATTTAGGATCGTTTTGATGACGGGATGGTGTCTCTTGGAGGTCGTGACTTCATGGACGCACTAAATTATCATTTTCAATCCCTTAGTGACATTGCACGATTTAATAAGATAGTGTTTCCACGAATAACGAATGATACACTTAAACGCAAAACATTCGAATTCAAAACTAGGGATCTGAACAAAATATCAAAATAAGAATTTTGAAATGTTCTTGAATAATATGCCATGGTTATAATTTTGCGGTATTTAATTTTCTCGCGTGAAAAAATTCATCGATGAAAAGAAAGGAATTTTATCACGTAATTTAACACTCGTTTGTTTCAAGTTCAAAGTGGTTGGTTTTCTGACAGCGATAATTTAATACGAGCTCGTCTTCTCTGTTTCTAGAACATTATCACACTTATATGATGCCAGATATAAGTGGCGCCACTCAAATTCAATAATATTAGTGTAAACTTTGCAAAAATATAACTATAAGATGCTGTTCTTTTAAAGAAATTTATCATTACGATAAATTGGAAAGTCACAGTCCCCTAAAACTCAGAGGACAAAACTAGTTTAAAAGACTATTTTAAGCATTTCTCATTTATGGATACAAATGGTTCAGAAAGGGATATACTCAGAATACGTAGAAACGCAGTTCAGTCAATACAAATGAATATGATCACACTTTATGAGAAGTACCATTTAATATCAGGAGATTGTAAATAATCTTGTTTATCATGAGATTTATGGAAATAACAAAAAAGACTTTTTGTCACACTCTTCACTTTGAAAAACATAAATAGTTTGTGACTATTATGAAGTAGTATTTCTTGACACATTTGTTTGGTGCATACACATAAAAGCAATGGTTACGTAATAATATTTCATTAATAGCAAACTTTAAAATGACAAAAAATTATTCTATTCGTATATAACGAAACTCCAAAGATGAGCAAATATTTTCTTCATAGCATGTTATGAAATGTCAAATTATAGAAAAATATTATGACTCAAAATATAATAAAGTAATATTATTTTTACCTAATCATAATACAATCATTTTGTACACACATGAGAGTAATTGAACATAATTTCTTTTGCCTGCAAATATTTGTGTTGCCAAAACTCGAAAAGTAAACGGTCGATTGATTTGAAATTTTTTCACAAGTTACATTCAAATACGAAAGTGTTTTATATACTTAGATATCACACCTGTGAATTGTAAAAAATTAATTTTACTCCTGGAAGTGTGTTCGGGTTAATGAGATTTGTAAACTAACAATGCCGTTATGTTGAGATCACATTGTGGCACGGTATCCATGGTATTGTAGTACCACATTCTTTAATCATCTGTAATGCCTCGCTCACGTTCGAACATAGGCCGCAATTCTCGACAAGCAATCACAAATCGTCAAAGGAGATCAAACCGCACTGATGAAGAACGTTTAGACGAAAATGAACGTGTTCGAGTCAGAACTTCTCGTAGGCGACCAGAAGAGTTGGCAGTTGAGGTAAGACATCCCTTGGACCTCTAGGGACATAGTCTTATGTATATATGACTGACTATGTGAAAACAAGCACAGTTGGGGTAAGATATCCCCTGTATTTTAGGGAGGGGATGAGAGGGGGATGGAATGTAAAAGTAATGGAATAATCCGATATTAGATTCGAAACCATACTATTTGGTTCCGTTGAGATACATTAGAACGTCCCCGGTGCTTTGTAAGTCAACAATCAGTCAACATTGGAGATAATGTACCCCTAAAATCTCTGGGATAGGGGTGAGAATGAAGGACAGGTAAACATAATTTTTAAAAACACCTGTAATAGTGTTGAACAATTCATTTTCGGGAACGCTGAAGTGAAGTGACACGGGCATAGTGTCACGGGGCTGACATTATGCACAGGTTTATAATATTACTCAAAGCTGACACTACGCAAGAATTTTATAATATATTTCCAGGGCGGATCTTTAAATCGATAGTTTAAATAGTTAGTGTTATTTTAATCGTGACTCTTCAGCCGGATCTCCGTGGCGTCAGCCGCGAGAGATAGGAAATCATTTCCTGTTTTTCTCTGTGGTGAGACATTTTATTTTTCTATGTGGTCACTCAAGATGACACATAGGAATGTGACAAAGTCGACGCAGCCGCACCCTGACATCCCCTCCATATGACGTTTCTCCCTCTTTCTTCCTAATTGCATTTAAATGTATAAGACAACGCCTTACCATCTCCACAAATTATCGTAGAGCCATGTGCAACGAATCCCCTCCCAATGACTTCTCCTACCATGAAGAGCTCCTCAATACATTCAAATATCCACATGGAACCCCCCACCCCTACCATGGCGTTTTCGGGAAGTTACAAACCAATTCCCCCGCACACCCCTCACGGTTATTTAAACTGGTGACCACCCATCCGAGGGCCCTTTTGCCCTTGCCCTGGCCTTCTCGCCTTCTTCTGCTATGGGGGACTCGCTGGAGACGATGTGACGTGCCCGAGACTGGGTGCGTCGGCGACGGAACGCAAGAAGCGACCCTGCGCGGCTTCACGGGGTGCAGCCGACAACAGTTTTTATGACGGCNGTTTTGATGACGGTCTGTATTGACGATAATGGGAAGCATATGGAACATTCTAAATGGACCTTGACGTCCTTACGAGTCTTTAGAACATGTTGATGCAATATATTGATCTCTCGCTCCGATAAGGGCATTTAACATAACTATCTAATCACTTGCTCATGGGAGCATCATTATAACTTTTCAATTATAAGCTCTCTTCGAGCTTATGTGCAGACTCAATTATTAAACCTTTGTTATAGTTTATATGTGTCACTGTTTATTTAACCAAACGCCAAAAAC
Source organism: Laupala kohalensis (assembly GCA_002313205.1). Taxonomy (NCBI): domain Eukaryota; kingdom Metazoa; phylum Arthropoda; class Insecta; order Orthoptera; family Trigonidiidae; genus Laupala; species Laupala kohalensis. The sequence goes on along the minus strand of NNCF01128682.1, from coordinate 477,221 downwards.
CTTAATAGAGAACTACTCTAACTACTGCCAAGCGAGTACTCTTAAATATTTAATCTGTGGACTATCTCCTCCGGACGTTGGGACAAAGACAACTCTAAATATATACATAGAAACGACCAACGCGACATTATATATTATTGTTGTAGCGCTATAAGCCAACGCGACATGGTAGAGGCGCCAAGGACCAACGTGACACCCTCATGGACATATAAGTACACGATCACCCCCCATAAGGAATAAACACCCTTTGCGTTGGGGGTGAAAAGGAGTGAAATGTCATAATAATCGAAAGTGATTGATATTAGTGTTGAGATCGTAGTTTTCGGGGCCGCTGAAATTAGTAGTGACATCCTCGTAGAAGTCAAAGTTCTCAATAGGTCCGTATAAATTCCAGCACTCCTTGGGAAGGAGATGCCATGAAAAAATATCGAATAAGACATTCCAGTGACGAGTCCATAATTTTCGACGTCGCTGAGCTGATAGAGAAATTTCGATATCGTGTAAGTCTGAACTCAGCCCTCATGAAACAAACACACCACTAGCACCCCTTGGGTGTGTGTATGTGTGGAAATGGGTTTATGGATAAAAAGAATTGAAAACTAATTTTTAAATATACAAATATGAAAATTGCATCAGATCCATAGTATTAGGGTTGATGAGATTTTTAAACTACTGATGCCGTTAAGTTTAAGTTGAGATCACATAGTAGCACGGCATCCTTAAAGCTGAGGAGGGAAGGGTGAACCGTAAAAGTAAAAATAGCGTTATTAGAGACAATGGTTTTTGAGTATTGAGACGGGTAGTCAGCTAGTACTTTTATAATATTATTAAAAATTTATTTCAAATAAGAAATCAAAATACTTGTATTGATCCCAAAGGATCATATTCTAAAATTTCCATGTAATAAATACGTTTATTGCATATTTAACATACTGATTGACATTATTACACATGTTTAAAAATGTCTCTCAGATGATATCATTCGCATAAAATAATTTTGAATTATTTTCCTTGCATTATTAAAAATCTAATTTGATACAGGTAATTTGTTGCATGTTTTTTGTTTGTTTATGACTCACTAGTGTTACTCATACGATGGGTAATAGCTCATACAAAATTACTGGTTTATCTCCATTAAAATAACAAAGCATATGGTTCAAGGATCATGAGGTGGTCCGTGGAAAATATCCTTCCACGTTCTGGACGACTCCGTTCGGTTTGTTACCTCGTGTATGCGGTTTGTGGTCAGAGCATCTAAACTCCTTTTGGGATCCACAGCCGGCAAAGTACATCCAAAACACATCTATCCAGTCACCATAGAGAATGTGTGTCACGTACATATTATCTCGTTGAGGTCCTTCTTTTGATTCAACAAAAAAATTAATTACATCTGTCCAACCATGTCAAATGATGAAGTTTTTCTTTTGCGTATCATTATAATTTGTTCAATCTAGAGTGATCTGTGCTTTCAATGAAATATTCACGGGTATCCTTACCCTAAGCGTTATACTCAGTGATGCTTTATTATGCTTATTTATTTATTCAGAAGTAAGTGATCATATTTCAGAAGTGCTCTGGACTATTTGTAGAAGCATTAAATGCATCTCAACATTACATTAAGTCTAAAGTTCAATAGGAAGAAACTAATTAATACCTACAATGGATAAATTATTAATTTTCATATCTTAATTACATAATTGACTTCCTTTATCATATATGAAATCAAAACCTATTTGTGGTATTGGATTATTATCTATAAATAAATCTTAGTTTTTATTTTATAGCTTCTCCAAATTACATTAATATTCTTGAAACTATCTTTGAGTTAAATATTTAGAAACAATATAAGTTCACTAGATTTCAATAGTCGTTTTATTTTCGAAAGACCTCCACGTAGAGTTTTTCTTTGCTCTGAGGTCACTGGGACAAGCTCAGATCGTGAAGTGTGAAAATAATTTATGTGCTTAAGAAGCAGTGTTTCTTTAACTTTTGTGTTAAGTATTTCCCCACTGCCAGATTTATTTCGTGCTTCGTGTCCTGCAACATACTCGACATGAGCGCAATGAAATAAATTTCCCTCAGCCTTTTATCATTTCTCTTTCGTCGATATCACTGAATTTCATAACTAATACCTTTTTTGCATATACATAAACCGACAATCCAACTAATTATCTCAAATTTTCTGACCTCCCTTGGTCACCTCTTGTTCTTTTCGATCCCGACGCTATTAGGGCTAGGGTATCTTTCATTTTCCTCTTTCCTCTTCTTTTTTTTAAAGTGTTTTTTAGTAAAAGGCATGAGATATATTGGAATTTGTGTTTTGAGTTGTAATGCAGGAGGGTTTTTAGTGGGTATGGCTGAGTCTTTCGGCGAGTCCCACACGCGGGGAGAGTCATGTTGGCTCTCCCTAGTGCGTAACTGCATTTTCCCTACCTGTACAAGTTTTAAGGGCTCTAATGACCTCGCTGTTGACGAGCCCTAAAGCCCCACAAAAAAAAAAAAAAATATCTTAAAGAAGATATTCATCTAGGATATATGATCGTCAAAAAATTAAATTGCCTAAACCTTTGTGATATTATTTCAAAAGCCATAGTGGTTACATAAAATGGAGAACAATGTTATATATTCAACGTCAACAGACAGGTAAAAATTGCGACGGACCGGAACTCGAACGCGGAACCTCCTGCTCTGGCCGTAGGTGTGCTACTCACTGCACCACCCACCTCGACTCCTAAGTCCGTGCGCAACTTCCACCTAGCCTGATCCGGTGAACCTGTGTCACATCCCCCTTCAGGGGATAAGTGACCAATGGTGGTTCCAGTGCTGGTAGCTCTTAAGTCCGGTTTTCGCGTCCCTACGCGTCGATGCATATATTAACTCACAACTAACTAACATTCGCTTCACCGGATCAGGTTAGGTGGAAGTTGCGCACAGACTTGGGAGTCGAGGTGGGTGGTGCAGTGAGTAGCACACCTACGGCCAGAGCAGGAATCGCAGGTTCGAGTCCCGGTCCGTCGCAATTTTCACCTGTCTGTTGATATTGGAAACACTCCTCCACGAGTAGGTACTCGGAAGTTGTGATGTTATAATGTTCATGTAGATGCCCTAAAGACTATTCAGCCATTCTCAGAGTGCAGTGAAATCTCCTTTCATAATTCTATGATGATGACATTACATCTGGTATACTTTTTCTTGGCTCTATTAATTTTGGTAGGAAGTATAAGCATCAAAACGATTGAAGAATAGACTACTTTCTAACAATAATATTTTTATTTATTTAAATTGTGAGTGTACTTATTATTTATTATCTTTCTTATATGAAGGAGGTGAGTTGTAGTTACCATTTGTAAATACATTAACAAAATTTCCACGTTTTGCCGTGGTAACAAATTTTTTTTTTTTCATAATATGTTTTCGAAGGTGTGACCGCCATCATCAGTGAATCAACAAGAAATTACAAGAAGTATACTAATAAAATAATAATTGAAATTATCAAGATAATTATACACATAATAATATTTGTCTATCTAATGAATGGGGATAAACTAAGCAAATATCACGACTTTAAAATATCAATTTTCTGAATGTGGAAAAGTTTTACGGAAAACAAGTATTTTCCAGCTAGAAATTTCCAACATTCAGAGAAAGTGTGTTATGAAATAAAGAAATTGGTTACCATGGCAAAACATGGAAATTTCGTTAATGAATTTATCTTCGTTAGACAAAAGGAAATGCTACCATAATGGAATTGCCTCACGAGGAGAGTATCTAGAATGAGGTCACCTCAGAAGTCTATGGGTCTTGAAAGTTTAATGACTATGGTAGAATGGGTCTATAGGCGAACGGGATGCCATAGTTGGTTGTGCGCTAAGCTGTAGGTCCCGTTCGAATCCCGGTCCCGTCCCCTATTTTCATTCAATATAACATACCTTTAATATGTGTGCGAATTATTCTCTCGGATTCGCTAGTATTCTATTCTTCTTAGAAATAATATAAAGTATCATAAGTTGTTCAAATGAATTTTACTTCGTGTCAGGTTAATGAAATAAGAAACACGCACCGTCATGTAATTTCAGAAAATAATCGTATCTTCCCTTGTTATTTCTATAAAAGTACCTCAGAGAGGAGAGTTACGTACTGAATTTGAGATTTCTGGGAAAAAATTAATGATTCATTAAGTTCAACTCAAGAAGACAAGAAAACTAATTATTCACTCTCCATCTGAGAATTCCATGAATTTTTGAACGTTACTTGACCTAAACGAGAGAGACAACGTCCGAAGTGTGAAGAAAGTTAGAAATTCTAACTTTTGCATGGAAGGAATGTTAAAGCATAATGAAATGAGAATGCATTTCACATAGTTTTTGTGAGGGAAGAATGATATTTTGTGATGAATATATGACCCGCTCATCACTTGCAAAGCTTCTCAAAAGGTTCTTCCTTTTCACTTTTCAAGAATTTTATTTCTCTCTTGTCAAGATTTTCCCTAAAATCTGTTCATAGAACTACGTGAAGCGTAATGTACTGAAAGGCATACAAATGTAACCTGTGCTCCTGTAGATCTAATTTTACTCGAAGGTTTTATGACATCTTTATAGTGAAAAAATAATTCAATTTTTTATAATATAAAATAACTGAGGTTTTATAAAATGGATTTTATTTTAAGTAAGACTTCTATAAACTGATTAAAGTCGATGGAATTATGTTCCGTGAGATGAGAAAACGTAATGAGTTTCAATAAAATTGAGAAATTATTTAGCTTCCAAAATATAGTTAATTTATGTATCATTTAATTGTAAGAAATTACTGTTGCATGTATATGTATAGGATTGTGTTTTTCATGATTTCATACTTCGAAAGTACATTCTGGAGGATGTTTTCATAAATTATTTAATTTAAACGCTACTGTGATTATCAGAAACTTAGAAGTAAATATATTGACGATTTTAGAAATAACGGGGAAAACAATTTTAGAATGGAAAGAAATTTTGGATAAATTTAGTGAAAATACTACTTACTTCAATCCACCTGAAAGTAATTTAAAGATAACAAAAGAAGAAAAGTTCACACAATTTACATACTGTTTAATTTTTAATTAATTACAAATTACTATATATAGATCTTTCTCACCACTTCATTGTTTTTAACAAAGACAAATTTGTTTCCAGTAGCTTACAGAATGTCTAAAACTTTCAAAATCAAAAATTAACTTGAAATCAATTTTTAAAACTTATATCGTTATTTTCACCAATTTTCCATTCCTGACTTGTTTTTAATTTGAACCTTTCGTGGGGCGAGCGGTTGCGGAAAAAGGGAGAAAGCAAGTTAATTCAGAGAAGGTTACCTAAGTTCCTAGATGAAACGATATTTTGAGAGCTCTGCTTATATTCGGACCTGAAAGTATAAATGTGTCATAAAATTATTGAATTTATCATTACATCAACAACAAAAGTACTTTAAATGTACGAGTAACAGAAATTTTAAATGCGTATGTAATAATAATAATAATAATAATAATAATAATAATAAATTTACTGTCAAAAACAGTACAAACTGCGTATGACCACGTAGAGACAATAAACTAATTTACTCTCCGGAAGCAAGCAAGGGACCATCCCATCAATTCCGATCAAAGGCCATAAGGCGGATTCAAATATTTCAGCAAAAGTTCCTAGATAAGATAAAAAGTTAGCTGCGAGTTATAATACATATATAATGTCAATATGTTTGTAATTTAACGCAAATATGTTTGTAAATTTACATGTACAAGTTATTATCGAACTATAGATTATTCTGAGTATAGTGTTTAAAAATCATACGAGTTGAAAAAAACACTAAATTCACGATTTATTGTTACAAAAACCTCTACCCGAAGGAAAAACGGAGAAAAACCCGCTCCAGGATGGGGCAACAGAATTAATGTACACAACCGTGACAAAGTTGGGTACACATAAAACTAAATTAATATGAGCCATACGGCAACACAATCATGCAAGAAAATAGTTTTTGAAATTGTTATAAGTTATTTAAAAAGTGCTACAGCAATGGCGTGATAAAGTACANGAATTTAACTTTTGTTAAAATCAATAAATTCTTTTACAGTGTAGAAGCACTGGTGCAGGAGGTAGTTTTTAACCGCGGATTTGAAGATATTCAATTGCATAATGTCATTTATATTCTTGGGCATGGAATTATATAGAACGATTCCCGAATGATAAGGTCCTTTTTAACAAAAAGTGGTTGACACTCTAGGGCGATGAATATTACTACTATTGCGAGTATTGTGTTCGTGAACGATACTGTTTCGTATAAAGCAAGGGTGGCACTTCAATAATTCGATCTTAACAAACACGACTGTTTCATAAATATAAATGTAGGGAAGTGTTAAGATATTTAATTCCTTGAATAAAGGTTTACAAGAGTTTCGGGGGTGAGATTTACAAATTATCCGAACTATCCTCTTCTGAATTCTGAAAGTTTGAATACTCTGACCGGAATTACCCCAGAAGGTAATGCCGTAACGTAAATGGGAGTAAACGTTTGCAAAATATACGCAACGGGAAATACGTGGACTAACTGCGTTAACTAAGATTCGGAATGCGTAACACAATTTGCTTAATTGGGAATTAAGATTGTCAATGTGACAATTCCATTTGAGGTTGTCTTGAATATGGAGACCTAAGAATTTTGTATTCGTAACAGATTTTAATTGTGTTCCGTTTAAAGAAAGAGAAACCTGGGGTAAAGATTTTGTATTACTATTGTGAAATGACATAGACACTGTTTTTTCAGTGTTTACAATGAGAAGATTTGTATGGAACCAAGTCGAAAGGTTAGACAAAACGTTTTGAGCATTGGCGTGTTGACATAGAAAATTAGTCTCATCAGCAAAAAGAACCATTTTGCAATCTGATGTGGATGATAACATGTCGTTCACATACAATAAAAGGGTATATGGCTGGGAATTGAACCTTGGGTTACTCCGCAAGTAAGTGGCTTTGTTTCTGAAAGACAACGCTGAAATATTTTATTTTTAGAATAGGATATTTCTACTTGTTGATATCTGTCTTTTAAATAAAAAGTTAGTCATTGATGTGGAAGTTCACGAATGCCTAAAGAATGCAATTTTGAAAGGAGAATTTCGTGATCGATGACATCGAAAGCTTTGGATAAGTCAAGAAAAACACCCTGGCGATTTTCTCCACGGTCTAGAGATGTGGTAACATCGTTTAAGAAGGAAAATATGGTGCCTGTAGTGGAAAAGGATTTCCTAAAACCGTGTTGATCGTCAGAGAGAATGTTATTTTTTGATGAAAAATCTAGAAGACGCTTATAGAACAATTTTTCTAGGATTTTTGAGACAGTGGGTAGTAGAGATACTGGTCGATAATTTCCAATATTAAGTTTGTTTTCTTTCTTGTGTAAAGGTTTCACTTTAGCTCTCTTAAATATTTTAGGAAACACTCCTTCCGATAAAGAACTATTAAAAATATTTATGAGTGGATTTAATATAGCATGGGACGAAAATTTAACAATAAACTCAGATATATCATCTACGCCTGTTGAAAATTTGTTTTTTAATGAGCTGATGATTCCCATGACTTCACTGGCGTTAGTTTTGGAAGTGAACATAGAATTGAATACCTGGGTGGATATAATTGGAGGACATTGATTTGGATATATTGATTTGGATATATTGGTGGATATAATTGGAAGACATTGATTTCGATATATGTTCAACCGAAAGTTATCACAAATAAAAATAGACGTTTCTCGTTAATATAGTCAATATCTTTTTCTTTTTCTTTTTCGAATTTGGATAAAAAGTTTTGTGAAACTTTAAAATACAGTGTCAATTTACTTAATATTATAAAATAGCGAGGTACATTATAGAAAATTATCAATTTTATTACGTCCGTAACCTAGTGTATAAACGTATCGATAAGACAAAACTATGATCAATCTTGTTATTTTTTAAATTCTATTAATAAAGACTTTTATTAATTTTGTATTTTCAAACATTGCTGCAGAGTAATGATTCATTACTTACAATTTGTACAAAAACATACATCTAGCGCTCTTGAAAACTTAAATACATTTCAGAATTACTACACAACTGCCATAACAATACAAAATTACAGAACGGTTATTTTGTATTGTGTTTTATTAACTCCACTACCTCAGTATCATTATTTCAAACCAAATGCTGCAATGTTTACAGTAACGTGTATGATCTTTTATTAGGTATTTTCAAGATGAGGACAAAGTAGTTGGTCTAGCCACACTTAAAACTTATTTTAACAGATTAGAAGAAGATTAGATAAAGTAAGCTCGTTGAACGTTGTTTTCTTGCAGAAAACATTCTCCACTTCCTTTGTAGCATTACCAAACAAAGGACTATCTCGAGTTGGAAACGTCTGACGTCACGTCGAGTGATTCGTTGCAGAGAAGCAAGACGTGCTCACACTAAATCCAACAAATCTTTTATTCCCAAAATAATTCCCCTTTTCACTTCTTTTCTTAAAGCTTTTATTTCTACCTTTCCTTGAAAAATATATTTTCTCTTGTTTTCAACCCTTATTTTTCATTACTGATTATCATCTAGACTAATATATTTTTCACACAAAACAAATCATGAATAACATAAATTATAATTTTCGATTAATAAGCAATATTTACAAAGTGCGCGAACACATGTAACTTTATCTCAAACGGTGTCAGTTATTTTGAACTAGCTAATATTTCACGTGAAACCCGGATATGGTAATAGGGTCTCTCAGGTTTCAGTGTAAGACTTTTAACAAAAACAATACAATCAACATAACTGAAAAGAGCGGGAAGAAAAGATTGCAGCAAATCAGAGAAGTAATGAATAATTAATCAAAAAGTTAACAAACATATTTCAAGATTAATAAATGACATCTCACCCAACAGATATGTCTTGAAAGTCCAGATACATAAATATCAGAATATTTAATTGTATGTATAAAGAAACTTTAAACTTGTTTCTTAAAAATATATAATAACATAAACTGAATACAACAAATCTACAACATCTACCATCCGACCTCTCACTACCCAACGAGATGGTTACGTAAATACCAAGAACGTGTAATAGATATAGTCCACCATATCTGACAAAAACGCGTTTATCAGTTAATAGTTATTTAAAGAAGTTAACATTTGGTTTTACATTTTATGATGCATTTCCACCAGAAGCTCGTAATATTATCTAAAAACCTATCAATGAATCTAAAACGTTTAACTACGTCAATCTGCCACTTGAGAGCTTTATTCTCACCTAGACATTATTACAAAAATGTATAAATAAATAAATAAATAAATTTATTGTCAAAAAACAGTACAAACTGC
>NNCF01128682.1:405020-459888 GCA_002313205.1 Laupala kohalensis | reverse complement strand
ATATATGTGTGTGTGTGTGTGTGTGTGTGTGGCGCTGCAAACACTAAATGAAAATCAAGTTAAAGAGTAAGTCTATTTTAAGAGTTTCTAGATGGGAAATAGCGACTAGAATTCTTTTTACGTATTACGATGATCATAGATTCTCATTTAATATAATTTTGACAGTTTTTAGTTTGTAAAATGAGATTGATATATTTCTGCTATTAATTTTAAATGATAGATGTGTAGGACAAATTGAAGTCGGGTACGGTATGTGTGTTTTGTCTTGAAATTCCAATTAAATGAATAGGAAAACTTCAGGGGTTGAAATAAACACTACATTGATCACCATTCTTCCTATCTATCCGTATTAACAAGGAAATAAAGGGAGATGAGAATTCTAAAGTGATAATTGCAATCCAACTTTGAGTTTTAAAAAATGTTGTTGAATCAATATTTTAATTCCACCAGAAACCTTACTACAAAACAGGATAAGTCCAAGTAGCGAACAGTTCGGTTTTTTTCTTGATAAATATAGATCTTGAAAACTTCAGGTAACTTACGGCAGTAGTCAAAGTAACTATTCTAAACAACACAAGAACTTATACTAAATTCTGTTTTGTATTACCATTTTATCTAAAAATGTGAATGCTTCGAATCATAAGAGTCCTGATCTAATATCAATATGCGTTTTCTTGTTCTTTTTTAGTTATTCCCCAAGTATCTTTTTGGATTGTTAATTACAAATGCGATCTGACACCGAACAATAAAATCACTTGGAGTTGAATAAATATATTATGTAATATTATATAAAAACTTATTTGTTTACTAAATAAAATTCAGTACTAGCATTTCACCCACCGAAGCAACTGCAATTTCTCAACAGAGAATGTTCAATGAGATGAGTCCTCATTGTTTGCGCCCCTCTTTTAATGAGAGATGCCTGGGGCGCTTTCGAAAAGCGCATCACCACAAAAACGGAGAACTTGCGCAAAGTGCATAAATAAATAACGGAGCGATACGTTAATATTCTTCTTGCGGCTAAAAGCACGGAATACTGTTTAATTAAGGCGAAATTATGGACAGTGACGGGTAGTGAGCCTATTGTTCCCTCTGTCGTTCGCTTCTCCATTTAGCGGAGACCGCTTCAGGCCTGCGTGACGTGATGATGATTCTATCTCCATTACCACCCTGTTCACCAAAGAAGCTTTGATGCAACCTATTATTAATTACTTCTCTCTTCATCTGAGTGTTGTTGATTTTGACATTTTTTTAATTTACGTAAAATGACTTCATTCTTCACGTGTCGTTTGTTAAGCTCTCGAGTTCACGGACCATCCGTTTAAAGGGAATTTATAGGCGTAGGGCTATATCACTCCATCGTTGGCTTGTTTTACCACACAAGTTGAAAAACAATGTTCTAAAATAAAGTATTTTTCTTCTAAATTTGCTTTCTTATTTAATGATATACTTTGTTGGAGAAAACATGTATAAATGTACATTCTGTGCTTCTAGGAATGATACGCAAAAGTTCCAGAAACTTTTGTGTTCCTCTTCTTCTCAACCGGATGGAGAAAACCACACAAATGAAGTATCGCACTTTAGAGCACTGAAACAGAGTTAATGATTTCTTATTGTTTCATATTTCACCTTTTTCTTTCTGAGATAATAGCATTTCAAAGTTACACCAAGAAAATAAGATTCTTGATAAATGTATCTGAACGGAATGTTTCTTGACTTCTTGAGTTCCAAAAAATTACAGCTCTGATGTGTCTCAACATTCTGGTAATTGTGGCCAGCACCATTGCGTATTTTAAGTACTATTCACAACGTCCTTATGTCCTGTATACATTATGCTAAATATGAAACAGAGTAAAACCCCTACAACAAGATGATATGGAGAAAAGTAATATCTGCCATGGTGTTTAACAAAAAATTCTTCTAAAGAAAACTAAACGTTTATATTATCACAAAATGTTAGTTAAATTGAATGTTTTAATTGTAATGGTTTAGTAGTCATAAAGAAAGTACATTTTCACCTCTCTCGGGGATAACTTTGTTATAAACTGGTTCAAACTGCTGCGACAGAAATCACGTGATAGCTTCCCCGAGTAATCTTATTTGATAGTAAATTAAAAATTATTTTGTATATTAAGTGAATGATGAATTTTCTGGATCAAAAAGTATGAATGACGTATTTAATTGAGATCAATAATAGTATTTTAAAAACGAGTGAGGATCACTAAACAGTGAAGTGGTTTCAAGAGAAATCTGAAATTAGACAATATTTTAGAGAATATTGTAATATTTCTTCCTGTACTTCTGGAGAGAACATTATGAAACCCAACATTTCTCCTTCCGAATTCTCTCTCACGTCCAACAATTATATGGAAAAGCAGGTCTCATGGCCTGATCCTCGCCAAAAGACAAAAAGAAACACTAGTCACCTGTTTTCATGTAGTTTTAGTTTCCATGTAAAATAAATATGACTCAATATTTTTTGGTTACTAATTCATATTATTTATCTACTCTATATTTTAGATCTTTCCGCAAAGGACATATATACTGTAAAAACAATTAACAATTTTCAGCAGTTATCATTCGCAAGTATTGAGTAGTACGTTGCTTCTAAACCGACCCAGTACGTTTTACGAGTTTTCTGATTACATATTATCCGATACAGAACGCTACACCTTAAAAAAAACTTAAAGAAAAAATCAGTTGTTTCAATAACAAATCAATTACAAATAATAATATGTAAAAGGGAATCTAGTGAGAACACCTTTGGACGGATATGGAAATATTCGTGCGAGTAGCAATGCTGACGGTACTAGCTAGCATCCGGTTAATGAGTGAAAGGAGTGAGATCCACTAGTTACCGGTAGGAACTTTCCATCAGAGCTGGCACATGTAGCAATGATTCAAAAAGAGCAGAATGGTTGTTGCTAAGTGAAGCTTGAAGACAATCGAGCTAGCGTAAGCTAAGGTGAGAAGGGTGTAGTAGCCCGGAGTTGAGGGACGAGCGGAAGGATCGCGGTGGAGAGTGGCGAAGGAATGGGGTCATCTGATACGGGTGTGAACAGACGTGAAGGAGGGAATTGACCATTGGGTGCGTGTGGAGACAGACGTAGAAGAAGAGACTGGCCAGTGAGTGTTAGAAGCTTACTGCAGCACAGAAAACCGTCCCATGATTAAGATTGTCTATTGGGTGAGTGAACATTGTATAAGTCAGAGGATGCTGAACAAATAGACTTTAGATTTGAAGGAATGTGGGACAGTAATCTATGGTAGAGGTGTGCTAATTTAGGGATTGAATTGAGTAGTAGGGGCGAAGGTGTAATTAGTGCTAAGGGTATATTAGAAGTGAAAATCTAGTGAACAAGTGAGGGGGTAACAGAACAGTTTATAAATAAAGGAATGTAAGAATTTTTATAAGAGTTTGGAGCATAAATGATAATCGTAAGGTCTTCGAGTATGGAGGTTGCCCCAGATTTCCTTCCCCGTCAGTGGCCAGAAACCAGATCCCGGTACCGCAGGGGGACGTGACATTTGTATAGGTTTCTTCTTTAAATTTTATTAACTTAAAATATTGAGTTAAAATAAAATTTAAATCTCCGTGTTATATTAAAGTTCCTAGGAATAACGATAATCTTTGATCAGCATTTCATGGATAAAATACACCAATCATCAAGTGATTTAAATTAGTATTTTAACATACAAGAAAAAATATGACATAACTGGGAAAAATTGTTACAAATTCATTGTGATTTAATTACACGTACTATAATTACAAAGAAAAAACAACACACTTCTCAAGTAATGAAGAAAATATTCCTCTATAGTTAATATTTACGAAATCTCTATCATAAAAACTATTTTAATAAACGTAGATATACACCGTCGAATTCATATACGAGTCATCTTCTTAATACATATGGTCAATACGATCTAAAACGGTAGTCCATAGTTTTTCCTTGATCAGTACCTACATCAAATTTGATGGAATCATTTTCACTTTCAAAGTGAATGAATCAAAAGCAGAATCAATGTGACAGATTCATCTGAAAGCGCACCCAAAGACCACCACAGCAACCAGAGTCTCGTTTCATGGTATGATTTCCCGACGAAGCCCACGATACGTAGAGCGAGCGCTACTGAGAGACGTGGCAGATCAAGAGATTGGTTGGGTGGGCGGGAGGGTGTGTCCGATGGAGGGGGTGAGAAGGGGAGGTTAGATCCAGGTCCAGAAGCGCTGTTGCCCGTCACTGCGAATGGCCGTGAATGCCCCACTCCAGCTCCGACGTCGTGCCGCGAGCGTTTACATGTGAAATCGATACACCTGTAGCCAGCACTCGCCTTTCAGAGAGCAATGGACTGAGGTACGGTTTCAGGAGCTGTCTCCGCATTGTCCACGGAGAGTCTTGCCCTTCAATGCGATTCACTAATTCAACGTATTGAAGATTACAGACCCTTTCAATAAGTAACAAATATATGAAACCGTATTAAATGTTGAATTTCATAACGGTATTACTTTGGTGCTTGTTCTAGAAATATTTCAGTATTCGATTAGTACAAATGTACACTTCAATTATTAATCCAGTGTTAAAAAGAGAAATAACTAAATGGATTAAACGGTTCCCATATTTCAGGATTATAAATGAACACTAACTACTAAAATTAAAATGATCGAATATAGNCCATATTTCAGGATTATAAATGAACACTAACTACTAAAATTAAAATGATCGAATATAGTATTTTGCACACTTTTATAGATATTGAGCTTCTTCAATGGCATATGCGTCATCCGCGTTTAAAATACAAAATCGTCAAAAGAAACAAAATAACTAGAGATCGTGCATCGACAAGAAGTGGATACTGTTCCAAATACGAAGTATGAAAGAAATTAATTCATTCGTTTAGCCTGATGGATCGAATATGAACAAAATAAACGCAAAAATGTTTTTCGGTATCAGGTTCTAAAAGCTGATATTTCCGCCAAAATTTTATGGGCAAAAATTTTCTCGATGGAAATATATACAACATATATATTCTGCATCATGTATTAATTGATGAGAAATAAAATACAAAATTATAAATATACTGAATAATAATGTATAAGAATATCAAAAGAAAAAGTATCGTAAATGAAACATTTTGAATTAAGAAAAAATAATAATCTGATGATAGAATTTTAATGAAAAATTGAAACAGAAGTTATATTAATCAGTGTTCAAATCACTAGAAAACTAAATATCTTAGAAAATTGATATGTTGATGAAAACGCCCGAAAAGAACTTTGGAGATCGACAGTTTGGAAACCATACTTGTTTGACTTCTAAGTTGTAAAATTTAGTCAACTACATGTGCTCATATCCAGGGATGAATGTCAGAATTTCTCCACAAATTTATAGCAGAAACATGGAAAAGACTTATTTCATTCGCATGGGAAAGCCCAGATTACCTTACACGGAATTATACAACAGTAATGTACCAAAAGAACACCGAATCACTAGTTTTCCCCGAGGTAGTTAATATTCAACTATAACCACAACCAAGACAATTTTCAAACAAAGAAAATGAATTTTCGTTAATTTATAAGAAATAATAGAAACAGTGTAGCGGAGTTAATGTTCCATTATAAATGTACTTAGTGTGTGTTCTGTTTAACATTTTCCGCTTCACTTTTAACGTAAAAAAGTATATTCATGATACCCATAATGAAACTCTGCTTACTGAAACTGACCATGAATATTACTCTCGCAACTCAATTATCACCATAAATTCTGTACACTTCCCACTTGACATGAAAAACTCGTCAACTCGTATTTTTTCCTACGACCGAGGTGAGTTCAGAATAAACATAAAAAAGAAAAGGCTCACTTAAAACTTAAAAATAAAATGTTACATAAAACTCACAAGCTCCCACAAAAAAACAAGCGAGGTGGATTCTCCTCTGTCTGTGGAAGACTACAGCGAAAGGGAGACCAGGAGTACTCATCGTATTCAATTAGCACAATGTTCTCCTATTTATTTAACGCAGAGTAAACTTTCTTTGAGACAGCGGGCCGCTATAATAGAGCACTGCGTAGCGGTGGGAAGGACAACTTTGGAGAACAGGGGATGAGGTGAGGGTAGCAGGAGAAGAGGATGAATATAGAGGAATTAAGGTCGGTAGCAAATGAGGAAAGAGAGAATAAGCACTGATGACCATCGAAACATTTTAGTATCAGGTGGGGATTGTACTGAGCATGAGGACGGGGAAGGGGGGCTAACTGAGAGCTAGACAAAAAGATGATTGGTTCAGAAGGAGATAGAGGTGAAATCTATTTGAAACGAAAGAAGGGGTAAAAATTGTGAGGAACGTAAATTTACGTAGATTTGGGGGAGAATAAAGAAGAACTAACTATTTTGAAATACGTTCTATACTTTTAAGTTACATTTCTTCACTCTCACATCATTAACTTCAATGAAATGTTAGCTGAAAAACAAATATTGATGGCCAAATTTTTATATTTGTAAAGTTAATGAAACAATTGTTACACAAATTTTGTTCATAGAGTAACAAATTTTTTGGTAAATATTTGTTACATAAAATACTATCCCACCAAATGCGATTTTATGTAATATCAAACTATTTTGATAAAATAAATATTCTGAAGAATACTATTTTATTTATACATTCTTTTGGCTATAGTATTAGATGAAAATAAGATACTTTTTTATATAAGTTCTCTGCTCTTAATTCAGTCGAGTTTATAATCGAATTGACCTTCCGTATAGGCATTCTTTTGCCGGCACAATTCCTCGACAAACGTTTATTTAACATCCATCACTTTAACACTCATCTTTTGTCTTCAACTCATCAAATATTTCCTCGTTATTCAGTTAACATCATCTTCTTTTATCACGTGAACCTGATTTTCGCTGTTCTAGAATTTCTTTGCTTCCTCTTAACTCTTCCTCACAACTCATTCTCTTTCCTTTTTCCTTCCTTGTCGGCCTGCCTTATTACACCCTATTTTTCTTCCTAATCACATCGTTATTCCTCTCTCTCCAGTTCCCGTTCGTTAGCACTATTTGACTTTCCCAGTCTTCTCAAACTATCACATTCAGTGACGTCATCTTACACCTCTCGCTGTCTCTTTCACCTCCTCTTTGCTTTGTCCTCTACTACCTCTCCCCATCCCGCATCGCCACCCTACTAATCTGGAAAGCCTCTTTTAATGAGAGGTCTGCGAAGTTTTGTTTGAAAAATGTCATCGGCTCCCCACAGACCCCGGTGAGACTCCTAATGAACATAAGCTTAACATCTCGGTCCTTCGGAATTTAGAGAAAGTTTTTGTCGGGCGATGGTGGTAACAGTATTTTCTAACTGCGCTTAGCCCTTTGCTTGCAGCCTCGCCGAAAGAGGTCTCCCGCGCACCTGGTGCCACGATGAAGAAGCATCAAAGCGATGCACTTCGCCCTTTTAGACGCTTTGACATCTCCAAGACCCAACCTCTTTGCAACGACGAGTCCGAATAATATTCATGTTTGCGTTTTCAATTTTATCATTCGCATTTGAGTGCGCGTCTACGTTTATGAAAATTTACAAAAAATAATTTTAAGTTACACATCAATTTATTTCACGTATAATGAGCTTCATATAGATTACGAATACATTGTTTCTATAACGCTCATCAGTTTAGTAATAAATATGACAAATTTATTTGATTTCGATGTAGATGATAGGGAATGCAAACGATGGGCGTGTATTAATAGATACAAAATTGAACAAGTGCCCACAGATTTAAACTTGCAATGTTCCAAATAATATTCAATATTCCAAATAAAACTCAATTAAGTACAGGTATCGAACCTAACAGGACACTCTTACGCATGACGCTCTATGGAACCATTCTTTCCCAGTCATGATAAACCGTGGTCAGTGGAGTGTTAGTGTAAGTCTTTCGTGGTATGAAAATAATTTAAATCTCTAATCTCTCATGAATCTCACCTACTAAAAACCACGTTCCCCACTGGATGTGGTATTTATCAAAAGAAAAAAGGACACACATTTTTTCAGGGTAATAATAATAACACGATATTAGAACTTCGGAAATCACTTTCTTGACGAAGTTAGTACCCATAATCCACCCACACGAGTTACAGTAAAGTAATAACCGTTCTTCTATCGAATCTAGGTTGTAAGAAATTAGATGTGTTTGAATTCTTTCAAATGGAGAATTATTTTGAAGGGATTCATTTACATTTATGTTTCCATCACAATTTCACACATAGAATAAACCTCCAGTTTCAGTTTTTGTAAGGATCGGATAATGCATAAAAATTTAAAAAAATAGCTATGAATTTTTAAATAAAAATTCGTATTTTTCATAAAAGTTGAGATTGGAAAACTGGTATATTTACAAAATGAATGCGGGAGACTTAATTTATTTTCTTCTTTTAGTGTTTTGAAATGAATATATTTTTTTTCCAAATTTAATGAATGTATCAAAAAGAATTTGGAAGTTATTCTGTAAAATTATGACTGCATTTACCTGCTCAATTTTACTCCCTTCAGATGGTCACGTGAACTAAATGTCAACGATTTACACTTTAATGAGAAGTCCAAAGAGCGCATTCTGCAACAAGCTTTTTCGTTAATCATTTGCGAAGGCACAGAGGAAGACAAGATACAGCGAAGTCACAGGGAGTTTAAGAAGTTTGGACCGTTACTTAAAATAATGAAATTAAATTTCTTATTAGTTAAATTTTGTTTAATGACTCGTTTTCGGAGTACGTCACCAGAATTCAAAGGATTTAGGAGAACTTTAAAATACGTTGTGATTCTCAGAAAATTACTAGAGATAAAAATAGCATATATTTATTATTTTATACTATGACGCAATACGATGTTCAATGATATATTTGTTCTTCAAATTAAACTGAATTCCTTTTTATAATTTTAAACTTAAAATTTTAATCATACTATTTTTAACCTGTTACTGTAGACATCGATGTATTAGACTCACCTAAATGTATTTTGTAGAAATTATTAAAACATGCATAATATTATTTTGAGAATAGTTTTAGTTATAGGAGTTATATTTTCTTCTTATTTTATTTGTAGTTCTAAATGTGAGGTCAGCTATAGCAAAAATTAAATTTTCGATATATTTTCAAATTCCTTTGTACGACATTGTTTTACTTTAGTGTATAATATCACAATATTTATATGAATGCCAGAATTTGAAGAAGGTTAGATCTCTCAGTAGAAGGCCACCAAACGACGAGCGGCAAGGTGCGAACAAAACATAATAATATTAAATACATAGATGAACACTGATCATAATCATAATAAAAATCGGTAGTGTCTTCTTTCGGTTTGGCAAAGGTGAAATGCCTAACAACGGTAGGTCCATGGATTTTTAGAAACTTTTATCATTTCAATGTCCTTGAAATTAAAGAAAGACAAAATTTTTAAGGAAATACGAAGCATCAGACGTTAACTGTGCACTTGCTTTCGATGTCTCACCATTGCATATTTACTTGACTACCTTGCAAATCTTTAGTCGTCTCTAGGAAGACTCTTCAAGGTGACGTATCCCAGAGTGAGGTCCGATGGCAAGTTCTAGCAAATAGCTTCATGACTCGTCTAAAAAGTCACGTAATATTCGACAATCACTCTTTGTGTGTTTGTGGAATACATAATCCAATTTACTGACCATATGAATGAAAAATAGCAAAAGCAAAACACTTCTATTACTATTTGTTGCGAGCAGGATTGACACATTACCAAATACGACAAACGCAAATACTGCAGCAGCATAAGGGAGCAATAAGGTTAATGCTTCTTTTTGGGATACGGATACGGAAACATAGATTGGGCTAACAATAGTGGAAAGGAAGTTTGTAAGATTGCAACGATTATTGCGAACAACAGGAGTGTACAGAACAGTTAGTGGAGAAGCATTAAATGTAATAAATGGAATATTGCCAACGGATCTATATCCACAAAAGCTTAAGTTTTGTCAACTCATGAAAAAACGCTTATAGTTAATGGAAAAGAAATGAAAAATGAAGAAAAGGATTGGAAGAGGAGATTATAAGACTAACTTCTAAAGGGGTGTTAGACAAGATGGTCAGACAGTGAAAAGGGAAGAAAAGCTTATAAGCATATACCTGTTGTGCGATTTAGGATAAAGTATAAATTTTTTCAAACTAATTGCTATGTTATACAATTTTTAAAAGATCATGGAAATTTTGAAGAGTATTTAATGAGAATACGACGGAGGGAGCCTGCAGTATGTATGCGTGAAAAAGGTATAAAAAAAGCGAACACATTCTTTGGGTGGTCAGGAAAGGAGTAGATATCTACAGTGTTTAAAAGAAGAAGGAGTATTTTTGCCTAAGAGAAAGGAGTTATTGATTGCAACAAAGAAACGATATTGTCAATACGTCAAATATGTGACTCAAGTGGGAAAAATGACAGATATTCTCAAAAAAGACAAAAAAAAGTTGCAAAATGTAGATGAGCGTACACCTCCTTGAGGAAAGGCGGTGCTAGATTCAAGAAGTCGTGATAATATCATATAGGACAGCTTAGAGATGTATAAACACGATGGAAAAAAGATCAAAGAGCAAAGAGTCTTGCAATGACAAGCGTTACAGGCAAGAGGGTCCGTAAAGACTGGTACCAAAACGAATGAAAAAAGAATCCAAATAGGATTGATAAAGGAAGCACTACAGATAAGCTAGAAGAAGAAGAGCGTACTCCTCTTCGTAGCTGGGATGTGGCTACGTAACACCTGATAAAGCGGTTTAGTAACGCATAAAAGAGCAATAAGAAAAGTAAAATGTAAAATGTGAGAGTCTTGCAATGACCTTATTTAAATATAAGACGGTCACGAACGCCATAAGCCAAAATAAATGAAAAGAAACACAATGTCACTCTTTGTTTACGAAATTTTCGCCTTTTAATGAAATATGCTTTCCCTTGTTCTCTCTCTATCCGTGCTCGATTAATCTAGAGTATAATAAAATGTTTTTGGATTTTGAATTATTCCTTTACAAATGTACTTCAGATTTTGATGGGATATTGTTTATCGTGTATTGTAGAGGTTCACTAAGAAAGTATTTTTCTAAATAGATTTCGAAAGAATGATTTAAGTTAAAAGTGTTTTATTTTTCAATTTTTTTAAATATCACGAACTAATTAATATACCATCCAGTTTTCGAAGTAAATGTGTTATTATTGCTAAGTTGATTATAACGAAGGATAAGTCGTATCAAAACAACACAATCTCTCATGCGAAGCCGAGCAGGGTCGGCTATTTTGTTGTAAGCTACGATACTTTGTGTAAATCAAATTAAATAAATAATTTAAGACTTCCGACCATTAACGGATAAACAGTTAGGTCGTAAGTATTTATTCGATTATATAATGGACGTTAATTGTAGTAATATATTTTTTAAATGTCGAAAATAAATTTCCATCCTTTGAAGTCACACTTCCCTTACCTTCCGTATGACAATTAAAAAGTTGCAAACACCTATTATAATATACCAAACAACATCTCCCAACAATTAATCATTATATCTAACATAAGTCCCTGGTATTTGAGGTAAGAGATCCGCTGTTCACTGGGTTATTCTGTAAGCTTAGTGCCACAGGTGACTTCACATCCAGGGCCTCAATAGCATTGCTACACATCGGACCCCAGGGCGTTTCGATCCGAGGCAAGATCCACCACGTCTCCCGGTGGACATCCATTAAAAGGGCCAATAAAAGGGCCAATGGAGGGAAGCGGTTCGACGGCAGAAGATGGAACTTACCGCCGCACAGTGGGATGATTCTCGAGTCTTTAGATCTTTTTCATCACAAGTAACTTGCCCGACATCTATTTGACCTATAAAGGGGAAGATCACTCATTATCATGTATATACGAAAAAAATGGGGGTTTTCATCAGTACCTGACTCCTTTCTATGTGGTTTTATTCCAAGTTTCACCACATCGTTAAACTACGGTTCCACTGTTCTCTCTCGAGGAATCTAGGTGTGGATCTACGACTGCTGCCCAGTTAAAGGAGACGCAGGTCAACGCTAGTCTACTATACAGATCTATTTATCTTCGTCTAGTAGTCTTCTAAGTAGACCCCAGGTTCACACTCATTAAGTCTTGCGTATCGTATGGCAAATAAAGTTCATTTTTCTTAATCGTCTTTGTGTGGATTTAGGATCGGAAGTCACCAGGTAAGATATATCGCTCATTTTAATTATTTTGTGGAGATAATTAACAAAAAATAATGTGAAATTTAAAATGTGTTTTCCATATTTTTTGTTCTAATGTTAGCAACTTTCGTGTTCAATTCGAATAGTTTGTTTCTTGAGAATATATAGTTGACAGAAAATATTGATAATATGTAATAGTTGTTAGAAAATTTGAAAACAATTTCAGACGAAGGTTTATATAAATGTGACAGATATAAATATTCATAAAAAAGTTACAAAAATACGATCTCCTGTCAATCCTTTTTCCGGAAAACACTCATATTATTGATTTAAAATTGGAAGTATCATAATAATTTCAGAGTCACATTTTCACTCGTAATACGGCATCATGGTCTAGCCGGGAAGACCCCGAAAAGATAGAACTCATTGTATTGAAGGTTAGATGGGCTGGAAGTGAATGCGTTAAAGCATGAATAAATATACTTTATGAATTCTTTATTCCAAACAGCAGCACCGCACAAAAGAAACTGAGTTAAGATGATTCATTTCGTAATGAATTCAAATTACCTACAAACGCGTTCTCGTTTTATTTAAGTATAGCAGTTGACTTTCAGATAAACTAATTCACTCTCATAAAGATATTATTTAATATCGGTGAGAAATGTTTGTATTTCTTATACTCTATAAAAATGCTGCAGTTGTAACTTCATCTAACCTAGCGAAAAGTTTTCGTTGAAAGTTTATTAGGTTCTACGAAAGTGACCAATAATATGGGGGATAATATTTGCTTGAATGTAACTATACCTATGTTCTAGAGCCGTATATAGCTATTGCCTCCAATAAAGTAATATCTTTGAGAGATGGGAAACGAACATGGGATTTCCTGCAGGTATCACCGAGGCTTTAATCACTTCGTTGCCCTCCACCGTGCACATCTTAACCACCCCCGTTTTCCAATATATAATACTGAAGAAAGGGTTTGTGAGAAGGAGTGTAAATACGTCTGGTGTAGGGTATGGGAAAATATTGTTAAAAAATCGATGGGGAAACCTGTAAAAAAATCAACATTATGACAGATCTAGGCAAGTTGTAAGATACATCCATCGAATGGCTTCAAAACAAGACTATTCTTCTGAATATTTTGATCAATTATTTTTCCCAATCCAGCAAAATAATGTTATTTTTATCCATCAAAATATCCGTAACCTCAGAAAAAATTTTGATTTATTTTAATATATTTGTGTAGGTTAAATAGGAGCATTGATAATATTCTAAGTGAAATTTGGATTTTTTATGACGAAATGGGTCATTATAAAATAACAAATTACGCTGTTTTTGCGTACCGCTATATTTATTTCAGAGCAAAAGGTATAATAGTTTCATTAGAAATAAAATTAAACCAAAATTATTCAGTGCAGAATGCAAATAGCTTACTTCTAGAAATAGCAATTAATAATTCAATATTCAGTTTACTTTGTGTATATAGATTATATGATTTTCCAGAGCAGCATTTTTCAAATTAATTAGAACCTATTTTAAAGGGATAAAGAACAAACTTGGCTATCATAGGTAATATGAATATAGATTTGAATAAAAAAGTTATAATCCGTAACTTATTTATCTTTAATGTACAATTGTGACTTTACTTCTTTAATAAACGAATATACTAGAATTTCTTCAAACTCTACCTCTAGTATATATCATTTATTTTATTTTAAGACATAAAATATTAAAATTATTCATTATTCACAGGTGGTTTTCATATTAGCATCACTGAATATAGTTTAATACCTTTGGTTTTAAAAAGAGCACAAGTCAATGTTATGAATACAAATAGTAAATCTATTAAACATATTGACTTTCACAGTTTAAAACATAGTTTACTTAATTTTAACTCGAATAAAATGTTAAATGACAAAGAAGAGGTCTATTGAAATATATCCATCAAACTTTGAATGATCATCGAAATATCATTGATCTGAATATTTGTATATAATGATATAAATAAATTTATGGTAATAAGGAATACATTTCAAAAATCGAAAATTAATAGATCATGGATAACAGAAACCCTATTAAAGAAAATAGGAAACAGAGAAAATGTTGCTAAAGCTGTGAGATTTGTACCGTATTACTTAATCTTAATGTAGAATTTCAATATATTTAAAGATAAATAAGAAATTTCCATAAATAATGTAAAACATTCATATTATCAAAATTTGTTCAGAAAAAAACTGCAGCAATCTAAACAGTGGTGGATTAATAATCTAGTAGAATATTCAGACAAGGTTCAGACAACCAGGTTCAGGTTAGACAATGACCTTGTCGAACAATGTCCTAACAATAGTAAATATCTTTAATGATTATTTCGTTTCCGATCCTTTATCATTAGGGGTCGGTCCGCAATCCAGCGCACAGGTCGCCTTGCAACAATGTGCACATCAACAGCAATCGATTTTTCTATATCCCGTAATTAGTCCTGAAATTTCAAGAATAATTAATAATCTGAAAAATAAAAAATTTACAAGGCTTGATAATATTTCAGTTCAACTTGTCAAATATATAGAATCTGCAATTATAAGTGTTTTTGCTTATATTGTCAATTTAAGAGTTCTATTTCCTAAGAAACTTAAACAAGCTGTTGTCGTTACAATATTTAAGAAGGTGGGGAGAGAGCTGGTACAAAATCCCAGACCAGTTGCGCTAATATCTGTGTTAAGTAAAATCTTCGAAAAATGTATGAAGGAAAGACTTACGTTTCCTTAACAGAAACAATTTCTTCATCGTTCCAATTAGGTTTTACTGAAGGTAAGAGCATTTAAAATGCTCCCAACTTTTCACGGAAGGGACTTTCAATGGTATCAATAATAATCAAAAAGCAACCCGTATTTTTATAGATTTTGCTAATGCTTTTAATTTTCGATTATAATATTTTTTTAAAACCCAATATTGCGGGAATTAGGGGAATTTCACAAACCTGATTCGAAAGTTTTTGGTGAGAAGAACTCAAAATTTGGTTTTCAGAATTATTTGAGAGATTAGAGTAGTTTAATGACAGGAGTACCTCACGGATCAGTTCTATCAGTAATATTATTTATTATTTTTAATAAATGACTTGTAACGTAACCCTTTTCCAGAATAATTTCAGCTTTTGCTGATGATATATCGCTCCAGTACACAGGAAGTAGATGGAATGATATATGAATTAACTTGAACACTGANAAGTAGATGGAATGATATATGAATTAACTTGAACACTGACCTTAAAACATTGAGTCATAGGTATATCAATCATAAAATGGTAGAAAACACTAAGTTCTTAAATTCTGAACAAGTATAACATATTAAATATCTCAATATCATTATTCATGAATATCATTATTGATGATTTCTTGAAACACTCGTGTAACTCAGTTACAAAGTCAATTAAGGAAAAGGTATTCTAAAATTTTAATTTTTTAGAAAATTAGTACTGAAGAAAATGGTTAGAATTTGTAAATTTTGTTCAAACTTTATATTTTTTAGTTTATGATTGAATAAATATATTCTTAATATTATATTATTAAATATCATCTAGTAATTACCGATTACATCATAGAATGAATACTGAAGGGATTAAAGTTCGAAGACGTACTGATGAAAAATTCTTATCTAATATTACATGATAAACTGAGTACTGTGCAAGGAATGAGGTTATCAGTCATTTAAGATATTTGTTTTCCAGGAAAGGGTAACTTTATGAAAGAGAATAGACCAAAAAATTGTTTTAAAAAACTCCCAAGTTTTCACATTGGCTGAAATACTGATGCAAATATTTTCTCCGGTTAAATTTTTACGAAGTAATGTAACAATACACAATACCAAACTAATTTTTAAAAAGGGAATATACTGATAAATAGTGCTCTACACTTTAAAGATTTTCATATTTTTTAATTAAATGTCTAATATTTACAATTCTTATTCTTACGTAAATACATGAATAAAGGAGTGACACATCTAGCAACATGATGTACAACAGAAAACAATGGAATTTATTCAATATATTTACATAATCTAAAAGAGTGTTGTTTAAACTTTAAAAGTCAACCGTAAAGTGCCACCACAAAATCGAACAATTTGCAAAAAAAGCACAAGATCAATAGCTATAATAATCCGAAATTCATTCATAGAAATATTTTTCAAATAAATATTTGAAGATATCACTTTTTGGATATGCAAAACACATCCTTGTACTGTCACATTCGTGTAATTGAAGGATACATTGTTTATTTAATTATTTTCTATTCTACAAAGCAGTTATTTTTTATTCGCAACAACTTTCTATACTTTGATTGTTCTACTAACGAGTACCCACCGTGCAGAAATTGTTGCAAGAGCAATTGTTGAAAATAGCGACGGACTGGAACTAGATCCTTAAGTGCGTGGGAAACTGCATTAGCTCACTTATCCCATGTTTGGGGTACGACCCAAGTTTACCGGAGTACCCCATGTGGAAGTGGAGGACGAGTTTCCAGGCAAAATGGGTGATGCACGGAACCGCATCATTACGGCTTTGAATTCCGACCCGTCACAATTTTCATAGGACAGTTGTTGTTGTTGCTACATTCGAAGCGATGCTCGTTCTGGTCCCTCAAAGTTTGTCCCCAACGAATGAGTGAAAACGTCATTTCCACAATAATTATTTGGAACGTCATAAATGAAAAAAAAAACGCTGTATTAGATAAGGCGTTAAATAATAATTCTGTCAAAATCGGTACATATAATACTTGAAATCCTCATTCTTTTAAGGAACAAATAATTTCATGTCTTCCCAGTGTTAAAAAATATTTAATTTGTCCTAATATCCAGCATTCTACACATAATTATATTTCAATTCATACTACGCACAATAATAAGCCGCTACAAAACCTTTTGGGTGCCACATGTTTTTTTTCGGTTCTGACAAAAAAATACAAGTATTGTTTCAATGAATGTCAACTGACATTTTACTTGTAAATCCTGGTTATTTTCTCACTCTTAAATTATAACTAAACCCTGCTTAATAATTATTATATTCCTGAATAGAACATGCTTTCAGTATCAATGGTTGAAGAGTACTGCAATACACTTGTATCAACGGATTTGCTAAAAAAATTCAAAAAAAAGGGGGGGAAATGGAAAAAGTATAATGAGAATAATGGGAGAGCGGAGCTGGACATTTAAATTAAATAGTAGCACACTAAGACCGAGAGTGAAATTGAGTCCGTATAAATTCGAGATAACAAAGAAAGTTAAAGCCAGCAGAGTAAAAAGTGAGTATTGTGTTCACAAAATGTACGCGCTGCATTTCCGGGTCTCATGGAGAGCAAGTGCTGTTCTGAGCATTTTACGCGCTGAAGCTTAAACAAGAGAATGCAGTCGAAACTTGGAGAATTGAAATTCACGAAGAGAAAGCGCAGACAGTATTTGTGAGAAACATAAAGTACACAAACGCCAGGATTGTAGAAATATAATAATAAACATTAACGTGTACGATGAAAAGAAAATCATGGAAGTATTTGTTTGCAGAATGGTGTGTCTTTTATATTTAAAACGTTTGATGGATTTACATCCAGCTACATGTGGTCAGAGAAAGTAATCCTATTTCCGAAAAATACGTCAATCCACTAACAAATTCATAATTTTCTCTAGTTCCAAACATACCTAAAAATCTATATCTTTTATTGCACTGGAGATAGTGAATTGTCGGATAATACCACATCACATATAAATGGTTAGTGTGAAATCTTTCATTACAAGTAAGATTAACGAACATTAGTGATAAACGGATATGATACATCCATTTTTTGTTCAAGGAAAAGTTAAGGGTAGTGTGCGTGAGAGGTAGTTGTAATAAGTATTAATTATACGTTCGATAATAAGTACGATACTGTACAGAAAATAAGAAACTATACAAAGTTTAATCTAATAAATTATATTTTGTAATCAGTTGAAATGAAATTGTGTCAAAATATCTAGTCAAGATGTAAAATTTTCAATGTTTACTGATCACTCGTTTCTTGTGAGTGTCCTTTACGGTGTAATAGTAGTTTATGGCATGTGGACGTCCCCAAGATAAGCTGAAGATAGCACTGTTTCTATGGAGACATCAGGAAATAATTTTATTCGATTTGTTGGTGGAACTTTTAACATTTCTGATATTAGCTATTGAATGTATCTCACATTCTGTATGATAATAAGAAAGTCTTGAATATGAAAATTTTTGACCTGAATATTATGGTACATACTAACTTTCTCCCTCTACTAGTTGTAGGCATGTTTCAATCTAATCAATGTTTAGCATTGTTTACACAAAGCATAAGAGCTCCACACACGCCTTCACCACCAAATACAGCAAACCTCTGTTAACAATTAACCAACAAGATTAAAAAAGGTTCAATAAGAATTCAGCTTATTGTTGAGATAAAAATTATCTGATTGGGTGCTCTTATATACCTTACTTCATGATTTTCTCCGTAAGGTTTCGCAGAAAAGGTTCTAAACTTTTCTGGGACATTTGCGTATTAGTGTATTCGATGATGATTCTATTTACAGAGCTTCATGAAATTGTGAGAGAGAAAATTCAAATTCTGGGAAACGATGGGTGAGTTCAACTAATAGCCTATATTGAGTGTATACAACAAAGCAGACTTTTGAATGTAATGAATAATTCAGTACATAATAACACACAACATTTCATAAGGAAAGAGAAACGTATTCTCCGCTTTTAGTGGATACTTGGAAGGCATCTTATGACATCGCGGTGTACTTAAGACCCTTCGTCATTTTCCCTTCGCGTTGCAACTTCAGCGCACGCATCCACCCTCCCACTTCCTTTCAGTCTTCGCGGAAAGAAGACGCCGACAACCCGTTCCTCGGTAATTATACACAACATCAAAGAGATGTCCCTGACAACGTGGCGGAGTAGGTGGTGGTAGAGGAAGGATTCGTTGAAGATGGAGAGGCTTCAATGACTGAGAAACTTATCGTGCGGTGGCATTGGAAATGAAGGAAAGTGATGTTAGTTGGTATCAGCGAAACAGGTTACTCGGACAGAAAATGATTCAGAGTGGAGATTCAATTAATGAAGGCGGAACAGGGAAAAACGGTGGTGGTGAAGATTCTAGGATGAGGTTGGAGTTGTAAAACTGCTCTTGCAAGATGTTTCTAAGAACCTGAGGGTGCAATACGAGATGTGAACCTGTAAATGAAAATTTGAGATCTGAAACTGCAGATATGAGCACAGGAGAGCACGAGTATGGGAAGATGTCAGCGGAGAAGTATAAGATTGAAACGTAAGGAGACCTCTAAGAAATATGTGAGTATTTAGCTTGTAAATACATACCATTGAAGAGCGATCTGTTAAAATGAGATTGAAGCACTTGAAAGTAAATGAGTGTTTGGTAGGTCTGGTGAAGGAAAAATGCGATAGGTTCATTTCCAGATAAAAGCTCAATTGGTTCTATTGCTGATGATGATATCTAGATATGTCTGTCCCTATTCAGTTCATGGTGTTCAATAAACCTGAATCCATACAGACATATCTCATACGACGGTGAGGTATCAAAATATACGAGAAGAAGTTATATTAAAAATTAGATGTTTTATGTTCCTGTCATGAATAATGTGATTTGAAAAATCCGGGACAGAAAGTATGACATAGGGAGCTTCCGAAATTTACTAAAGCTCGCTTGGTTAATTGGAGTGCGGCGGATACTCTGTAGGCACAGAGTTCAGTTTTCTTATGAAGATCGCTGTGACACGAAGTGACATATTGGGAAAATCAAGGGAAATGTGTTCTATATGTGAATTTCCTGAATTGCATTTTGTTTGCTCCTCAATTCTCTGACATTTCACATTACAAAAACTTTGAGAATACTGTACGTTCAACTACTCATTATAATATAGGGGGCTAAATCGCGTATGCTTTGTGAAAAGAAATAGTTTATTAATCAAATGCAACAAAATATTAGTATTGCTGGATACAGATTAGCTACTGCCAAAAATTCTAGAGATTGATCACTGCCACATCATTTTAGGAGCAGGGAATCTTGGTAAGTTTTTGTTGTTTTATTAACTCGAGGAAATTCAGGGTGTAGGAATTAAACAATAAACAAACTACAAAGGTCTCTAGAGCTAGTAGTTACAGATGCAGTCTTATCACCGTTTTGCAATCCCTTGTTTTGGTCATATTTAACAGAGAAATATTATTCATGTGATCTAAGAAATTTATCGTTTTACAGGACATTCGTCGTTTAAAAAAGAGTCAAGTGAAACGTTCAAAAAAGTAGCCACAATTACTCAAACTGCAATTGTACAATCACACGTGTAATCCAACATTAACGCGCATCATGTACGCTGCACGAACGTGCATGAAAATTATAAATATATTTCTAAAAACACAGTATTGATATGTTTGTAAGGGACCTATATAACCTCTCCTTTCCGGGAGCCAACCTGACCTTTCGTGATGGGTCTTATTATCGCTAACGAGGCCATAGCATCCAAGCGGATATTACACCAACACAAGCGAGGAAATACCTCGCTACTTGAGCGTCGTACAACAGGCGATGAGGTATTTCCGGTATCAGCACCACTACATTGTTGTAGAGGCTAGACTAATCACATTGCATTACACAAGAATTACCCTTATATTCCGAACGTTAGAACAGTGATTTCTGAATATTTATTTATGAATTTGAATATTTGTGCGAATAGTTTGACGATGTCAAAAATATCCACTACTTTTAGTTTACGCAAAGAAACTGTCGTCAAGGCACACACGTATAATTGTCATTATTAATTGTTTTCGTTCCTTTTATACTTGTAGATATCTTTAAAACAAGTGAAGATTTTTTAAAAAATGTGTAGTTTCTTACTCTTGATATATACAATTAGATTATTAAATTTTAGAACATCAGGTATAATTTAAAGTACTTTACCTTATAATTTGAATGTACTTTATTTAACATATTCATATATTCTATGATTCTTTCATATCCTTAATTCTTTGATCACATTCTATGAGAGACAGAACACTTTTTGGTTTAAATACGTTTTGTCTTCTTGCAATACATGACAAAACATGTTTGGGAAAATATTAGATAGTTTTGAATAACTCCAATAAAGTTATTTTACTTTAGGGGAATTATAAATATCTTGAAATCCATGTCCACATTTTTTATTTCAGTTTTCTAGACTTGATATTATTAAATGTCTCAAACCTATAATAACTGTACATAATTGCTTGCTAAAATATATGGAAAATCATGGATAAAGGGAAAAAATAAAACTAGTACTGTACAAGAGGAATTTATTTACCCACAAATTTCATTTCCTTGCAAAAATTTAAGGTCTCAACACGTATTTATAAGGATACTGCTGTCGGTTACAACTAAATTTGCAGAACACAGTGCTTAGAAAGAAAGAAGTGATTTAGTCACCTCTCGGGACAAAGTGTTTATATTAAAGTTTTTAAACGTAACGCTGTATAGAGACATTATGAGCGGCATTGAAAGTAAAAATTCATCCAGTCAGTTAGAGAAAAAAGTATGTAATGCTCATTTTGGCAGAGCTCAGTTACCAAAATATTATCAATAAGATCTTCAAATCAATATATTTCGAAAATATTTCAGAATATTATTTTAAGATTCATTACGATAACGCGGAAAGGTCTGCTTTCTTTTACAGAATGTAAATCAATTACAATAATAGTAACTCATTTTTAATATTCAACAAAATGGGTAGTTTTTTGCACGACGACATTTATTAAAACATTTCTCGTTTTGAATGTTTCCCTTTGATCCCTTTAACGTCAAGCGATGTTTTTCATAGACCTATAATAAAAGCAAACCGCATGTAGATATAATTCATTATTTCTGGAATGTATTCAAAATAAATAAAACCATGACCTATGTATACTTCGAAATCCAACACATATTAATTAATTTCGATAAATATTAATTTATTAATGAAACAAAGTTTTATTTAATGTAAATATAAAATATGAAAAAGGTCTTTGATCCCCAGGTGAGGCAAAAAACATTTACATTTTTACTAAAACATCAGAAGAGGTTCTGCCAGCGAATGAGGTACAAGAGTATTTCGCGCACAATGTTACCAGCATCGCATCGTAGATATTTTAAAAGCACTTTTCTTGAAACAACTAGTGTCTATAGGATTCTGAAATTCAAGAAATCCCAGATTTAAGCAAACAAAAATATGATATTTCCTCACCTGGAGAAACTCCCAGATTTTGTATACGTAAGTCCTTCCCCGAAATCCGTCTTTTGTACCTCATCGTCCTTAAAGCCCAAATAACGTCCATAGAGAGACTGGAGGTTGAGTGGAGATGAAATGGAAAGGGTGGGGGTGGGAGGAAGGGCATCTTGTGGTTGAGTTGCGGCGGAGACTAAGCTACGCGGAGAGAGAGAGAGTGGATAAATAGCCACAGGAAGGCAAGCGTTGGATCACAAAGCACATCACGACGAGAGGCCTATGTTCAGAAACTTCAAGAAGGATTCAACATCCTGGAGGCAACAAAAGAGTCACCGAATATCTCAAACAGAAATTTATTACCTTTAAATAAATAGTTTATCGCCAAGGAAACAGTTAAAAACCGACAAACGGAAGGACCGTGAGGTAATTTTCCCTCAGGAAGCAAGCGACAATCCCATCAACTCGACCAAACAATCTAACTCATGGGAGCATTACAGAAAACCATGGTGAGGATAGGGCATCGTACAGAATTGTACAGCATTGTACAGAATTATATTGTACAGAATGAAACAAGACTTATAAAAATAAAAATTGCAGCACTACTCACATCTACCATCATTATATTAGTCATAAACTTTTACGACCTTTGATTGACAAAAAATTACTCTCAACACGTTTTTGACTTTGTCAGGTGTTTCCTGACAAACCTGTTAACGAAACGTTGTAAGTAATATACAGTTAATTGTCTACAAAATTTCGTTACGTTTTATGATTTATTATTGATAAAAATATTACTACCATGAAGAAGAAAAAATGAGCATACATTTAAGGGACCATGACAATGAAGTATTGCAGAATACAACTACTTAAAGAATGTACGAATCCATATTTTACTGCTATTCCAGTTAGTATAAAAACAGATAATAATAGAGATAATTAAATGTTTTTAATTGGAAATTTACAAAGATAAATAAATTTTATCAGTAAAATAATTTCTAGAAGAATTGAAGAGGTAGGGATGTTTAACTGTGTATCACAAGTGATGGAACCAGGTGATATCATTAAATTTTCGAAGGATAATACATAGATTAACAAAATGTTATATACGAATTCAAGCACATTAGAAAAAATTATATTCTAACAATATGTGATTTTCTGTTATAATATGACATAAATGGAACATTGAATTTATAATTATAATGAAATATTATAGTAATCAATAAAGAATCTTTAACTGAAAAAAGTTGCATTTCTGGGGATAAATTAATATTTGGAATTGAGCGGTAAATTTCATTTATTAAACTGAAAAATTATTAGGTTGGGAATTAATTGTTTCAATGAAATACAATTACTCACCCAGAGTATTAGAGAGCGTAAAACAGGGTAGCGGAAGTACTTGCCAAGTATACAGCATTCGCGAAACACCAAGTTAAAGTCCCTGAGGGGAAGCTTTCATACAAGAGTTTGCTTTAATGCATCCCTCGACTCCTCCAACGCAAACTTTCTTGTATTCTACGAAATATATTTGCACAGCTCTATTGTTTTTAAACGCTCTCCTTGTTCTTTGGCGAAGAAAACAACCGTACATGACTCTCAGACACACTGTTCCTCTAGAATTGTTCAAAAATACATTTGTCTTCTGTGTTTTTCAAACCACATCCTCGAATGTTTGTTTGAAAATATGGTACGAAAGGGGAATATGGTTCTATATCTCAGCGGGAAACATTTCTTTCTTAAATGACTATAGGTAAGAATAATGATAAAGGAAATGGTTTTCATAATACAAGTTGTTTAAGTTTCAAGGTTTCCAGTTCCAATGATTTATTCTTATAATTAAAAATTATTTTATCATTATTAATTATTAGAATAGTATTGGTTTATTAAACATGTGTTTCATTGTTTCAACTTAAATTCGTCAATGCCGAAGCAAGATAAATATTTTGGAAGGCACTGGCAGATCTTGGACCCACATCGACCCCCCTCCCCCATATTTCATCTTCTGAGAAATCATCCGTTTTGTGAATAGCGAAAATAAAATACATTTATGACAGCGGAAGTATTTATTTTGTTTTCAGTCTCGTACTTGCATTTGAGTGGTTCTTTTGAAATGCACTTCTGTACACAATGTCATTGCGTTGCGTATAGAAATCCATTGCCATACAGGAGAAATGCTATGGAAAGGATAAATAGTGACAAGTAATGTAAATTCCTGTTATGTTCACTATGGACGTGGTTCTAGATATTGTAGATCAAATGAAAAAATATTTAACGAGTTTAACGCGCATTTGATGTATTTTACAAAGTCAAGTCAAATTCCTGGGGGTTGGGTTGATCGCCCCATCGCCCCCCCCCCCTCCCGGATCCGCAACTGTTGGAAGGATGTTTATAGATGTTGTCAGTATTGAAAATGTTCAGAGAATAAAACGGTTGATTAGTTGAATGGATGTTCGTGCAAAAGTGTATTAACGGGAAGGGGGGATCAAGGTTAAACTCACAAATGAGTTTAGATAAATACATTTTACTTACATTTTGTAAAATATAAATTTTGCTTGTTACGTAGAACCTTTACATACCTCAAGCAGTAAAAACACACGAATATTCTCACAGAATCATAAATTGCCTCAAAATTGAATCGTTTTACAAACCCGTTACGTTACACTGCACAGCGCATTATATCTGGATCACTCCCAGAAAATAACAATACTCTTAATCTGCTGTTTTTGTGCTAACCTCACGTCAATTCTCATTACGCGTAATCAACTATGTGCAGTTGGTTTCTATGTAAATAAGAAAATTTTTAATAGTGATGTTTGTCTATCACTAGTTGAACTTATTACACCTCAATGAGATTTATCTACAGTTGTAACATATTGCGAGATTTATAAAAATAAATAAAAGCTTTGTCAGCCTTAAAATTACTTTTCAGGAAATTAAGATCATACGAATACGAAATGTTCTTTTGAGCG
Source organism: Laupala kohalensis (assembly GCA_002313205.1). Taxonomy (NCBI): domain Eukaryota; kingdom Metazoa; phylum Arthropoda; class Insecta; order Orthoptera; family Trigonidiidae; genus Laupala; species Laupala kohalensis. The sequence goes on along the minus strand of NNCF01128682.1, from coordinate 434,490 downwards.
AGTGAGAAGAATGATTGTTTCATGAATAATATTCTATCTTCACTGTTTGAACCATTCTCTGCGAATGTTTAAAGTAAATCCGTAGATGTATGAGCAGCGCTGGAATTAGCCTCGCCAGTTCCATCCACCCTCATCCCTTTCGTGAGCGGAGGTCGTCAGCCTAATTCAATAACACTCCGGTGTTGTGGTGGAAGGGACGACGGCGGTGAAAGGGAGACTGGGGCAGTCTCAAAAGATGAAGCCATAGAGGATTTTGCATTGTTCAGCAACTGCTTTGCTGCTAAGGAAATTAATTGCGTCCATATTATTTTGATATTCTTTTTGTATCGTGTTAAGCTCTCAACGTTGCATGTTATTTTTATATCACACAGGAAGAAATTATTCGTTAACGTTATCTTGTCGTGTTATTTATAATTGGAATCTTTAACAGCGCAAACCAAATTATTTTCATTTTTAGGCGATTTAAATAAAGAGGGACCGCATTTCTATTTTTAATTTGATTACATCACGTACAATGGATAGTGTCAGTTACAATCTTTGAGGCTACATCATTATCTCAAACTTACTCCCAGATCATTAAAAACATTCAGAAATTGGGGAAGAATGTTATATCAATACTCCGAATTCCCACTGACCTAATGAGGAAATTTAAGGCCAGAATTACACGATTATGTTTCTATGCCGTAGATGTATTATCAAAGATTTGATCAAAGTTTTCTCAACAAGAATAAAAGGTTAAAGGTCAACTATTATCAAAGTTTATACATTACACGGTCATATATTTCATCAATGTATTCAAACAATAGATGTATGTCCTACAAATATGATCGTGTAATGCTGACCTTATTGAGGAAATGTCATAATTTTTGGAGACTAATAAAATAATTTTATCTAAAACTAAAGTGATTCCTTCCATTAATGCAACTGAATTTTCGAAATCAATGATGTATTTTTGTAGAAAATAATAATACCATTAAAGAACTTGGGTTTGAAAATTTCTAGTGATTAATGATATTGATTGACAACAACCGTTAGGTCAGAAATGATGATTATTATGTCAAAGATAACGTTGCAATAACATGAAATAGATAATATATTATTAACTTCATGAATGTTTTCGTAAAAGTACAAAAACCAAATTTCCTCAGATATGATAACCAGGACATGACTTCTTCACCCACAAACATGCCTTATTCCACGCTTTTCACTGAAGTCTTTTTAGCAGTTAGTAGGAGACCTGTGCCGGTTTAAACACATTTTCGCACATAATAATATGGGGTGAGGTTCTGAGCCAAAAGGGGTGATGGGGGAAAGGGGTTCGTGCACGGGTGTGCCAGCTTAAGGTCAAAAAATGGTGGAAGAAAGGATGGTTGAAGTAATGAGGGTCTCAAATTACATGCATGCGCGTCCCAGTTTGGGGCCAGTGTCACCTATAATTGAAAATTGCCAAAACTGACAGAAAAAGTATAGAAATATCTAAAACTGTCTTTTTTGCAAATATCAAGTTGGTACACCACACGTAGAGACTTGAAATTTTGGTAGCATTTGAAGTGGCACGTAAGGAATTGGTGTTCAGAAAATCATTTCTGCACCTCAGTAATTTCGACAAAAATGTCCAGTTTTTTACCTTCTTGACATTATTTGATATATTTTTGGACTTCTATCGCAGCCTTATACTATAAAAGTATTTTTTGTTAGATATGAGTTTTTGTTAGATCATTTAAATAAATTGTATAATCAGTTAATTTTGGATAAAATTCAGGTAAAAGAAATAAATAGCTAAAAATCACCATTTTTAGTATAGCAAACAATACCAAACGCATGGAATCTTAAATATGTGATTAATAATTAAATTTGAATAGTAAATATGATCACTTGAAAATTATCATAACCTTGAACGAGTTTAAATATGTGTTTCCTGCGGTGACGATGAAAACAAATGAACACGTATGTATGCCAGCTCTTCATATTCTCATGCCTCGACATTCCTGGGAGCGTCTTAGGACGCACTTGCATTGCTGCAAGACGCACGTGCATTCCAGCAAGATGCAGGAACATTGCTGCGTCGTATTCTCATAGGAGAGCATTCTTCTCCGTGGGAGCGAAGCGGTGCACGTGTGCCTCGAGAGAAGGTTATATTAAAAGCTGATGCAGACTCTCAGTGCTGATACCTTTGTGTGGCAGCATCAAGGATGATCACTGTACGCGCGGAAAAACAGTAACCAAGTGTGGGTGGATTTAAAAGGTGAGTTTTCAAAATAAACTCTCTCTTTGAACTCTTAAGAAATAAAAAATGAAAGTTGATAAATGTCATATTTTGTAAAAGTGTTACTTGATAAACAATTATTATTTGTAATTTTCACTGTTAATAATAATATAATTGTTACTGTTTTTAATAATAACATTAATAAAATTAACAATATCAGAATAGTAACTTCAATAAATAAGTATTATTGTTATTAATAATAGTAGATTGTTAACTTTTTATTTGACTTTGCTTTTAGAATATCATGAAGAGCTGGTGGAGGAGGATGGCAACATCTCTCATCTTGAGAGGATGCATGGTGAGACTATCAACATCTTTTTCTCTCTTTACTTTTTACTCATTCTTATATAATAATGATATAAAAAAATTATGAACAATTTTTTTATATATTTATAAATATTTTTATAAACAAAAACATTTATAAATGTTTTTAAGTTTTTTAAAACAAATTTTTGAAAACTTTTATTTGAATTTTTTTTTTAATTTTCCTCATCCCTTACACCACACGTGTTCTCTATCGTGTCATGTTGGCCACCTTTGTTTTTCGAAATTCGCGACAATAATGAAAGAATGGAGGTGATAGGGGATGAGGTGGCGCTACATTGGGCTCATTCTCTGGGTCCGTGCATTTACATTTATCACTTATACAATAAATTATGGACAAAAAAATATCAAAGCAAGCACGAAATGAGCAATAATTAAATACTTTTTTCTGATATTCAATTAACAGTTCTTTTAACACCTTTTCCTCTCTTCTTTCTTCTTGAATCAACCCCAAATTTTACAATAACTGCGACAGACTCGATTCCAATGAAACTTTCTCTTTTGCAAGATACTTGCTTTCACTGAATTATAAAATTAATGTAAATCCCTAATTAACGTAATCACTTCGAATAATGTCCGCCTCACAGAGACGTATACACACAACCAGCGTATTTTCTTCGAAATCGTGTCCAACCACCACGGCTAGATACACCCCTTTTTCTCCAACACGGGTTGCTACAGCTGCTACTAGGCTCGTACAGTGACCTTGACTCGACGACATCTTCCAACGCGGCTTTCCACGTGCTACCTCGTTTGCGATCGGTTTTTGCGGCAAATTCTTTCAATCACCGACGTGCGACTGTTTTCGGATTCGTACGATTCGTAACTCGGAAAACATTTCCAATACGGAACTGACTTCACTTGGAGCCCATGATAAACTATTTCTTACGCGTTCAACTTGCGTTTTACTCGACCGTTTCTTAATAACTTCGACTGTGATAAATACCACAAAACATGAATTTCGTAACTTGCGTCTTTACGCTCTCTCGATATTATCGAATCAACGTTTTGATAATTTACTAGAAATTCGGACCGACTCGTCCCCTCTCGATAATTCGCTTACGATTGAAACTGGATTCTTACCGCTGATGGTCCGCGTGATAACGAGACTAGATCAACCGCCTCTTCCGATGTCCCGCGTAATAATGAGACAGATACCTGTCAAGGTTTCACCTTCTCAGTACTAATCCCCACTCCTCCTAAAATTCATGCACAGCGCATTCCGCCAATCAATCGTCTCTTCCGATGGTTTCGCGTCACTAACTTCATAAGGTGTATTCACACTTTCTTAGTTCTTACAATTGGATTTCAAAAATCTTTTGTCTGTGTCTTACAACTCGCAGAACGCGCTTTTCTTGGCGCTTCGGAAAATCGGTATTATTAGTTTTTTGTATCTATTTAAGCTATTCTTACTTACATATATTTCTACATAAACTCATAATATTTTCTTACGAATCCGGGTCGTTAGAATATATATATATATATATATATATATATATATNATATATATGTGTGTGTGTGTGTGTGTGTCTGCTAGCATAGAGATGCATGTGCCGCCCTGCGTTGTCATGTTGATATCCATTATACTACACCGTCGTGATTCACTCTACTCTCATATTTAATACCACCTCCCTCCTCATTTTTAATACCAATGACACACGTCACTAGATCCATCTTTCACAAAACCATTGCTCTCGGGGAAAACAGCGCCGTACATAGTTCATGTAGATCTCTTGCATCGCATGCATGAGTGTAGGTTGCATGATATGCATCAGTGGGTTGTTTCCTGGATTTATTAAGATTGGGCAATCCTGTAATGCAAGATTGCGTCATCGTACATTGCATCCTATGATGCAAGAATGCGCAATATTCGATCACATGTGTTCGAACTCGATTGCGGCATTCCATGGTGCAAGATTGCGCAATACTCGATCACGTATCAGAATTGGCACCCTTTTTGACTTCAAACAAGCGCACCTGTGTTCAAGGTTTCAAACCCCCACCTCCCTTCCCCCATTCCTTTTTAGCTTCAAACCGGCAGACGTGTTATTCTTATGGGTGACACTGGCTCTAAACCGGCACACGCCTGCATGTAACCTGAGACCCTCACCTCTTCCCATACCCTTTTTTAACTTAAACGGGCACACCCGTGCACGAAACTTTACACCCTCCTCCCCATCACCCCTTTTGACTCAGACCTACTCGCCTTATTATTATGAGTGAAACTGTGTTTTCAACGGTACAAGTCTACTACTGCAGTTCTTTGAGAAAAATCTTCCAATTCTAAGATATAATTGTTACACTTAAAATTATCCGACGTATTAAATTTTACGGCATTATAGTTCATTTTAATCGTTTTTTAAATTTATCAAATGAATTTTCTAGAAACATCCAACTTAAGTGAACAAAATATCTGGACGCAGATAATCCCTGGATTTGATTCTTCTTCTTCCAAAACGACATGTTCTTTCAAACGCATTAGAATATTAAACGTTTGCCATGCTACACACACTTAAAGAAAAGCTTAACGTGCCGAGAGTCATATCCTTGGAGTATTAGCAAAACGATCTCCGTTGCATTTTTTGTTTACAATCATGGTAAAAAACAAGAAATAAGGCTACATACTCGACATCTGTGGCAGAAGAAATTATATTTTCAAAAGAGTTGATACCAGTGAAAATGTTTGGACGTGGTAAGTTTAAGACGGTAGGAAAAATCTTAATGCAACTCCCAGACGTGTTTTTGATATCACCTACTAAGCGTCGTGCTCTTTTGATATCAGAGGGAAATGCAGTACTTACTACTGTATAGTTGGAATGAGTGATAAGCGGCAATATATTTACTCAAGTAATGCCTCTTTTGAACATTGAGTGTAGTGGTTAAACAATGTGTGCCACCCAGAACACATTTCAGAGGAAAAGAGACCAGAGACCTGAATATTCAACTTGTGTCCTAATATTTGACTCTTAGATTTGAGATGTGGCCAACAACATTCAGGGAGAGTTTTCCAATGCTTAGCCAGCTTGGTAGCTCTACTGTTCAGATCTAGAACAGACTAAGTTCTTTCCATTTTGAGACAAATTTAGTGAAAAGAATAATTTTGCTACTGAGTACCCTATAGAACTCTCTGATCTTCGAATGAGACTTCCAAATCTGTTAAGAAAAAAGTATAGAAATATGCAACTATTAAAATGATTCTCCAGAATATAACTTTGCATATTATAGATGTACAAAACTAATTTTAATGAAACTGATTTTTCAAAATTGAATCAGCACATACTAGAAGGGTCTCAATCAACATTATCTAATTTTGAGGAAAAAAACTGATTCTAGACAATATAATAAGTAGTGAAATTAAAATTCAATTACCACAAGCTACAAGTGGATTTGAACATTTCTATTCAGAAAAAAACGTGTATGAATTCTTAACTACTGCTAAAAGAATTGTTTAAAGTGCCGGACTGGGACTCTTTTAGAACATGATGGGTTTTGCAACAAATCAATGTATTAAAATCATACTCACAGATATAATTAGAGCTGTTAGCTCTTACACGTACATAAGAATGAAAATAAAGAATTAATTTGTTAACAATCCCTATGCGGTGTTGACCTGACCGACTGGCTGACTGACTGACTGACTCATTCATCAACGCAGAACCCAAACTACTAAAGCAAGAAACACGAAATATGATCTTTGAAACGTAAGAATCCGTTGAGAAATTATTTTTAGAAAATCAAGTTTTAAATAAATCTTCTACCAGTTGAAATAGAGCGTAATGAAGTAAGAATCCTGAGTATTGCATCACAAAGAACAATTCTGAATCTCTGAAACCACTTCAGAATAGGTCTCCGCTTCAAGTGGATAAATATCTTTTCCCTTTGGAATTCACACGTCATTTAACTCCCTCGTGATTTTTCCACTCCTCTGCTCCAACGATTGTGTTCAAGGGGGTGCAGGAGTCTTGTAGGCAAATCGCTGGTTATTAATTGGGGTTCACAGCCTTTGAGGAGAGCTGTCTACACCAAGCGTACAGCTAATCCTTCTCGATGGCTCTACAAATTCCCTTTCATACACTGTTGTCAAATTTATCAACATAAATTTCATTGTAAGTCTTATTTGTATAAAATACTCGTATATAATGTCTTGTATAGACAATAATTATCGTTCTTTTCAGAAAATTTTTATTTAAAAAATTTGTGTGAATCCTTTGAGACCTCTTTTTTGAAAAGTCTTTAAGGGATATTCACCTATATCCTATGATCACGATTTTTTTTTGCATTTTTGTTTTGTATCTGCCGGTAACTCAATTTCTTCGAAAGGATTCGTTTGTAACCGTTGGATTCTAAACCCTTTATTTTATGACTGAATAGTTAAAAATATTTTTCTGTCTGGAATCTCTTTTCTTTATGTAAAACACCATGATGTGGTAAAGTTAAGATTGCCGCTCAAAAATGAATTTCTTTCTATTTAGGCTTTCATTAAATTTTTTTTAACAACATTCAGTATTTAGTGTCTTAAAATACTGAATTTCTGTCCATAATTTTATTAGTCGTATTAATTTTAGTCATGAATAGTTTTCTATTCCAATAGTGGAACATTGAAATACATTTTGTATCTGAAAGTTCATTCATTCTCAAATATTTTTAACTGCATCTGAAAACGATTCCAAAACTCACTTGTGCTACTTCAAATACTTTAGTAAAGTGATTTTTTTTTCTTAACTCATCTCAGTCGTTCTTGGAGTCTATGATTATTTATTTTCACGCACTAGTACATTAATGATTGAAATATCCAACACGGTAAAGCAGAGGAAAGAAAATCGATAAACTATTGTCGAAATAAGAGGGTGATGGAAAATGTTGCTCATGCAGTGTTTTATTAGGTCAAGACTTCCGTTGGCAAGATAAAGAAAATTTAACTTTTTCTTTAGAAAATCTCTGGAGAACAAAAAATGGATTTTAGTAAGCTCATAAGCAAAGATTTCTTTTCATTATTTGAATCACTTTCATTTCGCATTATGAAACTTCATTATGTGAGAATACGTTTAAAAACGTATTTTCTTTACACTAAACTACTTTAAAAGACTATTCTACAAGGACAACACTAAAAGAAAATACTTTTTTAAATGTATTCTCACTTTACTGAGGTCAGAGGTCGGATATGGAACAAAGTATAGGAACTCACCACTCTGTTTTGTTTGTTTTCTTTCATACAAAAGAAATCCTTGTCATCCATTTTCAAACTTGGAGACTACATAAAGTTGTGTACACATTTAAAAAAATTTATGTTTTGCAAAACAATAGGGCATTGCATGTCGTTACGTAAAGTATTGAAACAAAATACAATGAATATATTTTAGGGAATGAGATAAGTCGAAGTAGAGTAAATAAACATCCATATCACATCACGAAAATTTTGAATCAATGGCACACATTTTGAGAGTTACAAACGTTAAAGTATGTCAGGAAAACTGTGTTGCATGTAACGCCGTTAGCATTAAATCAAGGGATTTCTCTCGCTAGTACGGACATAAGGAAAGCGACGGCACTCGGTGACCGCAGAGAACAGCGAAACCGCATCCCAGCGGCGAATGTGCTTCTTGGCTACCGCGTAGGCAGCAGAAGCAGCAGCGTGCTGGTCATTAACTGAGACGACGATGGTGGAGCGGGGGTGTGTGGGCGGCCAGTGCATGCGACGGTGGGGGTAGAAAGGAAGCAGCGGCTGGCTTCCCAACGCAAAGCGCAATCCTCTTACAGACTCCGCCACCTTCCCCGTTTCCCTCCATATGAATCACTCCATAGCGCAGCTTTCTTGTTTCTTCTCGTCTCCTTTGTTTCTCCCTTACATGAGGATACTAAAATCAAAACGCAAAACAAAATGTCGCTTTAGACGCTTCGCAGGGTCACATGTACCCGCATCATTCTGAAGGAACAAACACACATGGGACGTGGTACAATAGTATCTTCCATTTCAGATTATTTAGATGTATTTTTGAAATTACCAGTAACGTAATTTTATTTAATATCTGATCATAAATTGTGAAATAATTCATCATATCTGAATGCAGTCAATGTGTTTCCTGAATTTTTCTTCTTCATGTTGACAAAATCCGAAGTGTATAACAATTTTACAATTTACAATTTTTGGTATTAGCCAAAGACACACATACGAACAAACTCGTTATTTTACAAATTGATAGTATTTCATTTATATTACACATCATTCCTTGAAAAGCACCCAAATGTGACACACTCCTTCAATACAAAAATTATATCACCACAATTGAAATGCAAATTTCGTTCTCACAGCTCACGTTGCAGAGAAAATCTTTCTATGTATCGTTCCACCAGACGTATCAAAATTCTCCTTAGAGAAAGAAGCAGTGACGGCGGTAGAGGAATTTAGCTACTTACTTTATTCACCAGAAGTGAGTACGGGATCAAAGAACCACGCGAAAACTGGTGAAAAACGCAGGATCTGGATGAAACTATAGACGTTAAGCTCAGAGAACGAAAAGACAAAGAAAATTATTAAGCACACGAACCGAGGTTACAGTGTGTTAGATTTATCCCAACACTTTGAAGTTGTATCCAAATTCAACACTTAATAGATTTTGAATAAAATTACTGACTTTGTGGTACTTTATGAGAACTGATTTTTGAGGAACTTTGTACAAAAACACAAAAAATATAACAAGGAGAGCTACGATTTATACACATCTCATTTAGTTTACTTCCTCTCTTTAAAAACTTAAAAAAGAATATGAAGTATTGAAAAGTTGATCGAAATTTGTAGGTGTTGGTGCTCAATATTGTATTGTAAAACTATTACTAAGCAGATGACATATCGTTAAGGACATTGTTGTCACACACCTCCTCCCACACATGGCAAGTTCATATTTGTTCGGGGTAGGGGAAATGTCATTAAAACTCATGATTTTGTTTACGTCCTTGCCAGTCGTTTTCGTCCTGTTAAAAGTGTTATGTTCATCGATCGCTGAAGAAGAGCTAATGGCATATCAAGCACATATATCCTCCGCGAGCCCAGCTCTAAATCGCGATCACAACTTCTGTTTTCGGATTGCAGGAAAGAGAACATACACTCCTTCCTTGCTCTGCGACCACAAGTTTGTAGTACACAATGAGCCTAAAGAGTTTGTGGTAGCATGAAATAAAATTTCTAAAGGCAAAGTAATATATTTCAGTTTCGATTATATTGAAAATACGTAAAAAGAAGTACAAAATCATAAGAGAATAAAAACACCACACTACAGAAAAATATTAAAAAATTTATTATTTCACTATAACTCGTGAAATTCTCGTGACGTTCTACTACTCTATTTAGTTACCAAACGTTCCACACATAGTAAAAAGTGCACAACCTCTGCGTTCATTGTACAGGAATTCAGAGGTTTACTCAGAGGTCCCTTTATGATTACCTACCACCCAACCGTTGCTGTAGTCTGCCTTAACGGGCAGCACGCACGGCTCTCTCTACCCGAGCACACAGCGCCCTGATGCCCGTACGTGATCCAGTGGACATTCCTAAACTTGTCTGATTAGACTAGTTACGTGACCAAGGCAACACATCAGCAGGGATGCGTGGTCAATGTAACAGTGACGTCGTATAATAGACAATCCTTTATGACACAGTAATTAAATCTATCCTTTTGTCCCTGCAACGAGCAGCGAGACCTTTAACCGGCCGATGAAACTTTTCGGTTCAGACACAACTAACAATTATCTAATTCGTATTTTACCATATCAAATAAAAAACGATATATCTTATCCACATTAAACGTGTTAGTTGGAATGATACCAACGGACAAATTTGTTCAATAATACGTTTTGCAATTAATTATGCGCTGTGAAGGACAAATAGTACTTGATAGACGAGTAATGAACGGAGAATAAAATTGGATTGGAGAAAGAAAACAACAAATGTATTGCTGAGTGCATGGCAAATAGAATGGGATGGAACATCTAAAGGCAGAGACTTGTACCAATTAATACCAAAGGTGAATTATGCAGAAAGACATAGGAAGTGGTTCAGCCCGATTGCAGGAGTTGCAGAATTTTTAACGAACTATGGACACTTCAAGAGAAATTTGAAAAGACTTAACCTAGTAGATGTTGACAAGTGTGATTGCGGACAAAATTCGCAAACACGCGAACATCTATTTTGGGAATGTTTCTACAATGGGGAAAAGAGAGAGCAAGATATCTCAGAAAAATGAAAATGAATTGAATGAATCGAAGAGTACACGTTCGAACATACTTTATCAATTTGATTTTGCCAGCTAAGTGAGCTTTCAATATAGATACCTAAATTTTTACACTATTACACCATGTTATAGGTGTTTGGTCCACTATGATGCCAGGTAATTGTGCATTTGTATTTTTTTTGATAGATTGCTTTAAACCAAGAATAATACATTGTGACAGAAGGGTTTAAGAGAAGACCTAACGATGTAGCCCACTTATGTAGCGATTCCAGATCTGTATTTATGCTTTCAGTGACTGATCTTACGTAGATGTGGATTGTCGCTTATTTATATTTGCGAATCATAAGCATACATTTGAAATCAATTGTACCTAAGAGACTTGTCGACATCGTTCACATACAACAGAAAAGCTAGAGGGTCGAAAACTACATCTCATTTGGTCTGGAGTGCTACCGACTTCTTATTATTAGTTACGACTATTTGTTTACGATTTGTTAAATATTCCGAGAACCAATTAACAGTCGGTATTGCAAATTCCAGTGATCTTAATTTTGCAAGAAGAATATTACAATTTTGCAAGAAGAACGAATCGAAGGCTTTGCTAAAGTCAAGAAGAACTAAAACAGTATTTTTTCCTGAATCAGTTGCATTACGAACATCTTCGATAACAGTTAATAGGGCTGTCCCAGTCCTTTTGCCTGTTCGAAAACCCGATTGACATTCATTAATTATAATATTAGATAAAAGAAATTGTTCTATTTGATTGTGGGCAATTTTTTCTAGTACCTTTGAGAGAGCGGGTAAATTGCGAATTGGCCGATATTCATTCGGATCCTTAGGTACTATGGGAATTTACTTTATATAAGGAAGACAGACGGGAATATTGTGAGAGCCAAAGGAAACAACGAATGTACACTACTGTCTCCGAGGATATTTCCCCTCTTCTTTCCCTTCTAATCCTCTCCATGGTTTCTACGCTGTTTTTCTACCTTTACTTACTGGAAGTGCCCGCCCCCACCACAGGGACGTGGGTGTTATCTTTTAACTGATTGCACTTTTGTACATCCCGTGTTACTCGTTGTCTTTTTTCGGATTCAGAAAAATTATTATAATTGTATTTTGTTTATGTTAGTTCCATTGCACATTCACATTTTCTTTCATTATGGTACACTACTGATAACATAAAAGGACCCATTTATTTTTCTAAGTCCCACGCTCAGATCAGTTTTGGATCTGTTAGGTTTGCAACGGATCTCTCCTCTTGCTTTCACTCCGAGAGGGAAAGTTTCGTTCGACCAATCGTAGGTCTATTTGAAACGGCGCCTATATTTGGAAGACATCGAGCGGCGGGTAAATCGTAATGAGATAAAATGTTTAATTACACCGCTATTAAAGAAATATTTTGTATTTTTTTATTATACACATTTTGGACTTCTATAACAAAAATATTCTGTATATTCTTGACTTCAATAAACTTAACCATTCTCTATATTTAAACGACATCTCGAGATTCGTTGTATAATCATAAATAAAGCATAAATACAGATCTGGAATCGCTACATAAGTGGGCTACATCGTTAGGTCTTCTCTTAAACCCTTCTGTCACAATGTATTATTCTTGGTTTAAAGCAATCTATCAAAAAAAAATACAAATGCACAATTACCTGGCATCATAGTGGACCAAACACCTATAACATGGTGTAATAGTGTAAAAATTTAGGTATCTATATTGAAAGCTCACTTAGCTGGCAAAATAAAATTGATAAAATATGTTCGAACGTGTACTCTTCGATTAATTCAATGGGACGTTCACGTTATACTTCACTAACTCGTATACGAGAAACCCCTAGTCTTGCCTCATTTTGGCTACTCTGACTTCTTGCTTACAGATGTAACGGGAAAATTAGAACGTAAATTAGAAATAGCACAAAATGCATGCATTCGTTTTATTTTCGACTTAAGGAAGTATGATCATGTTTCAGAATTCTATGAAAAATCCGGTATCCTCACACTTGAGAAACGACGTTCGTTACATATGTTACTCCTTCTGAATAAGTTCCTCATTAGAGTCCATTTAAAAAAATTTGCTGAACGTTTCCAGTTTTTGAAATTAAAACGCACTCGAGACACGCTCCCTCTCAAGATTCCAAAACATACCACAACCGTTTTCTGTAAATCATTTATAGTACTGTCTATCAGAGCATGGAACAAGTTACCAACTCGAATTAAATATCTCCCTTCCTTCTCTTCATATAAGCGACATCTATCCACGAGGTTGCAACATTATTCACTTTAGTCACTTTACAATACACTTCCCTCCTCTTCGCACTTCTTACCCCCTCTTCTTCCTCACTCATTTCCTGTCTCTAACGCTTCTTTCACTTTCACTTCTTCCCTTACCAACCCCCATAATCCTCCTCGCCTGTTTAATGTTTATGTTTTATGTAAAATGTATTTATGTCTTGTGCACTATGTAAAAATAGTAAAAAAATTAAAATTGGCGCAGCGTAAAATTTTATTCTCTTTATCATCGTGTTGAATTTCTAATTAAAATTAATCATTTTTATCTTTTTTAGTGCACAAATTTTACATATTTTAATATCTTTATTTGTTTTTTTAAGTTTCGTTGTACAGTTTTTTCTTGCGTTTTTTGTGTATTAGCACTACGATGTTTCCTTTATTTCTTTAACTCTTAAACTCACTGGTTTATAGAAATTACAATTATCTTGATATTTATATTTCTAATAGTGTTATGTTAAAAAATTTCTTATATAGTTTAAATTGTAAATTTTCCTATGTGTGTATCATATAATTATGGTAATTGTTATATTGTAATATTAACCTGTTCGACCCTAAGCCGCCATCCTGATTGAGGGATTTGCTGGGTTTTTCCTCAATCGCTTAAGGTTTCCTAGGATGGTCCCTTGCTTCGCTTTCCCAGACTTAAATGTAAACGTTACTCCTCCCTTATTTCTCTACATCTGTATAAATTGTATTTCTATCTTACGTAGTCAGACGGTAGAGCAGACCCTATGGTCTGAGTCTCGCCACTAAATAAAGACATTTATTATTATTATTATTATTATAATTATTATTATTTTTATTATACTTCAGCAACTTTCTTGTCCCTGTTTCCACCCCTACACGTCTTGTCTGTTGTCTTCTCCATTCGCCCAATTCATTCCTCAAACTTTCCATGTCTCGTAAGTATTTCTAACATCTCTCTTCAGATTAAAAACATTTTCTGACGTATTGTATGTATTTGTAAGCCTTTTCTACCACTGTTTTGTCCAATCCTACTTGTCACCTACTTATATAACAGTCGCGAAGTCATTTACGCCCCCATTTGCAGTGCCGTATTTGATGAGATAGCGTATGCTGTTGCATGAAAATATTCTAGGTATAAGAAGTCATACATTAATGAAATTTCCACGTTTTGCCATGGTATCAACTTTATTTGTATCATAACATGTTTTCAACGTATGGTCACAAATTATATTGTTACCGTCGCAAAACGTGGTACTTGCAATAACGTATTTACAAATGATTGATCTCCTTCATATAAGAAGTATTTGAACCGATCTATAATGTCGTATTTACGCAATGGAGAATGCAAAAATACGAGGGATATTTCACTTCTTCAAAGAAGTTGGCGAGCACTTAAATTTTATCATAGAGGATACGTTCAGTTTATTTAAGTGAAAAATTTTATGTCTATTTAGTCCTGCCCTTCACATTTTAGAAAGTCTGGNCCTTCATATAAGAAGTATTTGAACCGATCTATAATGTCGTATTTACGCAATGGAGAATGCAAAAATACGAGGGATATTTCACTTCTTCAAAGAAGTTGGCAGCACTTAAATTTTATCATAGAGGATACGTTCAGTTTATTTAAGTGAAAAATTTTATGTCTATTTAGTCCTGCCCTTCACATTTTAGAAAGTCTTGTTGTTGGAGATTGTAAATTACAAAGCACGTGTTAAATAGGTTAAGATTTTATCAGATAATAGGTTAATATTTTATCTCTTAATGCAGTCCGGAAAGGAATCTGAAACAGGAAATGACACTGTACCGGTCCGTGGACATTGCATGGCATTGCCACTCATTGCACGTTCGTGACTTTGGTACTCATGAGACTCATTGGTACTTCAATATATGCTCTCGTACACACTCTCCCTCTCACTAAAATCTAATCTCATCGGAGTATTAGTGAGTAACACAGCATTATAATATTCTTTTGCGAGGGCATCACTCATCTCGTTGTCAAAACAAATTAATTTTCAAGTTCAAATCAAACTTTTAAAACTAATTTTAAAAAAATTCTGTTTTCACGTCAAATTTGCAACATTGGAGCACTACTTCGAAAGTACGTGATAGATTTCTCAATAATTTTAAAGAATGTAATTCTTGTCGTTTTCTTAATCGTTAACTTAATTAAGTAATTATGAAAATAACAAAATCGAATTTGCAAATCATTATAAACGATAGTTAAAATTAGATATATTCTATTATTTTCATTTTATTTTCAATTAATATGAAAAGTCGAGTAACATTGGGCATAAATAAATAATTTGGATTTCGTAATTCCACGGTAACTCGCCTAGAAACAATGTGAAATTCTCCTAAATGTCTCCTGCTCCAAATTAACCTTCCGGGACTAATTTTATCTATGCACTCGCATTAACTAGTCGATTTTAATACTCATTACATGTTTGGTGAAACAATGTAATTTGAGAGACAAGGAGATCAATGGAACGGAAAGGTGAAAAGGGGGGAAGAAGAGAGAAGAGGGAGACAATGATAGGAAGGAACAAAGGAGAGACTGTAGGCAGCGCGGTCGCGGTGAAGTACGTGACAGAAATCTCTGGTAGTGTAATCAATACACGAGACACTTGGCATTGCCTCACTCGCTAACCAACACCATGTTTGTTCCTAGCTTGTAAGCACGTTACTTTTATATTCTGTGTACACCTTGCTATTGTTGGTTCTGGTATTTTAGTTTATATCTGGTTTCACCAACGTACATTTTACCTCAATATAGTCAATTAACTGTTCTAAGTTGAATTTTCTTTTTTAATTTCACAACGTATTATATTACGTTATGCTATTTGAGCATTTTGCGAACGTATTTTTTTATTCTTACGTATAAACAGCAATTGTATGTCATGTTTTTCAGGTATATTTTTATCGTTCATACCCATTTACGAATGATTAAATTTTTTAATTCTAATTCTTTCTACCTTGGTTGCAACATGATGAGAATCCAAATACAAATAATAGACTAATATCATCCTCTCTTTCATCTATCAGTTTCTTTCATTTTCCATTTCCTTTTCTCTCCTTCCCCATTCCACATTATCCCCAGTTACATTGTGTCCCAGTCAGTTGATTGGTAAGCCTCCTCAAGACAAACAAGCACAGAGATTCGAACTCCGGACTTAGACCGAGAAACAAAGCAATTCCAACTGATCGATCGTGGTCGACATACTTGTGTTCGCTCGTCCTCGAGTTTGTAATGTAGACACCGTGAGAGAATCAGCAGTGAGAACATATTTCGTATGCACTCCGACGTGTATTCCAACGGAACAATTAGCCTATATCCGATTTCTAGGCAACACATGATTCACTGACTGTAGAGAGCGATTACAAATAGCAGAACTCACTGTCATACCGTGTAATGTGTAACAGTGTATGAAAGAAAACTGAATTTTGTCTCGTGATAAAAAANTAAGTTATTATCGAACTATAGATTATTCTGAGTATAGTGCTTAAAAATTGAAATAACACTAAATTCACGATTTATTGTTACAATAGACCCGCCCCTAGACAAAGCCTAGAGAACCTGTATGATAAATCCGCCTCTACCCGAAGGAAAACCGGAGAAAAACCCGGGCCAGGATTTTTTCCGTACTAGCATTTCATTTTATTCCGTGCTGAAGAAGAAGGAAAAAATACATATTTCCCTCCCTGTCTCTTATACACATCTAGATGTGTATAAGAGACAGTATATATATATATAAGATAATCATTAAACTAGCATTTATTGCTAAAATAAGTTTTGAGATATTTTTCTTTTATTTACTAAGGAAGTGAATTTATTATAAGTTACCTAGTCTTGTGGGTAAATCCAACAATCGATCCAACGGTCTCTTTTAGCATCATGTGACAGTAAATAAAACATCAAGGAATGTGTGGGTTACAAAACAAATTACTCTTTAAAATCTCTATTTTATGGTAAATTTGTTTATAATAGGTGTAATAATATGTAAAAAATTTCTTTCCCTTCAACGCTGGTAAACAACTATCACGTCTAACAGAAGTACTCCTACTTCTATTAGAATATATGTGAATACAGTTATTTTCATTCCTAATATTATTCCAAGACTCTTTATAAGCTTAAACCTGTTGCATCAAAAAAGGAACCCATCTCTTAAAATCACACATAAATGTGAAAAATAAGAAATGAAAAGAGTGAAACACCCCTCATCCCCCAAAAAATCATAGCGTTGAATTTCAATTTCTTTTAGGAAACCGAAAATTTATGATAATCAATAAATCATATTGGATTATTACCACGTCATGAAAGGTAAAAACAACGAGCTTCAGATTACTTTAAGATTAAGAAGGGTTCCCAGGAGTCCTAATTTCGTAATGCATCGTAAAACCTTCATTTAAAGTTTTAGTGACTTCTTGTATCATATNTTTTTTGCTTAAAATTACAAACATATTGACATTCTATTAGTATTATAACTCGCAGCTAACTTTTTATCTTATCTAGGAATTTTTGCTGAATTTTTTGAATCCGCCTCTGCCTTAGGGCCCTTGATCGGAATTGATGGGATGGTCCCTTGCTTGCTTCCGGAGAGTAAATTAGTTTATTGTCTCCACGTGGTCATACGCTGTTTGTACTGTTTTTTGACAATAAATTTATTTATTTATATTTATTTATTTATGATAATCAATAAATCATATTGGATTATTACCACGTCATGAAAGGTAAAAACAACGAGCTTCAGATTACATTAAGATTAAGAAGGGTTCCCAGGAGTCCTAATTTCGTAATGCATCGTAAAACCTTCATTTAAAGTTTTAGTGACTTCTTGTATCATATGGATTATTCTGAACACCAGGATCGACAATCAAATGATAAGACCTGTTAATACATCTTGCTCGAATGTATAGGCATACATCAATGTACTGTTCAGACCAGAATAACAACCCCCAAGGGACTTACATCTAGTAAGTACGTGTTTGGCGAACACGGGGCGTCGAGCTGAGTCTGGCATTACTTCCACTTACTTGTGCCATGCTCCTTCCTTTCTCTTTTCTGACCATCCTTGGTCACCTCTTGTTCTTTTCGATCCCGACGCTATTAAGGTTAGGGTATCTTTCATTTTCCTCATTCTTCTCATTTTTTGTCCCCCCTTATTCTTTGTCCCCCTCATGTTATGTGCCGCCCTCATTTTGGCCCCCCCTCCATTTGATGTATGTTGTGAGATATGTTTTGGTGTGTTGTAGATCAGGAGGGTTTTTAGTGGGTAGAGTTGAATCATTCGACGAGTCCCACACGCAGGGGGAGTCATGGTGGCTATCCCTAGTGCGTAACTGCATTTTCCCTACCTGTACAAGTTTTTCGGGCTCCAATGACCTTTGATGTCGATATGAGCCGTAAAGCCCCACAAAAACAAAACAGTATAACATGAGAAACAACAAACCACAAGAAGTACATTTACATATATGGGGGAAGTATCTTGAAAACTAGCGGCCAAATAACGATTAATAACACAGGATGAAATGGAGTAGGAGATGCGTACACTTCATTTTATGAGAGTAACAGCAAAAATTATGATTAAATAAAGTAACAATAAAATAAATTTGTCTTTATCAGATACTTTATTTTATCAGATAAAATATAAATAATATTAAGCATGCGTAGATAGTGATACCTCGTGTATATGTTTCAGGAGATGAAAAACCTTTACAAAAGAGATCACAATGGAATAATTGACGAGTAATGAAATTCCACTACAAATCGAAGTTAAATAAATTTTGAAATTACTAACCTAAAATAGAGATGTGATGTCATTTATTTAGTGACATTTACTAATAAATAATTATAACCGTGACTCACTCTTGCATGATTATTCGTTAGAATTTATATTCCGAGCGAGTGTTAGATGTCAATGATATTTCAGTATTGATGATCCTGCAACGTAAATATTTTATGATGATGATATTTAATAGATTTCACATTCATTAAAACAAAATATCTCTTTGAATAAATAACCTCAGACTTACGACCTTTAGCAGACGAATATATATTTTGTGATTTAAGCTCACCAAGTTTCGACTTTGTATTGAATCACAAAATATATACTATTCGTCTGTTAAAGGTAGTAAGTCTTTAATTGTATATTCAATTAGATTATATAAAGGACGTTAATTGTAGTAAAATATCTCTTTTTTATAATTTTTGTTATTAGTTACGGTTTGAAAATGGAGCTGATATCATGATGCGAAATAAAACAAGCACTACAGGGTTCCATACCTCTTCCTATCATTCCCGATGTGACTCTATCCTATCACAGCCGCGAGCGTTTGCTCACTTCAAAGCGGTCAAGTCAATTCCCCGGCGGGGACGGCGACGGCGGGTGGCACAGATCGAGTGAAGGACCGCCCACACGCCTCCCTGTTCGGACGCAACCACACACAAGGTCCATTTCCCTCCCTCATCCTTCAACCCGTCCTCTTAAACTGCCCTTCAATCGATGTCTTTACCAGAACGGAGCCACTGAAGCACCGCTGGCGAAAGGAGAGAGACAAGCGGTCTCCTGCGAAGCAAAAAGAGGGGAGGACCGGCGCTTGTGCTCCACTTGTCGACGCCATATCAGTGACGTCTTCATCAACAGCTGTGCGGAGACAGGGCGCTTGCAGGGCTGTACAAATGCGACTAGTAATGAGGGAAACTAACAAACTTTTGGTATCAATTTAAAAGTGTAGGAGGAACATTATGAAAATATAAAATTAATATATAAAACTAATACAAAACTTATTATAAATAATATATCATTTGATCAATGTATAATAGACACCACAATCATCAATATTCAGACAAGTTAGAGGCCAGAAATGTATTTCTTTGGGGGATCACTATTCTCGCCAAAAGTTATTGATGTTATCAATAAAGTTATTTTTCTTTCCAATATTTTAAATTGTTTGATTGTTTAATTCGTGATATTTATTCATTACAAATGATTCAAATAATATTTACAGACAATGTTCTACCATCGCGACTTACAAATAATTCCGGGAGGGGTCCGGACCCCTTGAACTCCCCCTAGTTTCTTACTTGTATTCCGACCAATAGAACACTTTCCAATGAACCAAAACTCTTCATCAGAATCATTATTGAACATTATATAATAAACACCTAGTGAGGACCACCTAAAATGGAAGAGCAATTGGACACATCAAATATCGGTCTATAAATATTGTTGTAATTTTTTGTTGTTGTTGATTTGAAG
This sequence comes from Laupala kohalensis, assembly GCA_002313205.1. NCBI lineage: Eukaryota > Metazoa > Arthropoda > Insecta > Orthoptera > Trigonidiidae > Laupala > Laupala kohalensis. The sequence continues at coordinate 414,151 of NNCF01128682.1, read as the reverse complement.
AGATAAACTTAGGTCGCTCTGAATATTGTTCAATGTGTTTTTATGATTAAAAAATTGTTGTAATTGTATATTTAGCAGCCAGTAGTTACGGTTCTGTTATTTTTGCTGTTTAATGTATGAATGCAGCTGTAAAGGGACGAAAAAACGTATGTAGGTTTCACAGATCTCGCTGTATTTACATGCATCAACATCGCACATCAAGATAAACGGGTACCAAGTATTTAGTAAATGAATTACGGACTCAATGACTGACCCAGATCACGACAGTTATAAGTTCTACAGAATATTCACGAAAAATGTTCAAGAAAAATACAGATTAATAGACCAATGTGTTGGGTGAAGTTACCCATTTGGTAAGTTGGTGTTAAATCCAGAAAATGATATTTGAACTGTAGTTCAGAAAACTTAACTGTATCGACACAATTTGATTGATTATGAAAAAAACACGGAAGTACACATTTCTAAAAATGAAGAGCTTCTCCCGAAGCGGCCCCATTCCAGTGGCGTACTTTATATCTTCGTGATATCTCTGGCAAGGAGGCTGTATACAGGAGTAGAAACTTAGAGAGAGGAGGTATATACGAAAAACGTAGTTAGTTGGGAAGTACAATTCCGATTCCCTCAATTATTGTTTATTGTTTACATTTACATTTTCCTTACAGTTTGTAGCGGGGCTACATATTAATGATACTCTTAATAAATGTGCATTGGGCAGAAGAGAATGTATATGAACTATAAACAATTTATTAATCAGTAGTCAACAATTAAGCGACTAGAACATTCTGCAACAAATGAGTACTATTTTGTGACTACTAAATTGCACAAAATGAACACAATACAGACAAGTGAATAAATAGCGAACATTTAGTAAACAAGCAACCAATCAAGTGCCGCGAATAATAAAAAAAGTGACAGTTTGTTTTGTTGTGTCGCTCTCTGGTCCGGTACAACTTATTTCAAAAGTTTATCCTTCCGAGAACTTAATTAAATGGAGTCAGCAACAACATATTAGACAGAATATTTATCAATTATACCAGCCAGTAGATCGACAACAACAAGTTTAACCACTTCTCGGTTAAAGAGTTATACGTTTGGCGATTTTTTTACAGTTTTTTGTAAATTTAAAAAATACCATGCGTATTTAAAGTAGACAATTGTTCGTAAGGTAAAACACATATAATTAAGGAACAAAAAGTGACATAGTTTAAACTAGCAAACCTAAGTACCTTTATTAATATATTTTATATAAACATTTCATAATTATGATATTGGAGTACGTAATATTATTTTACGTTCAGAACAAGAACATACTAACAGCACCATAACGCCAACTAATGAGTCGAATCAAGTAGACTATATGCGCCGGACTTCGATGCGTCACGTCATTCAGCCTGTTAAAATGGTTCCAATGCCACCGTGTGACATCGGTGTTGACTGGTTTGTACCAGAGTGCGTCTAGAGAGTGTTGCCGATGCGCTTTACGTTTTTGATTGCCTGCGCCATTATTCAGTCAATGGGGAGCGAATTTAAAATTCCAAGATGCACTGCAATTGAATTCATTCAATTCATATCACTTTGATGTTTGTCGTACAGCAAACCTATTACACCTCCAAAAATTCCNTGCGCCATTATTCAGTCAATGGGGAGCGAATTTAAAATTCCAAGATGCACTGCAATTGAATTCATTCAATTCATATCACTTTGATGTTACACCTCCAAAAATTCGNAAAATTCCAGAACCACAAATTCGATTTTCGTGATTCATAGATATGTTCTCTAGCAAGGTTTGTTATATATTTTGTTATCTAAGGTATCACAAGTAATAGGCAATAACGAGAATAGACAATAAAATCGAGGGGTGAAGTCAGTCTTAAGAGACATGTATTCGCTTACGCTGCCTAAACGGTTAGAGATAGGTGGTAACAATGCATGGCAATATTGTTTATCTCAAAGAGTTCTACAAAAAAGTCCTGGACAGCATGTGTCTATCTACAAGCGTTAACGAAAATTATTGAAAAAACGTTTTACAAATAGACATGTTAAAATACTTCAACTTGAGTAATTCAAGTAGATAAAAATAAATCCGCATCAAATTGAATGCATTCTGTGTTTCCTGCATTTAATAAATATGAAAATGGTCTTAAAATCGTAAAATTTGCACGAGTAGTTTAGATTTTACAAATATTTCAGTTTTACAAGCAGTCGCGGCCGCCGCCACCCTGTCCGCGTCCTGTGTTGCTTGGGGAGGGCCAGGCAAACATTTGACAGGCGCGCTACCTTGCGGTGCATCATGTGAAACAAACATTTTATAATTACGTTAGTATATTTGAGTCATGCGTCACTTTAACGGGAAAATGGCGGATCTCGGTGATGGGGAAGATACGTCACACTCTCTCTAGACGCAATCTGGTTTGTACCAGAGTGAGTTCTCTGGTTTGTACTTCCCAACTGATGACGTTTTTCGTACATATGGCACCCTACCCCAACCTAAAGAAGTTTCAGCTCCTGTATATAGTCTCATTGATCTCTGGGACGAAGCACATTCAAATTTTCTTGGTCAGTCTGTTGTTCAGGTCTAGACAGTCAATATGGCATCTGACTAATTGATAGTGGGAGACTCAAGGTATTATGAAAGACCTGGCGCTTGCAATTGTTTATTGTTTACTAGACGTACTGCTTACTGTTTAAATTGAAAGAAGAAACTCTGGTCTATTGAGAAGTCTAATAAAATTTTAGTCCTCCAGGTGCTAATTTTCAAATAATGTTTTAAAGTTGAATTACAAAATTCTTAAAAAGAAAACTTTTAAAGCGGCTTTATTTTTCCATAATAATAATAATAATAAATTTATTGTCAAAAAACAGTACAAACTGCGTATGACCACGTGGAGGACAATAAACTAATTTACTCTCCGGAAGCAAGCAAGGGACCATCCCATCAATTCCGATCAAGGGCCCTAAAACTGTAACGTTGTAAAAAATAGTATACATAATAATTATGCATATCACAAATAAAAAATGTGAAAGATGAGTTCTGTACGTACAAAGTTTGCTGGGTAATAAATATGTTATTGAAAGAAGACTATAAAAAATCAAAGATGAAATTAAACTATTACAATTCGTACAATCGGCATTATAATCAGTATTAAACTGTAAATTTTAAGTTATATGAAAGTAGCTATATACAAGAAGACTACATATATTAACGCAAGGATGAGTGTTTACAATTTACATTGCTGTTACAATACAATATTTATTGATGTGTAAAATATATGTATACGTATTGAGATACAGTATTAGTATTGTGCAAATCTGTATATACGTGTAAATATGTATGAATATGTAAATATATAGAAACATTGTTCTTATCATGAGCGTTGGTTATCCGTGGTTCTCAACGGTGCTAAATGAACTCTCCATTTGCTCAAAGGTTTCATTTTATTTCATAAGAATTCGTGGTAATTTATCAAAATTATACTTTATTTTATTTCGCTGACATTAGAATATATTGCTAGAATCTACACGATTATGACGGATAGAGCGGACGGTGTAACTGGCAAGTTTCTTAAGAGTGAATACCAGGATATTGTAAGCACAGCCCACGGTAAGTACAGGGCCAAATCACAGGCGAACGGGTCATCAGTTCCACCAAAACTACGTTTTACTGTAACTACTGTAAAACCCTCTTATAAATAGCAAAAAAGCCCTTTTCAATTTAATTCAACATTGCTGTTCAGAATATTTGCAGTCTCCGCCAAAATAACTTTTCCTGTTAAACTCATTTCTAATCGAAGGAACTTTCATATCCAAAAGAAAATCACGAGTTTTGAAAACACATTCAATTTTGGTAGGGAAGTATAAGACCGAGACTCAACCAAACAGTACGAACTCTTAAATAACAAATAAAGCACCATCATAAAAATTAGTTTGGGAGAAGTGTCAAATTCCCAAAGTATAAAGAAGTTTTTTATATGTTTCAATTTTTTTCGGGCTAACCAATTATGGCAGTAACAAAATTCGCTATGTATCACAATAAAGAAATAAGGTATACCTCTAATTTTCAGAGAAGAAAAATACTCTGACATAATATACTTGTATGCAAATTGCAGAAACTATGATAACATTCCAAACCCGCGCGAATTATTCACGCCCAAAAAGTATGACAAATTAAGAATGATTTAATGTTTCAAATTGCTAGCTGTAGATAGAATACATAAATTATCTCGCAGGTGGTGCAATTAATGATCTTATCATTCACATTATGAACTCAATTTAAATTTGGAAATTTGTAACTAAATTAAATTTGAATTTTGAAACATATTTTAAAACAAATAAATATAATTATAATAATATACATTTATAAAAAAGAGAAACAAACTGCTTAGTAATTAATTTAATACAATATTGCACTTAAAACTGCGTAGTACGTAATTACAATGTTAGATAAAGATCCGACCACAGTATAGAAATTAGTCATTGTAATGAACCCTCACTTTGAGCAAGTGATTGAGAAAGACGGGAGTCAACGGGCGTGTTTACGAAATGTAACCTTTGAGAAACAAGACAATAGCGATTAGAAAGGAGGCAATTGACTTGCTTCAGTTCACAGAGAACTTAAACCTTTTTGACAGGGACAACAAAGAAGACAGATAAATGGTTCACCAATAGAAAAAAAAACACAATAAAAGAAACGCCCAAAAAAATAGCACCGGTCATTCAGAAATTCGTGGAACGTAAAAAAAGCAACCGCAGATAAATTGAACATCGCGGCCTCAGGGATGAAAAGTATTTATGACGAATGTCCCCGAATAAAAACAAGGGTTTTGAACTGTCACAGGAGATGGATTGTTAACTGTCAGTGTTCAAAAGAACAATTTCGAAAAACTCTGGATCATCAAGCTTGGAAGTGATGGCAATGAATAAAGTGAGCCAGTTATAGATTTTTAACAATATTTGCTATATTTCATGTATATTGGTGTCAATGGTTGATAGTATTACTATTTTAATGTTGTTCCAGGTTGTTTAAATTGTTATTATGCTTACTTCCTATGCATAATTATTTACACAAATGGAGAAAAACGTTTTTAATTTTTACTATCTGTGCAAGTTAAAAACAGTCGATTGATCAGAATTAATTTTGAAAAACTGAAGAATCACGTTTTTTATGGTGAGATACGAAGTCAAAATAAATTTTATATGCTTAGTTACATCGTAATATTTTCACAATTTCCTCTTAAACTCAATGGAAGGATAGGATTTGAAATTGCCAACAAATCATATCTTCGGAAATAGGAAATGGATTTTTTAGTTGTCGTTTTTCTGTGTGGTTGCTTGATACTAGGTCCTTTTCGTGACCTAGGAATTTTAACTTTGTATCACAACCAAAAAAGGAGCTGTTTCAGTCTTTTGATTCGAGAAGGAATTAAAATAGTGAAATTGTAGTATCAAACTTTCTTTTATAGTTCTAATAGAAACAGACTCCTGTGTGAATAACTCGACCTGTGTTAAGTAGAGGAGAATATTCGTGAATCAATCTTCCTTTCCTTTTGAATAGTGAACAGGACGTCGCATTCGGGTGTGGTACAGCAGGTAGTCAGTAGCGAATCTGAGGTCTTGAGAGCCCGCTGGCGAACGACGGCAGGGAGTCACTGGAAGTTCGAGAAACTGCGATAGAAGCATAATGGGAGAGAAGAGAGACCATAGAGGTAGCGCTTTGAAGGCAAGATGACCACAGAGCTTGTTCGGACAGCAGCTACCAACCTCCTCAACACAATTCTAACCAACGTACGACAAGACATATCAGCACCTCTCCCTTCGTGTCTTTGCTATCTCACTCCCTTCATAGAAGATGTCTACACTCAATGAAATCCTCGCACCGGATTCCCACTCCCAACATCTCCTGCGCTCATCCTCCACTTGTCCTTCTTATTATCCCTTCCTGATCCCCCTTTCAAATCCACCTTACACCACCATTAACCATACACATAATCGTAATCCCACAACTGAACCTCTAGCCAGCAAAACCTCTATATCCGGTCCTCCTGCATCTACCCCTCTCCTCTAATTATCTTCTCTCCCTTCCACCATGGAAAAACCCCTTCCCCACCCCTTCTTCCTCCCACTGTCCTCTCCTCTGTTTCTGGCTTCTGGCCACAAAGGACTCTGCAGCGGACCTTCATGAAGTTTCGAAGACCACGTGCAGAACCCTCATCTAGTTAGAAGGAAAATATCTCCTTTGCCATTCACCTCCAGCGGCCACCGTGGGACAGAGGTCAAAGACTTGGGAGATTGGCTACTGTGTGTCCCCAGATCAAACAACAATAGTGGATAATCGTGTTATTATGGGCAACAGTAATCGAGCTTCTGTTACATCCAACGTTTTTGGTTGGGGAGTTCAACATGATATTTGCTGTCCAACAACATCCTTTGTGGGTTGGGAGTGTGAAGGTATCATTAAATGCTTGTAGTTGTGTGTTTTATCGAATTAACGAGAACATGTGATTCCATTTATTTCCGAAATGCTTTGTACTGCCTTTAATGTTGTTCTACTCATAATAAACCGTGAATACGCGATAAGTACCGTCAATTCAAGAATAATATTAGGGATATATTTCCTGTAAAATATTAAGTTTAAAAAATACGAGTTATTACACCTTTTTCGTAAATAATAGAGAATATCTTTTGTACTTCATTCTTACATCTAACACATTTCATACATTTATTTTCCTTTCTTATTGTGCACTTACAGTACTGAAACGTTATTGTAATGATAAAAAATGATTTACGAGACATATCACACCCCAGTGAATCGGGATTGTAATATTCTCAAACATTTGCATTAATGATGAGCCTTGAGTGATTGTCTAAGCATTTCGTGTTCAATTTTCCCGGTGGGGTCAGAAAAAATTTGTAACTTTTCACAATAATGTCCCAGTTCAAATAACTGTGACTACTGAAAAGCAAACCCTCCTTCCCCTATCCACCTCCTCCTAGTATCAATAACTCTTACTGTTACTAACAACTCGTTCTAACACCTCCACATGGTCCAAGTTCTTGGTAAACCCAGCTAACAGGTCCACTAGCCTATCACCCAACTCCTACCTCCTATCGCTCCTTGCAGATAAGCTTCAATGGAACGCTACATTTCTCATTTACAAATACTACAACACAGGAAACAATAGATAAGCATATGTTACCATCAAGGTCCGACGACCACTCGTAGTTTTTATCATTTAAAATTGACAAACGACCGAGAACGTCTGAAAGCCCTTTGATTTTTTAATTTCTTTCTGGTTTGAATGAGTATCAATTGATCATAACAAATGACACAATTTGCTGTACTGAACATTATTTCATTGTAGATTAATTAGATTTACCTGCTCTCCTATTTTCACCGTTTTTAATTATGTATTAGTGTGCGTTAGTAGTGTATTCGACATTAAATTTTTGTCTTCGATAACCAATCAATCCGTTATATAGATCGAAGTGGAATTTGAAAATCATTTTTATAAGAACTTCTTTTGCATTTCTAGTTCTCTGTAGTTCATGACATACTTTCAATTGAAAATCTCCTGAGTTTCTTTTACGAAAATTTAAAAAAAGTCTTTGGAAATTTAGTATGTTTTACTTAAACACTTCTTCAATGTATTTCGGGTTTCGATACAGAGTTGTGATAATGCCGGACGTTGAAATCTCATTATCGTAATTGTCTAAAACTAATATTTTTGATTTCTCGATGTTTTAATCGTTTAAATACCTGCAACACTTATAATTTCAAATTAATTTATGTCAACTAAATTGCTTCATTATCGATACAATATGAGTATAAATTAATGCACTGTAAATAAATTAACAATACAGCACATTATTGTGAGGAAGAAGTCAAACATTAAGGATACATTCTGTCTTGTCGAAGAAATACAGATTAAAATGCAATTATTCATTCTTCACAATAAAGCACTGATGTACTACGAAACCGTACATAGTGATCCAATGAACATGAGCTATTTGAGAAAATATAAAACCAAAATACGTATACAGTTTTGAAAATAATTACATTTTGAAAGTTAAATTTGCATAATTAGAAAATAAGTCTCAAGTCTGCAAGATCCCTCCATTGTACCGACAGTACTGTTTACCAACAAATTTCCTCATAAGTTTCGAAACATTTTTCTAAATATCCAGTTGATGTGTAATAATAAATAAATTTATTGTCAAAAACAGTACAAACTGCGTATGACCACGTGGAGGAAAAAAAAAATAATTTACTCTCCGGAAGCAAGCAAGAAACCATCCCATCAATTCCGATCAAGGGCCCGGAGGCAGAGGCGGATTCAAAAAAAAATCAGCAAAAACTCCTAGATAAGATAAAAAGTTAGCTGCGAGTTATAATACATATATAATGTCAATATGTTTGTAATTTTAAGCAAAAAATTACATGTACAAGTTATTATCGAACTATAAATTATTCTGAGTACAGTGTTTAAATATCATAAGAATTGAAAAAACACTAAATTCACGATTTATTGTTACAATAAACACGCCCCTAGACAAAGCCTAGAGAACCTGTATAAGAAATCCGCCTCTACCAGAAGGAAAAACGGAAAAAAACCCGGGCCAGGATGGGGCTACAGAATTTATGTACACAACCGTGCCAAAGTTGAGTACACATAAAACTAAATTAATATGAGCCATACGGCAACACAATCATGCAAGAAAATAGTTTTTGAAATTGTTATAAGTTATTTAAAAAGTGCTACAGCAATGGCGTGATAAAGTACAAGACGAATTTAACTTTTATTAAAATCAATAAATTCTTTTACAGTGTAGAAGCACTGGTGCAGGAGGTAGTTTTTAACCGCGGATTTGAAGATATTCAATTTCATAATGTCTTTTATATTCTTGGGCAGGGAATTATATAGAACGATTCCCGAATGATAAGGTCCTTTTTGGCAAAGAGTGGTTGACACTCTAGGGCGATGAATATTATTCTTATTGCGAGTATTGTGTTCGTGAACGAGACTGTCTCGCATAAAGCAAGGGTGGCACTTCAGTAATTCGGTCTTAACAAACACGACTGTTTCATAAATATAAATGCAGGGAAGTGTTAAGATACTTAATTCCCTTAATAAAGA
>NNCF01128682.1:315072-403399 GCA_002313205.1 Laupala kohalensis | reverse complement strand
TTTTTTGAAGAAATTCTTATCCCTTGGGTGATCCATCTATTGTATTTCTTTGTGTTAATTAACTTGCGTTTTATGGGAAAGCTAGAGTTGTAATGTTTTAGGAATATTGAGATAAATACATTGAATTTGATGTCCTGTCGTATTTGGTTCTTCAGTATACTTAGCGTCCTTTGAGGTTTGTTTTAAATCTTGAATTCTGAGATATCTCCAATGAAAAAACTTCACAATTAGATAGGTCAAGGAACGTATCCGTTTATACTACGAGGTGATTGGGAAGAAACATCTTTCAACAAGTTCTTTGTCAAGGCTATGGCATGTTACACCGTCTTGTTGAAAAAAAAGAGCTTATGATCAAGACACATTCCCACGCGGAATCACCGACGTTGAACCGACTTTCGACGTATTTCGACGTCTATATCGAATCGAAGGACGACGACAAATAAACGAAACCGTCTCGACGTCGTAATTCTCGGAATTTGAAATCGAGACAACGTCGTTGTGTGACGTCCAGACGACGATAATAAACTACGTTGTTTCGACGTCGAGATCGAATCGATGATCGACGTTGAGATGACTGTTTTACGACGTTGAGACGACTCGGTTATTATTATTATTATTATTATTATTATAGCAGCGTATGGGTCTCCGCTCACGTTAATTGTGGCCCATTTCTCTTTGGATGGTCGGAATCACATTCACAATTTTGATGTTCTATCTTTCACTGCCATCTGTTAGTGTACGTTGGAACTCTATTTGTGTGCATTTATCGCCAAGAATTAATTTTGCCGAGAACATCCTCTATTTTACGTGTTTACGGATATTACTCTTTTACATGTCTACTATTCATGGTACCAATAGTAAGACAGAGCAATACAAGAGGATAAAAACTTAGCATTAACTCAGTGGTGGCGTGCTCGCCTTGAGATACAAAGGACCCTAGTTCAAACCACGCCGTAATCGGATTTGGAGGACAGAGGATAGTTCAACATTGTCAAGAATGTCTTGTGACAACGTTGTTTTGGCATCGATACCCGACGTCGAATAAGAGTTTTATTACGATGTAGTGAAGACTCCGTTCTTCTACGTTGAAACGACGTTACATGCGTACTCTTCACGACGTTGTTTCTTGATGTCGCCATGATTTTGACGACATTGTAACGACGTCGTTATGACTCGAAATATTTACCTGGGTTATTATCCACAGAAGAGAGGAAAGAATTCTTTACCACGGCTACGTCATGTCAAGCATTCTCAGTAATTGCACTGCCCCCATCTCTAACAAATAACATCTCTGAAGAATCGGAAACCATTTTATATATTTTGTGACCCGTTTTAATATAACTTTTCAGGAAAAGTTGTCATTTAAAATTATATTCATTCGGAACACTGAACAAAATTGTTTGAAAAATTATGTAAAAAATGGTAAGGTAATGCATATGTAAACTGTGATAAAAAAGTTAATTTAATCATAGCAGGATGTTGTAGTTTTAGTATACACCTACGATCCATGATTGTTAATATGTATTTCTTAAGCGTTATAAAACTCTAAACCCCGAATCCTTAAATCGATGAACAAGAAGCCCATCAGTTAGAAGCAATTAACTCCGTCACACGTGTCCCTCAAGGAGCCGAACCTTCCTGAAGAGATCCCCGCTGGGGATACATCTTATCCTCCTCGCTCCCTGCAGCTGCGTCTACTCGTCTTTAATGAAGCGCAGCGTGGCAGGATGAGGATGGAATGGATGGAAGAGGATACCACCTGCGGGGATGGGATTCTGGGAATTGTCTCCGCGAAAAAGGATCTTGTCCTCCCATCGCCAGGGAATTGATCAAACGCTACTTCACTTCGACACATCTTTGTTTTCATGAGTGATTCAGGTTTCTAAAGTTTTTTATCGCACTTAAAGGTAAAGCTGTGGAGATTTAAAGCTCTTGAATTATTTCGGTTCGTACTTAATCGTCTGGTTTTAAGGAAGAGAAAAATAATTTAATAATACTTATTTGATGTGAAACAATGTGAACGAGTGATGATTCAATAGAAAATACGGTTCTTTTCCCTCAAGTCTTATAGCGTACTAAAATAAAAAATGGGGTTATTTTGAATAAGCTTTAAAAGCTTTCCATTATTTTTCGGATCAATAGTTTGAATGACTTCAAAACAAAAATGTAATACTGTTTTATAGTCAAAATAGTGTGAACATACTGAGTGTAATAAGTTATTAAACAAGGGATCAATTAAAGTACCTGAGAAATCATGGATCGAAGGGATATTATACAAAACCGTTTTGACCCTTCTTAAGGAACATTAAATTGCTAAAATGTTGTCTACATTTTTATGTAAAACGGAGCCTTCTTAAGACTTTTTTACGCTGGAGAGCTAGAAAAGAGAGGTAATGCAAATATTTTCGAAATATGTCTTTAAGTAATAGGTCAAGTACTTTATTCAAATTTGGCAAAATATCTATTTGATTTTGTCAAAATAACTATGTCGCGGCGGGGGTACACCACATTGTATCACATTTAACCGTATCCCAGATACGAGAACTCTACGGTGACACAAAAATAATTTTACAGTCCGACAAAACGGTTTTGTATAATATCCCTCCGACTTAGAACAATTTGAATTGAATTTTATTTTGTAACAAAATTTTTAAAAATTGCATGCAATAAAAAAAGTAAAAACATTATTCTAAATTCCTAAAAATAACGCTCATTTTCAGCAATTGGTATCCACTTAAATTATATTTAACTTTGGTACTTGATTAGGTAAGACGAGAGAAAACGATGCTTACAGCAATTGACCTTTTAGAAGAGCGATATTGCGTAACGTCGTTATAAATTTCATACTGATAAAACCAAAGTATACTGAAGTTTTCCATTACTTAAGTATACTTACATTTTTACTGAAACAATCCATTTACTGAAAGATAAAAAGTATGGTCTCTAACTTGTTGGACAATTGCTGAGATTTTCTCCTTCCTCAAAATGTATTTTTCTATATACTTTGTATCACTACTATAGGAAGTAAGACAAAGAAGAAGCCAGTCCACAAATATTGTCCTTTTATTTGATCAAATGTTCCATTCGTCACCAAGACACCTTTACTCCCTTAAGAATTTTATACCAACTCTCCACAATCTCAACTACTCCGATTTCTTCCCATCGCTACCTCCAGCATGTACATATCAGAGCAAAATCGTCGCCACGGAAATGCCGCCGTTCAGCGTATTGTCTTCGCTGAGCGCGCTTTGGCAAACGGTCACGGCCGGCAAATCCGAAGGAGCTTTACTTAATTGTAAAGCATGGCAGCGCTGGCGAGAGGATGGGTAGGGCTCTCACGAGAATGAGATTGTTGCTGCCATTCCTTCCCTTGCTCGACACCCACTCCCATCACGACCACCCCACAACACACCTGCGCCCTTTCTCTTCGTAATCGAACTGCTGACAGAACTCACCCTGCGTTGTCCAGGGGTTTGAATTAGTCATTTCCCGACCGTTTCACACAATTTCACGTAGTTTAATAAATAGATACCTCCACATAACTATCCTTCCTACCCATCCGATTCCCTTGACGAAGCCCGCGCTCAATGAACTCAAGGAACATTAAATTGCTAAAATGTTGTCTACATTTTTATGTAAAACGGAGCCTTCTTAAGACTTCTTTACGTTTTTACGTTACGTCCTCCTAATGCTCTCACGACAAACGTCTTAAACGTCTGAACCAATCGTTCGCAATTGGTGGATAAAAATTTATACTATGTCTAAACTGTTTCAGACAATTCCACTAAGTTTGATGAATAATCAATAGTTACAGATTTACATATATTTCTTATTTGCGTTAGGTGTGGGTGGAAATAGTGTACAGTTGTGGAAGGCGAACGGATGGTGTAGTGGTTAACCCTTCGGTAAAAGCAGAGGTCCCGGGTTCGATTCCCCACTCGTCGCCATTTTCATCTGACCGAAAGATGTCAGTTACAGATTACTTTTTACGAGGCATTAAATATCCAAACATCAATCTCTATTTATATATTATGATTGTAAGTGTATAAAATGTGGACTCTTGAAAAGGATAACTGCTATAAAGTTTCAGTGAATAACTTGTTTCATTACCATTGAAATTTATAATTATTTTTACTCGCTTGAACAAACGTGATAACCATCGAAGTAAATGTAACTGTTGTGGTTAATGCGCCTCTTTTGTTCGTACGTCGTCTTTCGTTGCTTCTTCGACCCTCACACCTTTCTGTTAAAGCTGTGCATCACTACTGATCAATACGCTTTATCGTAACCAACGAGATATTTTTCACTTCACTTCTATAAAGTATTTATTCTTTACCAAATTTATGTTTCATCGATCATTACTTTTTTTCCTCTGAACTTGCCACAATCCCTAAAGAATGACCTTCAAATTTTCAGATTATCCCTTTTTTATTTCCTCGGTACCCCGAACACACTGTTGAATTTCCTTTTATTAGTGTGGATGTCTGGATAATTGTTTTGAAGCATGTGATTGGTTAAGATGTTATTTGTGAGTATGAGGTTTAGTACTCATATTTCATGAGATAGTGAGAGAGATGATTGTTAACTACAGTATGAACAGTCAAATAAACATAATTTGGTACAATGGATGCAATAGTTTTGACGAAATAAAGCCAAATAGGTGATGGTGGCAAAATGAGCGGAAGAATACATACATTTAACTTCAATTTATCTTGAAACTCAGCGGCTAAAAGTATCAATTAACAAATTACACTAAAGGATAAACGATAACCACAATAGCATTCTAAACATAGTACTATTATCAATCACTTGATATGAGATTCGAGTGTCATACCTCAGATGCTTTGCTAAAGATGGACGTTTATTTGTGCAATGTTAAAATTCTTCAAATGTTTTGAATTATCATACTTTGAGAATGTGTGATTCATTCATGGGTCACTAGAGTAGTGTGGGAGGATACATTTCGCTGAACCCACACGTGGTAACGATGATTAACAGTCTCAAGTCACATAAATGTTGACAACGTAGTAGTGAGGCGTTTGGAATTCAGTTTCAAACAATAGACCTCATTAGCCATAAAATACGGACCGATAGCAGCTGCCAATTCTCTCACCGTGCGTACGCCGCAGGTTAAAGTCACTTGTATTATCTGTCTACAATAGGAAGTTATGTTTGTTAATATAGTACCACTTCACACAAAAATTAGAATTTTTTGTTCTCATCATTTTGTCATTAGCAACTGTATAGCGTTATTCCCGCGGCGTGTGGCTTGGTTCCGATCCGTTTATCCATAAGCATTAAATACCTCGACCAAAATTTTATGGGAAAGGTCGATCACTCCTAGTGACCTCGAGCTGTAACTTTTTAACGGTACTAGTTATAACAAACTTCAGACCAGGCTCGCCAAACAACTGGCCTTCGGGAGAAGGCTTAAGAACTCGTTTTATGGATTTGTTATATGCTATTTCGTGCTTCCACTTCATACATCAAAGTTTGAAGATCGTGAGCATCAAAAGATACAAGGAGTAAAATTCACTGAATGTTGTCATCCAATAAAACGAGTGTTCGTCGCCGATTAAACAGAGTCTCGTACCTTCTTCATATTGTCTGGTGTTGGTCTCGTCCTGAATATGCTGAATTATGCACTTATTTCCCGTAAACATTTAGGAGCCCACAGAAGTAAAGGCAAAGAAATTGACAAACAACCACGCGTCAAGAACAGGTTACATTGACTGATAATAAGACTAAGTACATACGGGCAAAACGACAGTCTTACGATAGTTCGTCGCCGGTGTGCGCAGACCGGTCCTTTGTAGAGCTGGGGCGACGACACTCCCGATAGTTTTGTCGTTTTCTCTTTTTTTGTCGTCATTCTGTAAAAAGGAGATAATTTGTTGAATTATTTCCTCATTCTACAGAATCAACGGGATCCATTCAAAGAGTCCTTTAGCATAATCGTGTAATGATAAACAATAAATTCTTCTGATATAAATTCTTATTTAAATTTTTAACATAAATAATATGCGACCTTATAAAAATACACGGTGTCGAAGTTTCAGAGAAATTTCGTAAAATATTTCAAGAGTTGAAATTATTTTTAAATCCACCAACTACCTTCGAGAATGGAAAACTGATTGAGAGAAGTTTCATTCGTAAATTATTCAAATAATTGATAAATGAATATATTTTAGATATTTTTATTGGACAAGTTGTAATTGGAAACTGTAGTGCAAACCTCCCCATATTTTTCTCTCTATCTACTTTCGTCCCCCACTCATTTGACAAAATCACTCGTACATCCTCTCGTCTCCACCCCTCTCTCCACTCGTTTCTCTCGCTCAGACCCAAACGTTCGTTAGTGACGTCACCCATTCCATCCTGCAATCACATCCACCCACCCACACGCACGTGAACGCACGCTGCAGCCGACGCCTACGCCATTTGGCCCAACCATTAATATTATTTCAGCCGCCAATTTCTCTTAATTGGTTTCAAGTGAGCGGTTCGCTTGTAATCGAGGGTGGACAGTTAACCTGGGGATGGGGAGACCGGGGGCGGTTCCAGGAGGAGTATATGGTGACAGCGGTGACGACGTTGGAGGCGAGTGAGGACACGAAGGCGATGGAGACTTTCCGGGTGGTGATGATGGTGACAATGATGCGAGGGATGAAGCACGTCACCCAGATGAAGGCGCCGGAGGAGGAGGAGGTTAATTTACAAATAATTTGTGATGGATGAGCGACCAGTCATGAGCATCCGCCGCAGTGCCAGTGGACAGTGGAGTGAGGGGTAGGGTGGGTTGGAGATGGGTGGGGATTGCAGGTGACACTGCACGCGACACCCGATAGCTGCGCTCCCCAAGTGCAGGGGTCAGGATAACCTCTAAGGGTCAGAGTGGTCATGGGACGTTGGATAGTGATATTGTGAGCAATTAACAACGAAATATTTTATATATTTATTTATTTATTTTGATTCAGCTACGCTATATTCAGAATTTTACGAATGAGACTTTGTTCGATTTCGTATGCATCGATGATAGAGAAAGTTGTAGAAAGTATAATTTCCATGCAATAGAAAAACATTAAAATTGTTGAAATAATTATGTGAACTACAATGAAAATAGGAGAATCCTTTATGTCGAAAATTCTTAGAACTTAGGCTGGAATTCATTTGTGATAGTGATGCTAACAACTCGGATTGTATCAGAAACGGGATAACTACTGATCAGGAACCCAAAGGTCAGAGCGTTTTCACTTACACAAATAAACTCAAAATCTTACAAAAGTCCTCTCAGACACTTCGTTAGTTATTAAATACTGACAAAAAACTGACAGAAAAAGCACATAGATCAAAGTAATCGGATTAACTGCTTTTGGAGATAATGGGGTTCAAATGAACCTAGTGCGCTACAATAATATATCGTCACGGACATAAATCTTCTCTTTACATATTTGTGAGCACTATTTATCTTTACTTTCCAATGCGCTTCTCTCTCTCATAGAAGAATCTCTCATAACTGCATGTGAGAACAGGTATATAGGATCCAGAAATAGAGTTACAGCAAACATGACACAACAGTAGGAAAGTGGACGATCGTACACCTCTCGAGAAGTGTTCAGGACACTGAGTTCCATACTGGAGGGACACAATAAACAAGAAAAAATATCGAATATCAATTGATTCGAGCATCTCATAAAGTCCTTGGTACCGGGAGTGGACAAGGGTGCTATTTTTAGTTATGCTTACGGAGGATCACAAGCAATTACGACGATTTATTAAAAATCTAGAAAATGTATAACTACAAATACAATGACAAATGCTAAAAATTACGCTTAAAACTAAAACATTATAGAAATTTAAATAACAAATTGAAATTCAATTCTGGCTTTGGCTTTTGCTTTTTTTTTCATTTTCATTTTATGCATCTCCCAGTTTTTCAACCGTTCGGTCATTACCTGGGATTGTCACCGCTTTTTTCTTTTTCTATTGATCAAATCTCTTTTCTAGAATATTTATACTAGTTTTCCTGCCTTCCTGTCCCCAGTTATATTCGTTCTCCTCATTATAAAAGTGTTCATAATCAGTCGCCGGAATGGGAATCAAAAGTGTGTGTGTGGGGAGGGGGGAGAATACTGGTAATTTTCATTAACATGTCATTATCTGTATATTTCCACTAAGTTTGATTTAAATAATGATATAAATCAAAGGAAAGACAATTAGTGATTACCACATAAGGGATGGTGTAATTTTTTTATAATTCCCAGTTTTACATTGTTAAAATGAAATTTTTATCTTTCCTTAAAGTGAGCACCCCCTCCCCCATCTAATAACAAGAATCTGCAACAACGGTTGCGATGGATGAAACCATTTTCAGTTTTTGTAACTGAATTTCACATCATTTATGAAGCTGTACGTATTTCGACACTCTTTCTCCAACTTCCACTGTGTGTTTCAGCATTCGACTAACGCCCGACTGATCTTTCCCTCCGTTCCATTTATAATCACGTTCCATTCCATTTATAATCACGTCACCCTCTGGAGCTTCTTCACCTTTGGCATAATGTTTGTACGCACCAAATGACTAAATGGTTACATCAATTGACTGGATGTCTCATTGATTATGTCACGTCCATGAGACATCAATTGACTGGATGTCTCATTGATTCAGTCACGTCCATGAGACGACTGTCTTAAGACTCGCGAATGCACGAGAGAGATTAACCCGCTACCAAGTTCTCACCAGCAATGACAAAGCGCGCAACTCGGGCCAAGGCTACGGGGTTTACCCCGTCCATTCATACCAACACTTCCCGCTTAATTAACACTAATACACTAAGGCTCTTATGACCTTGACGTTGGCGAGCTGTAAATCCTCATTAAAATTGTAAATACAGTCTCTGATGCATGACATATCACATCGCATGGGTGATTATCATATTATTAATTGATTGATAAATGAATGGCATGCTAAGAAGGTGTAACCTCCAATTAATTGAGATTTTCTCCTTTACGTATCATTCGTATCACTTAGATGAAACTAGTCCAAATAGTCAATGTCCAAGTTTTGACGAATCGAATGGTTTGAAACTTGAAATTTCGAGCGAATATTTACATTGGACGACAACACGTATAAATATCAACAATTTAATATCCGGAAAATATTTTAAAATGTATTTAGTCTATTACTAATGTAATAAAAGTTTCTAAAATAAAACTTATTTTGTAAATACACGGAAACAAGTGTGCGGAATAATTAATATCAAAAATATTTATTTCAATTAATTGAAATAGTGTACAAATTATGTCGATCAACTTTTAATGCGAACTTCCAAATCGAAAAATACATCTCGAAGGTAATTCAACATTTATTTTTCCTTAATTCCGTATATCTAGAGTAAAGAAGGAATTAAATTCAACCGAATGGATATACATTCAACTTGAACATTTCCCCGAGATCATCGTTATAGCAGAGGATGTGAATGAATAGGTGAAGTAATTATTAAGTTTTCTTTTTCATACTTACATTTCAATGTCTTGCATAAAAATTATTCTTATAACTTATTGTAATCACATTGAATTTCATGTTCAAAAATATCAAACCAAAACGTATAAGAACAAGGAGAGATAAAAGCAAAACGTTTCACGAACGTTTACTTTGCAAGAAAGCTCTTAAACTACTTTATTACATTCTTTTTCACAAACTGGGGAAAGCAAGATTGATTTTTTTTTCAAAGAAACTTTTTCATCATCGACAACATATTTAGTGTCATCATCTACAATTATTTTCCGTGTCTTCAAATATATCTCGCACAACTCTTTGGCACTACCACAAAATGAAACGTGTTTTTTACACGTTTCCCTCTCTATATCCACGAGGGAGAACACGCCCAGTACAATGTCACTTGTGTTTGACTCAGAGTGTAATACTTCCCCTAGATATTGTCTTCCATATTTGAAAATATTTATCGCTATATTCTGCTCTTCCGCTTTTCTTTTTATTCTTTTTTAATCTGAGTTGAATATACATCGCTCAGCTATACAGCTTTATCAGACGTTGGATGGTTACACATGCACAATAAAAGAACTACGGCAACTGTTAAGACAAAAACAGATAAGATCGGGGAAACTCATTGAGCACCACCTAAGAATTTCCTAATTTGGTGAGTTCAATCTCAGAGTGATCTATTAAATATAAATGAAGAGGGTAACGGTTGAGTATTCTGGTATTGAGGTGACCTACTTTGCCGATGTGGAAGTGGGCAGCGCCAGGGATTTTTGGAAGAGAAGAGGTTATGTTCTATAGACGCTCTTATCATGTGATAAAAAAGAAATCATGTGAAATTTCTTGAATTTAGTCGTGGGTGAAAAGAATCTTCAAATCATTATGAAAAGAGGAATTTCGGATAAACCAGGGTGATGTGACTAAACGGAGTATTTTCTTTTAAAAAATCTGAATTTTGCGGATGCGTGTGGGAGTAGCATTGTACCATGCAGGGCAAGCGTATAGTAATAGGACTCGAAAAATAGTTTTGAAGAGGACGAGTGAAGATTCGCAGCTTATGGAGGAGCATCGGTTGATGATAGGACGAAGTTGAGCAAGTTTCTTGTTGGTCTGTTTGATTTTTGTTTCGATGTGATCTTTCCACGTGAGCCGGGTGTCGAGGTGTAAACCAAGGTATCTGATCGAAGATTGCTGAGGTGACCAGGGTATACTGGCGTTGTTCATAGATAATGGAAGGGGGTATGATGGGAAACGAAGGGAAAAGATTTTTGCAGACGACTTGGAGGGGTTTAGAAGGTTTTTCCACATTTTATCCATTTTTTCAAGGAATTTAAGTGATCCTGAAGGGAAGATTTTAAGTTGTTAAAGGACGGACAGGAATAGTACTGTGTCGTCGGAGAATAAAGCAATATTGTGGTAATGAAATGACTAGTCAGCTGTTAAGATATTAAAAAGTGTTGGAGAAATGGGAGAACCTTGTGGGACACCTGCTTTGATGGGGTACAGGTTTGAATAAAATTCATTAATTTTAATCCTAAACGTTCTATGTGATAGGACATTTTTAATAATGTAGACTAGGTAAATAGGTGTTCCCAGTTGTTGATGTTTATACATAAGACCTAGATGCCAGACACGGTCGATGACATGAAATACCGCTAGTGTATGATGTCCTTTTTGAAAGGCTGAGAGAATGTGGTCGGTTAGTCTAAGTAGTTGGTGTGAGGGGGCATGTTTAGTTACGAAACCGGATTGGTACGGCGGAATTATTTTTGATTTATTTATAAAAGATTTTATACGTTTAAGAATGAGTTTCTTGCATATGTTTGATAATATGAGTAGGAGACTAATGGGACGATAATTTGATGTTAAAGTAGGAATTTTGTCTTGTTTCTGAATGGGAAAAATTGTTAAAAGCTTCCAAGACGTGGGAAAATGTCCCGTTCGTAATATTGAATTGAAAATATTGTTTAAGAGTGCTAGAGCTTTTCTGGATAAATTTTTTAACATTATCGAAGTGACTCTATTATATCCTGGTCATTTATTTTTGGTAATGATTTGATAATCCAATATATTTCGGATGGAGAGACATATTTTATTGGATTTGGAACATCATAGTTTGGTGCAGAATAGTAAGAAGATACTTTTGATGAGCGTTGAGGATCGTTGAAATCGTTATCTACAAACGTAGAAGCAAAGTACTTAGCCAGTAATTCGGATTTGTCTTTTTGCGAATTATCTGATTGAAGTGGTGGATTATTTGCTTTGTTAGGGTGTAATCTTTTCGATGTTTTCCATAGAGTTATTTCGCGCGGAAAGAATTGATGTATGCTTTTTAAGTTCAAGTTGTATGAGTGAAGGGCAGTTCTGAACATTCGTGAAAGGTGATTGTATTCAGACTTAAAAATACGGAGACGCAATTTATTCCATAGCCTCTAAGCTTTGTTCTTTTTCTCTGAAATGAGTTCACTGAGTCAGGGGGCTTTGTATCTTTTCGGAGAAAAGTTGACGACGAACGCGCTGCATTTATGACAATCCTGACCATCGATGAGGAAAAGTGAGCCACCGCTGCGTCGATATCTGTAGAGCTTTTTAGACATTGAATGGGTGAAAGATCATCGTCTACGAACTTTTCGAATTCGTTCCATTCGTTCTTGAAGTGGGTAGCTGTGGTGTAGGGGATAGGGGAGGAAGGAGACATTTAAATGATCCAATGACGGATATGTGATCATGAACACTGTTGGTAAACAGAGAGAGAGTTAAATTAGATAGTGCAATATCGTGGAAGTCAGGAATTTTCGATACATCATACGGATAGTATGTCGGCTCGGAGGAACAATTTTAATTGTTTTCTTGATATTTAGGAAATTGAGTAATTTTGCACCAGATACATTTGATTTCGTGCTTCCCCAAGAGCAATGTTTAGCGTTTAGATTGCCTAAGAGAAGTACTGGTAATTGAGAAGAAAAGAGATGCGAAAGAAATGTTAGGCGTCTATTTGGGGGTTTTTAAGCGGCAATGATTGTAAGATCTTGGTGAATCAACAGAGGAATTGCCACTGCAACTGTTTCGACGTCAGGAGTGAGGGGGGATCAACTTGGAAATGCGGTATAGAGTTTTTCACTAGAATTAAAGCACCTCCTGCTGTTACGTCCCCAGGTCTGTGTCGACGAAAGCATGAATATCCGTGAATGTTAAAGGATACTTTCGAGATGAGATACATTTCGGTAATGCAATATCAATTGAATGAAAGGTGAGAAAAATAGCTAATTCCTGCAGTTTGTTATGGATCCCTTGGGAGTTCCAATTCAGTAATGAGAAAGACTTTATGTTGGATACTTGCATTTATTCTGTAAAGTACTATAAGCTTTGACATGTATATATTTAAGGAGGTGATAGAAAGTTAATAGAGAAAAATGATGTGATGTACTCTTGGATTCTGCCTACAAATGTCGGAATAAGTGCGTGGAGAAAATTTGTGACATGATAAGAGATAGAGTTGTTGATGAAGAAGTTATTAATATTGTGATCGAAGTTGGATTCAGGGATTTTGAGTTTTGTTGAGAACTGTGATGTTTTGGTTATAGCTGGGGCGCTGCAGTCACGTTGAAGTTAGGAATGGGATTTGTTTTGGGTAACTCAGGAAGATTTTATTGAATGAGCGTAGATGGATGAGGTAAGACATTCTTTGAACTATTAAATTTTGACTTGATTCCTGCTTTTTGAGTCAAGAATTTTTTTATAATAGGAACAAGTGGAAGTTCTTATATCTGTTGTATGGTTTACCTTACAATGAATACAGATTGGCATTGACTCGCACATAGCACACTTTACTGTAAGATTATTACCTCCGCAATGAGCACAATTCATGTCACAATGACAATTGATTTTGGTATACCCGACATCTAGGCACCGGGCGCATTGGATGGGTCCAGGATATTTTTCCTTATTTCAATTTTGACAACTGAATGACAGTGTTTTCAATTTCAATGTTTCTTCAGCCCTGTCGGTATCTGAAAAATCTACTGCTACTGCGATGGTACAACCATTTTTATGTAATCTCGTGACTTTTTGTACCGAGGTAAATTTTTCTTTTGCATCTTCTAATATTTCATCAATAACAGAAGTTTGAAAATTGTGAAGAAAGTTTCCGGATTGTTGGGTCAGCATATATGTAAAATTTCATGCTAGAGTCAGAAAAAATTGTAGTGCAAAAGTCTTCTATGGATGAGACCTGAATTTTTATTTTGTTTGGCTTTAGTTCAGTTTTAAATTCGCCTTTCATGACTGATTTTAGGTCTTTCATGTGGGTACTATATTTATTTATCTTAGTATAAATACCTTATATAAGTAAATAAGGGGAACTTTTATAGAATCTATAGAGTTGATTGGAGATTCACTAGCACTTGACATTTCGAATCTGTTCGACACTTTCACTTGGTACTGAGATCGCAGCGACACCTGCGGTAGTTTCTTCGCCCGATGCTCGTCTATTTGGTCCCACGACCGTTTGAACTGACCTTGCGTTGACTTAGCATTGCCGCTTGGGTCTGGCGGTAAGTTAAGGAAAGATGCTCTACTTGATGGGACTTGTTGGAAGGCTGCGTCGGTTTTGGAGGTCATCATGGAGTCGGCGTTATGAATATCCGTTTTTGTTTCTTCGGAGATCAATCATCATGAAGTATATAGCTAGTTTTGACCACTTTTAAACAAACCACACTTACCTACCGTAAAAGCTATGAAAAAAAGTAATGTAATATAATTGAAACGTACCGAGTGATTAAATTCAAGATAATGCATAATAACACATCCATTGTACGAAAAAACTGCGTGACACTAATAGCAAATAACTATGTTTACAATTTTCCCGCCTGACCCTCCTATATTTCTGTAACTTGATATAACTACTATTCCGTTCTAACCCTCTTAGGTCAATTTAATTCTCATAGCATTTTCCATTTCATGTTGAATCTCATTTTATTCCTGCAGTCTCTTTCAGGGAAATCAATTATAGTGCACGTCTTAATATTCTGAAACGAAATATACACTCACATGCTTTGCCGACAACCTGTCATAAAAAACCGTACAATTCTACGAATACACCATATTTCGTCGATGAATTTTAATTCTTTTCACGAATATTTAGTTTTTATGTCAGGTTGTTCATGAAGTATCTTCACTCATCGTAAATAACACCTTCCCGGAGTTTATGAACTTCGTTAAGTTTGATATATTTTCCGATCACATTATACGAAAAATGATTACATTCAAAAAAATCAATATGCGTTCAGACGAGACGGCAAAATCGATTCATTCATTCCATAAATTAGACATAAAGATCCCCGGAGTGCGAAATAATGTCCTGAAGATCGAAGGCATCGTTTGGAGAATGCCTAGAGAGCGGAGGCGAGTAGCAGGTGGGACGTCGGTGCGATAAATCAGAGCTCTCCAAGCGCCTTGGGAGCCGCCAAGGAAAAAATAATTACGCTCTTACTATGATCCTTAAAACGCCCGCCTTGTGATGGAGGTGCGTTTTCAAAAAGAAAACTCTGCTCCTAATCTGCCGATTAAACTTCTCCGCTCTTTGTGTTCGTTTTTCTCGTTGCGTGCGGAATTTCGAATATACAAGGGGAGTCTAAACTAAAAATTTCTTCCCACGTGCTTTTGACGAATATTGGATTTCAAGTGTTCTTTATTGTGGGGCTATTTATTCACGTCGTATGATTTGTTGGGAGAGAGAGCTGCAGAACTTCAGACGACAATATTTATGGAGCAAGCTATTACAGAAATGATCTGTTTTTTTAATTTAACTTCAAAATTACGACATTTTGAGTTTTGGACGAGTTTGGTTCAAGCACAGAAAATGTCTGCAGTGGACGTAAGAATTCATTTGTATACATTTCCAAGTAAGGCGTAGAGTATTTTTAGACTCCATCCGTACTTTGTAATATATGAAGGATTACACTTTTCTAAATCAGTCTTCTTACTATTTGATGTCATTCGACGACCGTAAAGAACATTCCTATTATCAATCCCATAACCTCTAAATTAAGCCAGTTTTGTTCCTTTACGAGTACGACATAATGTACATAAACAACTCGCGTGACAGAGAATTAAATATATAATTTTATAATGTTGATTACTAATTTTCGTTAACACTTAAGGAAAATGCACTTGAAATCAGAGTATAAAAAACGAATGTCTTTGGTCATTCTGTGGAGAGAAAATACAATCAACCAAATTCATTTATCTAAAAGTCTGTCATTCATTACTTAACTCGTTAGCTGGGTTGGCTTATCAGTCTGCAAGGACATCCTCTCACCAGTCTATGGGGCAGGTTCCCTGCTTTGACAAACTAATGACAGTAAGCAAAGTGTTGGTTCAACAATCTAAGCCTCATTAAAACTTGTTTTCCAGCTTCGTATAGACAACTTTGTATTATAGCACGCTACAACCCTGTTTATATTCCAGTGAGCAAGTGTTTTCAGTCCTACAAACCTAGAAACATTGCACCATCTACCATTTTTGACGTCTTAGAAATGCAAAAATATATACTTAGTTTTTCGATTTTCTTACACAATGATGGAACTTTAAACTAAATGTTTCCATCTCAAACGACGTTTTTCCACAACTAGTTCAAATATATTTTCGGACATCATAAATTAGTCTGATGTCCTCCAATGTGTCATATGCTTTTTCTAACTGATTTCTTGCCAATAGAGTGTGTTTATTTATTTATTTTATGAGTTTGTTTAAATATGATTCGTCCCATTCATAGTTAATTTATTAATGTACCTATTGCTGAGTTTGAAATTATCTATTGAACTTCATGAATTAAACACATCAGTACCTCTTAAAAAAGATATCTACACTTTTAATTGGTGAAGAATGATTGCAATAACATTTTATATACAAAATAGGTTACTTTTAATTATCAACACACAGAGAAATTAATTTGAATTTGAATGTTGCTTTAGTTTGCTTTACTTTGAGGTTATTGGAGAGGAGAAAATCGGTTTATAACCCGCAAAAAAATGCATACCTATTTCTCACTTTACTCACACAATGACTCTTATTAGCTTGAACCTATGAGATTTTTTTTCCCCAGAATTCCAAGAATATAAACACAATGCAATTAATTTCTGAAATGTTCTTGGGAATGTGAACATTCAAAGAAAGGAAATTGAACACGTATGTTAGAGGTGTATGATAGACTATAAACTCATCTCCATGCTGATTCTGAGACATTTCGTAATACTGTACTGGATTTGAGATCCTAGGTTTTTTTTAAAATCTCCCACGACCCTCTTACGTCGAGGTACGTATTTTCACTGTTATACTGCAGTGCTTACCTACTTCTTTAAATTTGATTCGTATTCTACCGTAACCTTTTTAACTGTGAGTTCGATGATTTCCTTTCGAACTTCCGACAAACCAGGGCACTACGTAACGAGTCAAATGTGAAATGTTGACTCATTCACTTTTTACTTTCCAATTACACAAAGTGTGTAAGGAAACTATTGTAATCGGTTGAAAAAAAATTGAGATATCTTCGGATCTTTGGGAATTGGCTCCAGGAGAGTCTATTTTCAAGTTTTGGCTGTGATGTTCAATGTCGTATGTGTATATATGTGTGTATGCATGTGTGTTAAGAATTTTGTTCCCACGAACAAATTGATGTATCGAAACCAAACTTTGAATGCGTTGGGAATAGAAGTGTATTTCTGGACAGCTCATTCCGACTTCACTTACACACTGCGCTCCACTTCCGGTTTCATAATATTCAAAATTTTGAAAGTACGCATAGAAGCATTTTGACTGGTCAGTTAATTCTGCGTACAGATTGCTAAACTCTGTTCCTGTACATCGCACCGTTATATATATATATATATATAACGATAGAAATGGAACACCATTCTCGGATAGGTAGAAAAGATCATAATTTAACATTTAGAACTAAAAAACAAAAAAAAAGGAACGACGAAAAATTCTCATTTCTCAATAGAACAATTACAGTCTGGAATTTAATGCTTGCATCGGTTGAGGAAAATATTTCGAACTCAGTATCTATTTACAGAGTTAGGCAAGTTCTGGAAGAGAGGGTGCGCTAGTGTAGATGTAAATATAGTGATAGTGAAGTGAAGTGATGCGAGGGAAATGCACGGGTTAGAAAGAAAGGGAAGGGAAATGTGAAGTGAAGTGCACTAAGAGGATAAATTCAATGTTCATGTCATCCGCCGTAAAATGTGCAATAAGTAATTATTATTTTTTATTGTTTCAGCGTTACAAGTTTTATATTTAATATTTTAATATGAGTTTAAACATTTATTTAATAATATTTCATTTCAGTTCTTCTAATATTTATTTTTGTATATTAAATTTATTTTCGTATGTTCTGCTACCGGGTAAGATGTCCATTTGCAGTTAAATATTATATTAATAAATACATACTTCCTGAACTTTTCGACTTTTATTAACTCGTGACCTAAACTCAAGGTGTCATATCCTTATTTCAACACGTGCTCAAGAATTTCTACCGATTTATCCAGATTGAGTACAATTTATGAGATACAATTTCGTCGGATTTTCCTGTTAGTTAATAACAAAACAGCATGAAATTTTCACAATTAGTAATGAAGTAGAAGATTATCATTACGTTATTCGTGTTAAAATATCTTCCCTTCTTCGTAGAAGTAAATAATGAAAATTGTATTGACGCTGACATAACATTTTAATATTTAAAATTTAATTAGTGAATGTATAGTAATGTTTCTGTATACGCGTTTCAATTTTGTTCCTATGCAAATTAATACTGATTTGGTTATTACATTGGGGTTTATCCTGTCTTCATCATTTATTCGATTCAAAATTGTGACTACAATGCTGGGCAGCATAGCTGGACAGAAAAGCGTTAATCTGTTAATCGTTAATTAACGATGTTAATATTTTGTTTAAAATTTTAACTTTTAAGTAAACTTTTAATACCAGTAGCGCTTTTATTGACTTCCGTTACATTTATCTTCCCTTGAGTCCGTTATTTTTTTACGCATTGTTCCCACGGTGGGTGGCTCAACGCTCTTAGTAAGAAATTTATCTTATGAACCGACGATCTGTTATTGCTAAAGGTCACCCGGGGTGCCAATCCTTTCCCGTAAAATGTTGGTAAATGTTCGGATATCATATGCTTTTGCCTCGAATGTCGGGGGCTCAATACCTCAATACCCTTGCTGTGCGTCGTGGGAATGGCCTGAAATTGGAAATCAGCAGTCCACAAGGGTGACAAAGTCGTAGGAACAAGAATGGCTCAGATAAGGTGATACGGATCATGACCGAATAATTCAGCTCACACTAGGGGATTCAGGAATTTCATTCGCGAATGCTCTACAAAAAGTATATAGTCATTTAGTGACTTGCGGAGACCCATTCCCCATTTCTAGTTCCCACCCTCCGACTCGTCAGACCTTGAATTCGAAATCTATAGTGAATGAAACCGAATGGAAACAAGAATAACTATTGTGGTTCTTGAGGTGTTTGCATTCTTTATTTTTCACAACGTAACTTAATTGCATATTACGCCCTAGAAAACATTTTTATACTGTTTGACGGTTATCACCGGAAAATATATTATGCGAGGTGAACGTTATCCCACTCGGATGAAAATTTTCATCTATTGATGTTCATTAAGGGAAAATGCACATTATGCAATGTTATCTTGCATGAGGAATACTTATCAAATCCAATAAACAAGAAACATAATAAATATAACTTATGTTTTTATGCGCCCTGTTTACCTACTCTAGCCTATCTACGCTGTGTTAATGACATAATGAATATTATGGTGTTTTTGACTAACAATAAAATTGACTGTTTGATTTAGAATTTTCAATCAACTTTTAACGGTTATCTTGAACTTCCGTTAATTTTCCAATGGCAAACTAATGCTTTAACGATTAACGAGTTTTTTTAGTAACGGATTAACGATTTACTAAGTTAAATTTTAGATTAACTTCGTCCACCTCTGGCGGTAAGTTAAGATTGTGTATAGTCTCTTTCCTTTTATTTAACAACCTACAAAAATGGATTATTAGAAAACATTAAAATTTCAAATCAATTTATTTCAATTAGGATTTAGCTCAAATGCAAATGTTATTACAAATATTTCATTTATCTTTTCCAAAACATCATACGTTTTTATGCCTTCATTCATATGAGGGAAAGTAGTTAAATGAGAAGAGTTGCCTATTCCTACTATTCCTGTTCATTATGATATTAATTTGCATCTACATCGTTCTAAATACTCACAGTTTATTGGTTACTACTCGAAATACCGTGAGATGAAGGATTTACGTCGTTCGTTGAATATCTGTGTATCTCCATACGGTATGTAAACAGTCTCTGAAATATAAATGAAAGCTTACGTACTCCTCAACGTAATGGCCTTTTACTTCGTCCGGTAGGTAAAGTTCTATACTTTGTCTGGTAGGTAGGAAAAGAAACCTTTCTCTAAAACATAGAACATAGGATTAAATAATTGATTTTCTAAAATATTTCATTTTCAAAACTACTCCCTGATAATCTCCATGCTGGTTTTCATATTTCAGTGGTTCTTACATCACGGATAATTATTTTATAAGGGTAGAATATTATGTACTATGTTGAAAAGGTAATCATTATAAGGGATATATCTATTCTTCAACCAGGCAGGGGTTACATATTATTGTTAGAAAACAAAGTCCTGTGAGGAAATAGACAATGTTAATAAATAAATCGGTTTCAAAGTCGAGCGCAAGAAAATACAAATATATGAACTATGAATAATATAAAGGAATAAAAGTGTGGAACTATATTCGGTTTTGAGGAGGTAAATAAATAATAATAAAAGTAGCAGCAAAAATGAAATAAAATAATTGATGAAAAATTAACAGAACTAATAAGTTATAAGTAGAGGAAAAATGAGGAAAGGTGATATATTAATGAAGTTACAAGCACAAGAAAGAAATCGCTATGTTCAAACACGGGCGTATGATACTTATCGTTAAAACTCATTTTACATCACAATTTGATGGATTTTTAAAATAACTTGATCAAAACTATGGGTGCGTTTCGAGATACAAAACCTGTAACCTTTCGTGTAGAGTTTTGATAACGCAGAGTAACAACATGAAATAAATATGGGGTATGATACACGATCCAAAACCTTGTTATTATATCAGCAGAAATTTTTCAACTGATTATAGATCACTCCATATTAAAATACAAAAATATTTAATCATGGAAATTTAATTAAACTGAATGAAAATTGAAGCTACTAATGTTTAAAATACAGAACTAAACTTGCGCTCTGAATAAAGGCACATACAGGGGTGATAAAATAAAAACAATCAGGGGTTGTTTTTATGACCATTGAGTGACATATAACTTAGTCATTAGACGTTTGCATGAGGCTTTCCCCAACATACTATGCATTATTACTTCCGAATGTGATACTACGCTCTTCAGTTTAAAATCACTTCACTTGTAGTTCTCTCCGTGTTATTATGCAGCGTTGCAATAAATATTATCAACTCTTCTTCGACGAATTTATTCGAATTGGTTTACAGCAATTTCGTTATTGGAAATTTTGACTACGGTGAACAGATTCACGTCGTGTGGTGTGTAAAAAATGGAGGTATTTTGCGAAATGAATATCGTATTCCACAAAGAACCGCAATTGAATGGAGTGCCTGTCACGAATTCTAGGGAAAATGAATGACGAGAAACTGTGCTCTGGTAGATGGATACTTAACATGGGCAAATTATATATATACTCCACAATTCAAATGATTTATTAACAATCTGCACTAACGAGGAATGCGTTCTAAATTTTTATTTCTACAAAAATTATGAGCGACGACAAGCTAGAAAAGACATTCTTTCACAACAAAACGAAAACTATCCTATAATTTACTACATATTAATTGCTAATTTATTACCAACAAAAAATTATTATCATTGTACAATTATTAAGAGGACACGGTAGCTGGAAAACCTAGAGAAACCAACAAGGAAAGACTAATAAATAATTATGAGTTGAAAATTATTTAAATAATTAATTGCTAATTTATTACCAACAAGAAAATTTTTATTACCGTTGCATAATTATTTAAATGGCATGGATTTTGTAGCTTGTCGTTGCTAACATAATGTACGAAACTTGTCGCCGGGGTTCATACATGGGTATTTTGGTACGACAGAAAATGCATAGCATAGAATTTATACAATAGTACAATATTACATATACTAACTATAAAATATATAGTTATGGTAATACAAATAAATGGTTTTAACAGACTTTTCTTTTTCAATTCACGTAAATTATTTGTACATAGTTCAACACATGTTTTGAATAATCCGCATTCCCTACAGACTAGTACAAACTTGAAAAGTTATTTTTTCTTTCAAATGTTACCTAACAAGGTTCCCCGTATGACGAGGAAGCGATTTCCTACCTCGAGAAAAAGTTTTTTCACCGCTGAGTATTCCTGCACCCAACAGGTGTCCGTCGATTAACAAACATCAACGACTGCCATTATCTGGAACATTACGGGACGTTCCACTGTTCCAGGGAAGGTCATCCCGATAAGCACATTTACATGTGTGGTTAACAGTTACGACTCAGTGAGTAATTGAGAGTCGCACTATATAGCTCTTCGAGGTTTCATAAGAGTCTCTTCATTAATGAATTTCAAGCTTTTCATTATTATTTATGTAACTAGCTGTTCCGTGCACGAAAAAACAATAAAAAACGTAATTTCTATATTTCATAAATACAACAATTTAAATACACTGGTTTTCCTGAATTTCTTTGTAAGTATGCTTGCATGTTTGGTAGAATTAGAGGTTCACAACTTCAATATCATTTAACAAAAAATAATTTTTAATAAATTAACATCTTGAAGGGTTCTTTTTCTGCGGGGGGTATTACTGTGATACAATGTCAACTGTGTTTTAAACATCAGAGCATTATTATATATTTTCCATTCTATAGTATTTTCTAGCGGACAAAAATCCGCATTGCAGAGGCACGTAATGTGTACGTATATTGAATTGTTTTGTAGCTTTCTGATCACGCAAATTTTAAGTTAAATATTTGAAGTTAAACATTAACAGATTTTTTAAATGAACTAATTCATTATTAATTGTTGAGCTACTTTACCATATTGGAAGTCATCTCATGGTAATACATTATCAAACATTCCTAGGTAAAATGACGCTATTGAAATTAACTCACAGATAGGCGATCAAAATTACAAAAAATCAGACCTTAATAAAACAGCAGATTAATGTAACACAGTAACATATATGTTTTTAACATATTATTACGAAGAAATTACTCGCACTAGTGATGCTTGAACAATTCAGTTGGAAGTGTCAGCAAATACTACAACGATACTCTCCCGAGACCAGTTTTGCAGAGAAGACCGTAACATTTTCCGTTTGTTGAAGATTTCTTAATATCTTTGCCCAACAAATTCGTTATTCATAAAACGAAGATAATAGAGCAACTACAAATTCTCTCATTCACTACTTATAATTTTTAAAGTTTAAATCATACTTTATTAAATATTTTGCTAATGTAACATATTATATTTGTACTAATAGATGTCATACAAATTATATTTGGAATTAAACCATAAACAATTACAATTTTTGTTTATTATAAGAAATAATATTTTTACATGTTAATTAAATATGGCATAATTCTGAAAGAGCATTTTGAAAAATATACAATTTTATTTCTGAAACTAATCGTCGTTCTACTTTATCTAGCTCACAGTATTGGCTAACACAGTATCATTACATGAATGTGGGGATCAATATAATTGTCGCACAATACTAAAATGATTCAAATTTAAAACTAAGCTGCACATGAAGACCTTTCCCTTTCCTTTAGCAATCGCATACGTAATGTCATATCTTCATAAGAACCTAACCGAGGAAAAAACTTACTCTTTTCTATAAATCTAACAAGTTCTTGGGTATCGTGAAAAAATGGAACGAAATATTTCATTTGTGTTAACTCTTATTCTATGTATACGTTATTCTTGGATGTATGGATACGACGTTTGGTTCCACACATTTATTACTTCCTTGGTAGGTCAGAGTGTTATAGAAACTTATCCATGTCTTCACTAGAACATTTTAATTGTAGAAGCGTTATTGGATCGAACTTTCCATTGGATTAAACTCTCGTGTTGAACAATGTTTTGAAGATAGCTACATGCCACGCATTGCATAGC
The DNA here is from genome assembly GCA_002313205.1 of Laupala kohalensis. Classification (NCBI taxonomy): domain Eukaryota; kingdom Metazoa; phylum Arthropoda; class Insecta; order Orthoptera; family Trigonidiidae; genus Laupala; species Laupala kohalensis. Next base: position 379,621 of record NNCF01128682.1, on the reverse strand, counting down.
ATTGATGATATACGTCAGTATGTCCGTTCTCTTACTTGTTGATCACTATTAAAACGTGTTCAACTTATTCGAGACCACGAGCCTAGTAGATTCCGATCCCAGGTTGTTCAGAAAAGGCACATTTTCAGTAACACAGAAGACAAGTAACAATATAATTCTTCAACTCATACAACTACAAACAAGAATTCCAAATTTCCATTGAAGAAAACGTAGGACTATAATCATAATCCAAATTTAAATTATTGGAGGCTAGTTAATTTTAGTTCCAATAGGTTGGAATTTCGCATACACTCCAAAATTAGGTGTTGCATATTTTCGTAAAACATTCTTTCATTTCGGTGATGTGTACTGAGTATTTAGATGTTGGTGAAATCACGGAAATACATGTCTGAGCCACTGCCATAAATAAAAACGCAACTAAGCTTAGTCTGCAAAAAAAGCAAATATTTTTTATACCTTCTTACCTGTGTCGTTCTTGATGTCGATAAAGTTCTTGAACATGTATATAAACCCAGGCAAGTTTTCAAGGACAAGGTACGTTTATTTTTTTAGTTAGCCACAATTTGTAACTTAGGAGGGTGTTAGCAGTTTTACGTTTATGTATTTTTTTAGTCCTGATGATTGCTAAAATGAAAGTGAAATACTGTTAGGTTACAGTGATATTTATTTAACCATTTCTGTGTTTTATCATTATACTAGTACAGGTCATTATTCTTTGACAAGTTGGGAAGACTAGTTGGTAAATCTGAAGTTTCCATACTATTAATGTGTTTCACACTACATCAACACGTTCGCTTTGGGAGGGCATTTGCTCCGTCGGCGTTCTAAGCAGAACATCGACTGCACTCGAATCTTCTTGCAAATATCGATCTCCTAAGTTATTCGTTCCTTAATACTCATGTCTCTATCTCGAAATATTCAGATAAATGTGTCTTCTCCAAACAGCCTTCTTAATCTATAAGAACTTTAGAATTATCTTAGTGTTTCTTGTTTGGCGGTCGTAGTGAGGTGATAGTGATTTTGTCACCAGTTTTCAAATATTTACAAGCATGATCCTGAAGAATTTTAATTAACGTTTTCATCACTGATTCACCATGAATTAAATAATTATAATTCAATATATTTCAACTTAAAAGAAAGAACTGTCCAATATTTTTAATGCACTACTCCATCTTCATTAACTATTTTACATTAAAATTTCATTTTTTGGAAACTAAGTTCTTCTTACTCAATGTTTTTATAAATTTTGTAAACTTTCTAAATGCATTATATTTTTAAGAGCTGGATGAATCTATAAGAAATATTTTACACACCCTAGAAATGTGAACAAAAATATATTTTGCTTACAAACTGTATGAGTCTACGTACAATATAGCCCAGGTTACACTTTCTTTTTACTTTGGAAGTAAGTTTTTCTTTTTGTTGGTGAAGTATTTCAAGATATTCTCACATGACGTCAGAGAAAAAATAAAAATATGAGGTTGCTAAAGCAGAAAAAAATATGAACAGAGTTACATGACCGTTCTGCTAAAAAACATGGAACATTCGCGAATATTGAAAAGTTGAAAATTGTAACGAGTAAACAACACGAAATGTTAATTAATACGAATAAAAAGTGTTTCTCTCAATGGCCTTGTACTCACAGGCATCATTAACGAACTGCATAAAACAAAAGCTCCGACCGTCAATTGTCGAATCTCATTTTTTTAAGCACAGCAAAAAATTACAAAAGCAATTCAACATGTAATCTCACCGATAACGCTTCCCCACAGTGTGATACAGCGATGATTCGCCGTGATTTGTGTGCGTCACTTCCAGAACGCGCTTTGCTGCACAACAACGCTGCACGGCATGCTCCGCTTTCACCGCGCGGTCTATGATTTACTACAGCATCTCTCCGGCCATTAGCGCAGCGCAGCGGTTGGCGACCGTGCGCGATGTTCGCGCGCTCTGGTGGGGTGGACGCAGCATGACACGCGTGCCGGTCGAGCAGTTGATCGGTCTCCCTTCCTTCTCTGTTCTTTGGCAACTGGGTATTCAATTATTCTCGTAAAAATGGGACACCACCGGTCACAAGCCACCAGTGGCGGATCTAGAACGTCAAGGTGAGGCTAAACTTGGAGCATTTTTGTTTTAAAATTATGATTTTCCAACCCTAATTTTATAAATCTTACCTTTAAATAAAATGCATCAAATAAATAGTTAACAAATAACAATATAGTATCATTAATAACAATTATTTATTAAATTTACTTATATGGTATTATTAATCTAATTAATCTGGTATTATTAATTTTATTAATCTGTCATTGTTAATAACAAACAAAATTATATTATTAATAACTATAATTATTATAACTAATAACAATTATTAATCTGGTAACACTTTTAGAAAGTATGCCAATTATCAACTTCAATTTTATCTGTTAAGAGTTCAGGTCGAATGGGGGGGGGGCTATAGTCCCCTTAGCCCCTCCCCCACAGATGCGCCACTGCAAACCACCGTAACGAACACTAACTTGATAGGGAAAGCATGGATTTTTTTCTATCGCTGGCTGGATTTATAATGGTACCCATGAACTATTCAAAAGTTAAACAGCGTGCCAAATAGAAATTTTTGCAATGCACCATTCACGCAGTAATCATGCACAAATCACCTAACATGGCTCGGTGACACCTCAGCGCACAAATAGCTTTTAAAATTCCACTACATGTACTATAGACACGTCCTCAAAAAACATTAGCTGTTCACAAAAACACTGAGCGGCTCCCGATTTGGCAATTTCCCTGAGAGTTTTCGGTTTATTTCTTTGAAGTTGGTATTAAGTTTTTTACTTGTCCAGGTAGCCATTTTTAATTTTTTCTCAAGGGTCACACGAATAATACTATACCTTCATATTGAAGTATTCTCACATTTTACATTCTTTTTACAGTAAAATGTAAAAAAAGATAAAACATTGTTCTCTTTCTACTATACTAAAATTTCTCTTCTTCCTTAGTATATTGAGCTTCAAAAAATATTTTCCAGACTTTTACCAAAACGCATTCCTCATTGTCAAATTTCCATCCCTCAATAATAAAGCTTAGATGTAATGCATAGCTTGACTACTTTCAGTTCAAATAAGGTTTCTCGATGCCCTTACTAAAGAAATCATTGTAATCGCTTCTCTATTCCGACAGCGGTGGTCCAGTGGTTGCGTCTTCGCTACTTCGATATCATTGAACGGTAGAGCGAGGGTTGGTTGAATGAGATGGTATACGTCATTATCCGTATTCAAAGTCATCATATGACCATGAATGGCGTATGCCTGTCCAATATGGAGAGGAGCGGTCTAGTGGTAGCGGTCAAGCTTCCACAATCCCGCTCAGCGGTAGAGCATGGATTCAAACACTACTCGGCCGAGCTAGGTGAGGATTTCAGCAGAGATTTCCCTCACCTCCTCCAGACAAATGTCATTTCGGTACCATACATTCCCCGGCAACCCAACATCTCTCCTTCCCAATTCCTTTACCCAAGTCCAATAAGTATATCTGTAGAGAACTAAACATTATGCCATTGACAGAACACATTAGTAAATTGGCCATAACATTCCAGTCTTCCAAGTTCCTCTCCTTCCCACACATTAAATTTAGGAAAGTCTTTTAGAGAAGATAATAGGCTCAAATCCCGATATCCTAAAGACACTTTCAAACTTCCTTAACTTACAAAAATGATATTACACACAATAGTTAAACCTATGAAAAATTAATATTAATTGTTTAAATGAATATAAAGATTATCTGTAGGTGTCTCATTAGATGTCCTCACACAAATGTTTTTCCTATCTCATATATACTTGTAAAATGTATTTTAATTTTAGTTGTTATTTATGTTTTTGTGTGAGCCTTTATACATTATTTAAAAACCTTGTAAAGCAGATCATTGCTAATACCGGTTTCCAAAATAAACAAATAATAAAGAATATGATAAAGATTATATTTTGAAATATATGCCGTCGTCACACAATGTCGTAGTTTCTGATATTCACACTAACGTATCTCCGAGGCTTCTGACATCATTTAAAAACTCAATCACTTAATAGCACGTAATTATTTCAAAGTACATAATCATTTGAATTGTGTTTGTTGGTGCGAGTGCAATCTTGATTACATCACATATATTTATTCTCATATTAATTATTAATTTCTTTGTATCCTTGACATTATTGGTGTGGGGGAAGAGGTCCATTCTCAATAAATAACCAAAGTAAACTAAAGTGAAAGAATAACCTCGAAGAAGTTATTAATATATCTATAGAGGTTATCCATGTTCATTGATACATCCAGTCAAATTCATTTTTGAAGTAATATTTGTTATGTACCTCCATATCCTTCCTAACATACGATACTATATCCTGAAATGATAACCTAATTCCCAACATGAAAATATCACTAACGTAATAAAAACGTTGCCTTTATTTCTGATTATATATTTATTGAATTTATTTCTTTTTACTTCTATGCGATGTAATATTTCCTTCTTTGAAATAAATATAGTTATTTCTACGTATCATTTTATATCACGTACGCTCTCATTTTGTGACCAGAGTGAGTGATCAATCCGTAAGACTTGGACCCGCGCAGGGTCATATTCGCTTCCTGACGAGAAACGCGCAAAATACGAGCTGTATATCAGTCAGTCCGTCCCCGGTCGCTGTCATCCAACCAGGGACCTTGGCCGAAAGGAGCATACCAATATCGCCCCTTTTCATCCACTTACTTCGGGAAAACACCTCGCAAATGCGTTCGAGGTTTTATAGCTTCTACCAATGCTACATATCAATTGCAACCCACATTCGAAAAAGTTTCATAACTCAGAGTGACCTCATCCATACGGGACCAAGACACTGACCGCGATAATAAAGTTATTAAATTATAATAAAGTTTCTTTACCATAAACATGGAATATCAACCATTCCTAAAAAACAATTTCAAAATTAAACTTTCCAAAAGAAACCAAAATTCTTATCAATCCGACCCTACAACAATCTGTGCTTATATTTCATCTAATTAACATACTACAGATTAAGCTGAGGGGTAATTTTCATAATGATTCGCTAGTTGGAAGAAAACTACAGTATTGCAACAATAGAAAAGTAAATAAATCTTACGACCTTCCTTGAAGATACACAACATATTTATAGTTATTTCATTACACAAAGTTTTGACTTTCGACTTCAGCCCATAACTCGTAGTAACAAACAATATTATCAAAGCAACCGAACAATTGAACACTAACCGTAAATGTTAACTCAAAATTTGATTTTTCTAAAAAGCAGAAATTTTTTTGTGTCTATGTAAAAATGTAAATGCCAATATTTGAATTTTTATAAAACACATTTCAGTTTTCTCAATCCATTAAGTGATCGTTATTTATACCTTGGGATGATACTTTGTTCTTCTGAATTTAATTCTGATTGCTTGTGCTCCAGAATTCTAGTTTTTTAACCCTCTCTTTGTTTGGCCATTGGAACTGGAATTACCAACTTTGCATTTTAATGAAAAAATGTGTAAATACTTCTTTAGTCTGAATCTATGAAATTGTTTGCTTACCCTCCAAGCAGATTATAGTCCGCCGAATTTATGATATCTTCATTGAAATATACTATATAAGGTAGATGATGATGGAAGTGATTGTAACGGTAGATTAAATAATTACGTAAAGGAATCTCAAATCTGTGTCTTGCCCCGTCTCACGTATAACATTCCAGTTACATCATAAGTTCTATCAAAGGAAATAATCTTTCACGCATAGAAATGTAATAACTACGACCAGGTGAATATGGTGGCGAATCGGAAAATGAACAGACTCTATTAACCTGATTACGACGGTGTCAACAGTTGTCATCCGTTCATATGCCACTGTAATTTTAAAGAACACAATGGGAACCGAAAATTCCCTAATCCTGTGTATGGGTCCATCCCAGGCATATCGGTTTCCAGACACTGGTTGAAAGCGAATCAAAGGCGCGATGGTTAGCGTCCCGTCAATCAGTGCAGGATACCCTGGATCTGATTTTCCGTTATTTTTTATACGAAGGTCATCACATTAAACACATGCGTTCGTACAAATATTCTATCCAAATACAATTTATAAACATGACTACAGTCGTTTTATCCTGATGTTAAAATATCTCATGCAATCGCTTCCATACTCATATTCTTTGAGTGCATCATATCACCACCCATATCTGTCCCACTCATATCCCCAAACTTTGGACGTGCTCTCTGGGTGCGCTGGGAGACGGGGTTCCATATCCGCTATCGGCACATAGCGTACGATGTGGTCGAGAGACGCGAGGTCGCCATTGCTCACGGATTTTCATCACGCGCCTGTCACTCGATGCGATCCATCACGATCACTTTCCACGTGATGCTCTCAGCATCCACCATAGCCTCCATGACGCTCTTCCCGAGGACTATAATACATTATTATAAAACTTCAATATTGAATAGGATGAAATCGAAAATTCTAATAGTTATTACACTGATGTGATTCAATCTCCAGTTTTAGAGCTTAATTTTCATTTCAAATTCGGTTGACAGTGAAATTAATGATGCATTGTGTAAAATAAATATTGTAACGTTTAAATAACATGTAGTAAAGATTAACACAATTCAACGATTTTTAACCGTCTTTAACGTCTTTCTAGAAACTTCTACTGGACGTTTTGATTGACAACTTCAAAACTTGCAGGTGTTCACGTTTGCTCTAACCGTCTTTATCGTACGAAATTTTGCACCAACTGAAATTTATGTGAACGAATGATCATTAACCAATTCATTGTGCTTCTAATTAATGACATTCAACTGGAAGTCACAGTATACATATTCCCATTCTCATTTACGTAGGAATAATATCGTAGGACAAACTTTCTCTATTATTCAGAGTCAATATGTTCATAGTTGAATCACTGTTTTTTTTTCTCTTTAGCCATGATTATTCATTTAGGCTAACGACTTTTCCAGATTTATTCTATATACGCACTGAGAAACCTGAGATTTCCCTGCCTAAACATCGCATCGATCCAATTTTAATCCATATGTATGAGTTAAGTTTACTATTGTTTCATTATGTGCTTCTGTGATTTAGTAAGAAACTTCCTCCAATAATAATACCCAAGAACTCGAATCGATTCCCCTATTTGCGCTGACCTATAGGGAAGAAGGGAAGAATTGATAAAATATGTCAAGGATATGCCGGGTGAATCGGAAGTAACGGAGATACTAAGAGAAGTAGAAGGAAACTCACTGGTCCTCTTATCTGCCTAAATTGTTATTACAAATAGTTGGTAGCGAGAATTAAGACTATATGATTTGCTTTTTTTTTACCAGTAAAAAACAAACAGAAAATAGTTTCAAAATAAGAAGGACCACGTTGTCATATTTCCAACTACACCTGAATAAATAAAAACTTTGTAGAACCCCGTCCTGGTGTTATACTTTACAAAAATTTAGTAAAATCTAAAAACCAGATAATTAACATATTTGATCGATAAGAACCTTTATTCCTAATGCGAACAAGAGCGTTTGTTGTAACTTGAGAGTACTATGTTCAAAACAAAATCTCTTATCTCCCATGACTGAAGCGAAATTCACCCGAGAGACTTAAAACGAATTGACTAACTAAGCACAGAAATTGTGTAATGAAGAGTTGAATACTAAGTAGAAGGGTGGAGTACTGGAAAACCTGATTCTGGAAATGACGTAATCGCACATACAGAGTAGCAGCAGCTGCGCTAACCCTCAAGTACAAGTTCAATAATGGAGAAACTTATTTTAAGAATGAGTAACTTTCCTGAAACTCTGTTGCCCGTGACGAGCATGTGTTAACCTTATATCCTTGTATATCTCAACCAAGTGTAATTGATTTTATAGTCATCCCTTGTAACTGCATATATAAGTAGTCCAAACACGGAAGATCTGAGTAAAAGACGGTTTCCCAAACTTCATAGTAAAAAGTTAAAGTTTAAACTATCAATAAATTTTAGTTTTTATCAGAGATAATATGTAATTTTTAAGCATGGGCATACCTAAAAATTTATATACTTGCATAGTTAATGTGAATTTTATCTGTAAATAGACAAGGCACATTGCAAAATAAATTTAATCTAAAAAATTGTGATAGGTGATTAACAAATATTCATGATACAACCCAAATGTATTTTTTTAATTGTGCGATACATGTCATAATTTAGAAATTTACTAGGAGAAAATATTGCTTGTGGAATATAAGGTATGTTGGAGGTGTAAGATAAATAATTCATAATTTAATTGTTCCTTTCTCTTATTTATCTCGCTTCAATGCTCTTTCATTGTTATCTGACATTGAAACCTAAACATGTCCTATATCCTGGAGAAAGAGCTTGCTCTCGAGAAATAAATTTAAGTAAAAAGTGGGGTTGTATAATATAAAATTAACTTTCATGATGAAATACAAAGAAAGTCTATAACGTCTTGATTCCCAAATTTCTGCTGAGAGTGAGTGAGTGTACTCCTACTTTGCCGAACTCGATTAGATTATCAACAGGGGTTTCCCTCACATACTTCAGACCAATTACGATTCTATATTTTACAATCCCCGACGACCAATCTCTCCTTCCCAAATCCTTCATCATAATCATGTAGTTAGGAGGAAGAGCAAGCCTCATGCAGAGCAGGGCTTCAATATCTTCACGACAAGTATGAGTAATAAAATAAATAATTGTAGAAAATATCCATCTGAGCTTCCTACCTAAAACATTTTCAAACACATAAATGCAGTATGGTTCGCCAATATGTATTCCCTGGTTTCCAACCATACATGTTTGACAAGTCATCCATATTGATGTGCATGTGCACGTTCAATGTGTGTTTGTGTTTACATTTTGATGGGTTGGTTCGTGAGCTACAAATAAGTACCTCCTTCAATGACACACCATTACTTAACATAGTGATTTTCTCATAATGAGTGTGCAATAATACAAACTTTTAACACTTTGTGATTAGTTGTTCGGAACACTCTCGAGTTCTATCCACATGTAGCAGCATATTATCACTCAGAACTGCTACATATTATCACTCCATGCATGTTATTACTTACTTGCATAAATATTACATGTTGTCACACGGAAGACATTTTATGTTCAAAGATATCGAACGCAAGACAAACGAACGTTTGTTTACTCCAAAGAACGACAGATGTTTACGCGTTCCTAGACAAGAAATGATGATGTATTGACAAGAAATACGAACGCTGTTAGGAAGGTTCCAGAACAGCTGTCAAGGTAAGACTTATTTATTTTGAAGGGGATTTCGTTAAGAAACAACGCACTTAAAACCTCTTCACGCCACTAAGTGAAGTCACGACGTTACCAGGTAAGGAATATCAAATGTTTAAGATGAATGATACAAATGATAATGTACTTTATGAATAATGAAACCACATAATTTTCGAGAATTTTAAAACATTTATGTTAGTTTCAAAAATCTGGTGGCTGTTTTAGTATGATCTAATTTTTTAAAAATTAAAATAAACTATTATCTAACAACTCCTTCCACAAAATTTGGTCTTTGAGGGGCTAATATTTGAAAGTTAAGTTAGTTCGATAAAATCAGTTAGTGTGAAACAATCCAGAGTTAATTGTAGAAAAGTTAATTATGACTTGTCAAGGCGTTAATCTAGAGTACGTTGATTGGTCATCTATTTATGATATGGATCATATCAATATAGCTTTTGCTAGTTTTTTTGGATAAATTAAAGGAAAATATTAGCAAGGTCACAACATTAGATTCTAAGATCAGTAACGGACATCGAATTTAAAACAGTGGATGACACCAAACTTGCGTGAAAGACACAGGTATAGAAATAAACTACAAGTTAAAAAGACGAGATGGGGATGTAAGGTTTCAGAATTATTTTATAATTTATCGTGATCGCTTAAAATATGACATGCAAGCTAGAAAAGAAAGTTATTACTGCATACTCTTTCAGAATAATAAAAATGATATTAAAAAACAATTGGAAATAATAAATAACATTTTAGGTGACCTAAAAGTGGAATAAAAACAAAAGAGTTCAGAAATCTTACCTATGAACTTTGTTTATTCTTGTGTAAAGTGCATTTTCCTTCCACCTGGATTTTAATATATATCGTAATAATATATATGTTATTGTACAATACTGAAAACTATTAATTTTTTTAATTTTTCAAATTAACAAAAGTGAAAACTTATTATCGCGAAATATGGGAACTTGCACATGAATTTAGAATATTATATAAAAATCTTGGACAATTCAAGGGATAATGAGCTAAAAAATCAAGAACATTGACAGGTGTTTTAATTCTAAACGTTCAAATATATCAATACTCAGTACCAAATTTTCTTTGAATGTTGATGTATTTTTTTATATTTATGTTTAAAAAATGTAATTATTTTTTTTTATATTATATGTTTTATTTGTAAATTGTTTCAACATTTTAAATGTCCATTAAATAATTGATTTAAGTTTCTTTTCGAGTTCCGAGCAACGCCGGTTAGTTCTGCTAGTAAATAAATAAATAAACGATTCAAAGTACGGATGCAAAATGTCGATGCAAGGACGCTAGAAACAGGGATATTCGCATATCGAGGCAGCTGATGCATGATGAGTACAAGAGGGGAAACGAGCACATTTGCAACGCACCCCGGCGCTGTGGGATGAACCCCATGCGCTCGCCTAGGGCGGTGCTGTGGCTTCCGAAGTATGAGGCAGCACATCCATATCCTGTGACATTCACATTGTCAAATAGCCCATAAATTGATAAGCAGTTGTTCAACGGAGAATGCTAGCATGAAGGTCGAAAGTCATGCCGTTGATGCGTGGCTAGATATGCTGATAAATTGCAATATCTCAGCTGCCTACGCTTTAACGCGTTTAGCGAACTAGACCGTGGAAGATAATTAAATGGAACTGCATAGTAAAAATATTTGTTGGATTTTATTGGATGGTAACAATCAAAATGACTCCATTTCAGTGAGTATAATTAAAATTCTTGAATGCATTAAACCCCTCAATGTTGGTAATTTATTTATAACATACAATAAAATAGTACATTAACATAATTTTGACAATATCTTAAATGTATTAATGTTTATAAAAATATGTCACTTGAAATAGAATTTGATTATATAAATTTATCGACACGAAATTTTAATCAAATTCTCCTTACTTTTTACTAATCATATTTTAAATCAATAAGTCAAAACCTGGCAAGCTAAAAATGAGTCACAGGTAGCAATATTAATTTCCTGAGTCTTGGGTTTAGATGTTTATTCTGTAAACGCTTTAAAATCAAGAAAATTGGGTCTTGTATTATTGTTGGTTCTTGTATTTAGGTCAAATGAAAACGAAGATTTTTTGAATCTTTGTTTCTATTTGGCCTAAATGCAAGAACCCACATCCCTATTGATAAATATGGCCAATAAAACTATCACATATGTGTAATATTATTATATTCAGAGCATATTATCATTCCTTCTGAACATGTGGTATTCATTCTGTGGTAACGCAGTGACGTCGCATAGTGGCGAGTAGTAGTAATCCTTCTGACCGTTTAAGTCCAGAGTAGAGATCGGTATAGAAATTATTTTGGAAATAAGGTATATCATTCCTTCTAATGTAGAATTAAAACCTTCTACTCTCCTACAAGAGGTGTGTAATATATATATTAGTAACAGAAGCGGTTCTCAACGTATTTGTTTTGGAAAATAACGCATAGTTCATGGGGAGAGTACCAACGCAACGGAAATTTACCGAGTGTTGTTTTTAAGGGAAGGAGGTCACATCGGTTGGCAGATTTAGGCATGCAGCGGGCGAGGCAAGTATAGAGGTTTTACGGTTTTAAAAGGAATACAATGAGTCTGTACGGGTGTAAGAGGGTACGCAGTGGCGGGCGTTTGGGCGCGGTCGTCTGTACACCAGATTGTGGGAACTGGAAATTTTAAAGACCGTTGAAAATTGAAAGTGAATAAAGTTTGCGTCTTTGTGGTTAAAAAGCGCCTAGTGAAGACCGCTCAAAAACGGTTGAGAGAAACACCGTTGACATCAGAAACGTCCAAAAATGCAGCGCGCGGGTTGGTCTGGTGAGTGCGTGATCAAGTCAAAATTGACGTATAACAAGTGACGTCGATCAAGTCAAAATTGACGTATAACAAAGGAATGATGACGTCATACGCTAGGGCGACAACCCGAGGCGTGGTGGACCAGCTGGGAGATCGTCTGGGGCTCGGCTCCTTTTCCATCAACAACTGACACTGATCTATCATCTTGTCCAGGTATTAATTGGCTGGCTGCGACCGCCTACAAAGGTTAAGCGCAAAGCGAGAAGAAATAGTGCATCTAAGATAATATTGAACGCCCAGGCTCAGAACTTTTGAACTCAGTGATAATTGTTAAATCGGACATTAACTGAAGATGAGCAATTCTAATTATATTTGTACTTTGTAAATTTATTATGATATTCCATTTCAGAAATGGTGTTAAGTAAAGAGTTTTTCTTGTCAACGAAGGTATAAATTTGGCATAAATGGAAATAACGTATGATTTTGGGGGTTGTATTTCATGTAATTAAATGTAATGTTATCTTGTGTAATTAAAATTAGTAAGTCAATTTGCTTCCATGCGTTGCCCTCCTTAAGGAACCATAGTACGTGTTTTCCCTTATATAAATAATATCGAACCCATGTATGAAATTAGTAGAACGAGCTAGCCGAGGAATTTAAGATTTTTGAAAGGTGAGTGTGAACCACTACGCTATATTTTTAACCTGTCTCATTCAATTCTATTACTATATATATTCCGTCTCTTATAGAGGAAAACGTTTCAGTACAAAATGAGAAGCAAACACGGTGGAAAACGTAGGAAAAATCTGTTAAAAATATAAAAGCAGAGGCCACGTTCAGTAACGTAATTTACGCAGCAGGTACAAGGACAAATATTCGAATAAAAGGATTAGAATAATCCAATAATAATAATAATAATAATAATAATATTTTTTCTACCCTCATTTGATAGTAAACACTCTAGAACGTGTAGTTTACTTATAAGTCAATGTGAAAATTCATCTCAATAAATTACGAGAAAATTAAAAATAATCTATTTTTCAAACAGTTACGAATTCGTATTAATACAACTGTGAAAACGTATTTGTCGTAAGGAAAAGAACGACATGGTTCGAATAAGACCACAGATTATCTTATATTTACTCACCACACGCTTTGGTTTCCTGTGCTATCAAACCGTGGAATTCAAATTATAGTAAATCACTGTAGTAAAATACTATTAGTAGCATGTACGTATTATTAAGATGATTCTTTCATTTAAATTTGAAAAATCAAATTCATGTTCACTGATTGACAGAGATAAAAGATAAAAAAATTAAGTAAAACCTGTTACACAGTGTGGGTCAGTTAAATAGCAGAAGTAAAGGTCAATATCATGGTTGGGAATAGTCCGCGTTATATCTGGGACTTTGTCCCACCAATGCCAAACGAAATTGGATCTTTCTGTATACAGAGTAGGTCTAATGTAAACCTTTCTTGAATGTATACTAAAGTTTCTTACAAACAACGAGATAGATTTCATTCCAACATATGAAAATATGGAAAGCTCAAGATCAATCCACGAGAGATAGAGGGAAAGAGTCAGGTATGAAAACGATGACAAATCGTTCTATATGCCAACCACTTTCTATGTAGAAATGTAAAATTATCTGTAAATCAGAAATTAATTTTAGCGTTATCGAGTTATGGATAATTAACCGGTAATTGTGTTCATGTACTATGGATTGAATATGCGGTGAATGTAAACCATTAATATCTGTTTAGTCAAATGACCTGTCAGAAAGACGGATGGCAATTTCAAATACCAAACCCAAAAGTCAAAGAGAGTTTATCAGTCTCCATGATAATCTAGAAGGAATATTCCCGTTGTGGAAACACACATTGAAATGAGAAACAATATTAGACGTTGTGGAGAGAAATAGAACTCAATACATATTTAGTTGGAACTTGCTCACTCGTTATTTCAACAACTAATTCCTAACTCTTCAAGATATTCAATAGAATATTTACAAAATAAAGTTCTGTAAAATAATTTTTTTTTTTTACAAAATATGAAATACTTTTATAGAGCGATTTAAAATAATGAAACATCGTATAAAAAAGGAATTATAACATAGTCATTTTATTCCCCAACTTTGTATGGGTTTAGTCGATTAGCAGTCGAGCAACAGTAACATATCGCGTCAGTCAAATTGTAGAATCAGTTACGGGACGTATTAAGAATGGCGGGAATTTAATCCCACGATCTTTCTTCATAATGTAATGTAGGATGGAACGATATTACATTATTATCAAGTTGTATCCTAATGTATTTATCTAAACCATTTTAATAATTTTTAACACATATTTCAATATACCATCAAATCTATTACTAAGAGAATAGAAAAAAATTGGTTTCACATTTTATATATATATATNTATATATATATATATATATATATATATATATATATATATATATATATATATATATATTACTGGTAAACAATAATGACAATGGAATTGAAAGTGCTCTTTTGCACTGCTAAACATGTGTATACTGTTAATCGTGATTACCAGCCCCATCGAACTGGATGAGGTTTTGGAATCGACTTTTCCCTTGCCCGTTAGAGACAAATGTTTTTTCGGAATATTGAGATTTGCCAACTACTCAATATTTTTCTTTAATATCGCCCTTCTTTCAACATGTACTTAGATAGAATAACGGACCTCATCGCCTAATTTCATTTCATTCAAAAATAATACATGAAATTATAGAAATGCGTGTATACTGAATTTCCTTCATCTAAGTGAAACAGCTCTTATTCTAAACGTTCGTTCTGTTTTTGTTTTCACATTCGTAATATTCCGTAGTCGAATATGCATATCACGCACTTCTCAGGAAAGAAGGTACGGAAGAAATGAATGTAATAATGTTCAGAAAACAAGGGAACCTGCTGCAAACTCTCTTCATCCCCCAAAAAATAAATTTACATTAAATGGCACTTCAACGACCGGTTTCGAATGATGTAGGTTGACGAATTGATCGATACACCAACGGTCAACATCATAAGACACGAACATTCTAGAAATATCAGTTTTGGACTGTAATATATCAAAAGGTTTTGCCCCCTCCACCCCCCCCCCGCAGGGGACTAACATCTAATAAGTACGTGTTTGGCAAACACGGGGCCCCGAGCTGAGTCTGGCATTACCTCCACTTATTTGTACAGGCTCCTTCCTTTCTCTTTCCTGATCTTCCTTGGTCACCTCTTGTTCCTCTCGATCCCGACGCTATTAGGGCTAGGGTATCTTTCATTTTCCTCATTTTTTGTCCTCAATGTTTTGATGTATGTTTTGAGATATGTTTTGGTATGTTGTAATTCAGGAGGGTTTTAGAGGGTATGGTTGAGTCATTCGGCGAGTCCCACACGCGGGGAGAGTCATGTTGGCTCTCCCTAGTGCGTAACTGCATTTTCCCTACCTGCACAAGTTTTAGGGCTCCAATGACCTCGATGTCGACGAGCCGTAAAGCCCCACAAAAAAAGGGTTTTGCTTCACTAAAACACTGATTTTGAATTATAGAATGAATTTTTTGTCGAATTTTTCATCGTCTCTTGTAAACTCTATGAAGATTTAATCAAATGCTGATTTTTGTAAACAAAATGAGGCAGAAGTAAAAACCAACAAAACTAAAACACACTTTTGATATATGCTTGAGTTTTTTTTTCTTCCCTAGAACACACAAGACATCACATATGTTTATGGTTGTTCAAGTCACGAACTAGGAACCCAAACGCAAATATCATAGAATTTATGTCCTGGTGGTGAGAGTCATTATTTCAGGAAGAAATACATTAACCTGAACCTTTCCTTTTCGGCTTCGCCCTCTGCTACTGAAACGCAAGATATTACGATTCTTATTTTTCTCTTTTCCTTAGTGTGATGGTATCTATGAAAATGTAGTAATCCAAATCAGTCACACAGTTATCTCTAAGTATATGGGTAAAATGACACTTACAAACACATCGAATAGAAAATCTGAGGTTTTAAGTTCGTTTAAATCCGTCAGTAAAGTAATTTTACAGTGTAAACCACCGCCCATGTTTTCGTTGTTCAAACAACTGAAGAGCGTTGTCCGCATCTCCAGAACGAATTAGCATCCAAATTTCGGCGGTGAGTATGGACCCAGAGAGTTAATCCCACGATTAAGAACGCTTTCCCGCATCGCCTTCACCGCGAGATGAGAAGAAAGAATCTCCAGACGAAACGGATATTTCTTGCGAAGAACGCAATATCAGCTTAATGTAATCGCTTTAAAAGGCTCTTATTTCTCACAAATGCGCTGCTCATCGCGTTGTCTGCATGGGAGACTCGAAACTCAGGTTCTTCCTTAAGGGTGAAAGGATACACCTGCGCACAATGGGTCGAACGATCAATGAAACAGGGCATACTTATAGTATCGCTATCTCGTGTATAAATAAGATAGCTTTGCTTCCAATAATTGTGAAATAATGTATACTGATTTAACTTCCTTGGATAATATTGAGAACATATAAGTGCTTTTGAAGAATTCGTAAATGTTAGATCCAGAAATTTTCTAAAATACAATTCTCCGCAATGTACTATTGACGCTGAAGTAATTATCGAAATAATATTATGAACAGCCCATTAGAAAGTCTTTAAATGTTTAAATACTTAATTATTCTACAAGCCTCTGCACTTCAGGACTTCAGGAGTACATTACATTATGTAAAAAGTTCATTTATATTACAAAATGTTATTAAAAAGTTTGTTACTTACGAAAGCTTTAAAGTACTATCTACACTACAATACATAAATTTTGTTTTTATTCACAAAATAATATTTATAAATATTCTCAGTACAATTAATAGTTCTTATGTGTACTTACATCAATGTTGCAAACGGCTCCTGATTTTATTATCTAAGTTAAATATTTTAATTTTGTAACTGAATGCAAACTTTATCTTACCTATTATTAGAACATACCAAAAATAACCACTACAAGAGTTGTCTTCCTCATACTCTATTTTCAACAGAAACAATAAATCTTTGACGGTAATTTCAAGAGGTATTACGAATGAGGTATTGGTAAACCCACTGTATTTCATGTTCTTTGGTAGAATCTGCCAAGATCCTCTTACGACTCCGTTTACCCAGAAGGCGTTTTCTTGAAGACACTTCTCAAAATGACCCTTCATAGGCACGATTCAAACATATTCATCGGCGTACCGCTGCTGTCTGTGACTTCTGAAATGGTACTTATTATGCAAGGAGGCGTCTCAGCAATTTCATAAATGCATAGCAGTGCAATCACACAGGAAATGGCAACTCCATTAAAGAAAGTGAATATTACATTTCTTATTTTGTAGTCAAGAAGCTTTATCCCACAATCCAGTTTGTAATAAACGCTTTGCTATCAGAGTTTTGAGATAGTATGTAGGCAAGACTCGTAAAGATAGTTTATACAATTATGAAGGAAATATATTTTTGTCGCTCTTGATTTCTCATGTTCATTCATGGGCTGAATAAACTAATTAAGTGTCTTCTACTTGTCATACGCAGTTCGCAATTGTTTTTTCTTCCCATCAATATATTATTATTATTATCATCGAAGTAGCGCGAATTAGTGAATGTTTAATTCTCATGGGTACAAAAGATATCTTGATATGTTCCTTTAAAACTAACTCTTAAACATTTCCGACCAAATACCCCAAACTAACCAAATTACCTGTTGTGGTGATATGTTGGAGATCGAGGATAACAAGTCAAACACCATACACACTAAGAAATGTATAAGTAAT
The DNA here is from genome assembly GCA_002313205.1 of Laupala kohalensis. Taxonomy (NCBI): domain Eukaryota; kingdom Metazoa; phylum Arthropoda; class Insecta; order Orthoptera; family Trigonidiidae; genus Laupala; species Laupala kohalensis. The sequence goes on along the minus strand of NNCF01128682.1, from coordinate 361,694 downwards.
TTTCTTCACAAATATACTTCACTGAATACAATCAATAATAAAATATGTTACATTTGATTAAATTGTGCAAATTTTTTCTTGCGTATTTCAACTCCAGATTCATCTTTTGCATTATTTGATGCATCGTCTAAAATTGGGTCCAACTATTTTGAGTTCGGCCGAGCATTTCTCAGACAATAAATACCAATTCTGACAACAATCTGATCAGGTTTTGAAGTTTGGAAGCGCAGAAGTAGACACGTTAACAATTTGACTGTCACAGATGTCTGTGTCGTACTTTGTCTTAAATAGCAGAAGTACTATTTTAACACGTCAGAAAAAACAGTCGGTTTTGAATCTCTTCCACTCTATATCCTGTAAAATTTATTGAAATATACTTATTCCAATATGTGTATTTTCATTCCCGGTACAAGACAAGGCAAATTAATGTGGAATGCACATTGTAAATATCAATTTTATCGTCATCATTCCTTAATATAATCTCCAAAACAAATATTTGGGAGAACCTGAGATCCACCAGGAGATGATCCCAACTAAACTTCACGATAAAAACAAATTCAGTGCATTTGTAATTAATTTTCTAATAATTTACTCATATTTCGAATCGCTTAAAACAAGTTAGAAACTTGAACTNTTTACTCATATTTCGAATCGCTTAAAACAAGTTAGAAACTTGAACTTCCATGAAAATAGACAACTTTTAACAATGGTGTTCCATCATGGCGTTGTTCATCGCGAGTTGAATTATATTTCAGAATAGAATACGTACTTGATACTCAAATTAAACGTTTTTTCAAGAAACTATTGCACTTTCTTCCTGTTTTCACGTGTTCCGTTACACGCATTGTTCCGCGGGCTGTCTCGTATGTCACGACATGTTCATGTGATGTGTGGGGTACCTTCGTGTCGCGGAACATCCAACGCCACCCTCACGGCACTCTGATGCATTTTCATTTTCTGATGAAGTAAAAGAGCAAACCGTTTTGCAAAACGTCAAGCGAAGTTCAAATAATATTTACGTGACCGAGAAAGAAGAGTGCCGAAACCATAATGTCCTATAGGTGAGTGACTATTGTTTTATTTTGAATTTTTCATTACCTTTAATACTTTTTAAATTAAAAAGTAACTTTAACTATATAACGGGGATATATAGTAGCGACACTACTGTCTTCTCGTAATTCAAACGTTAACAGATACTAAATAATAGAGAAAGAAACACACAAAAGTCACTCACGTATTGGTGGAAACAAATTCGGTTTCCACCTTCGTCAGTCACATAGATAATGAACAGATTTTTCTCTCTATGGTTTACGTTGACCGACCGTTTGATGAGAAGAAAGAAAAGAACACAAGAAATATCAAAAAATTAATTTTGAATAAACGGGTAGACGTATAGGTCGAGCAAATTAATAATGTTAAAGTTTCGTACTCCGCAAGTAATGACCTTTCTGTTGGTCATACAGCCAATGGACTTTGTTTCTTTCGTACTTTCTACTTTATCTTATTCTCAATCAAAATAATTAACTCACCTCCAGACAATGAATTATTATGAATTAATGCTGCATTATAACAACTACGAGCGTTTGATTTTAACACAAAAAATACTAGAAAGAGGGAATACGTATTAATTAAATTACGAAGTAAGAGGTATCTATCATTATCATTAACCGAAACGTGTAATAACATAAATAATACACTAAAAAGTATTGTTGTTCAACTTCAACACTGTACAAAACTCCTACTCTTATTTACATCATGAAATTACACACAGGGTTGTGGTCCAAATGCTTCCAACTACTTTAAAACAGGAGATGATAGACTCACGTGTACTAGCCTGTGTGTTGGTGTGTCTATAGCAATTCTTTAGAGAGCCAGTGACATTGTTCATGTGTTCATGAGCATAAGCTTTCTGAATTTAATGATTTAATGTCAACGCACCTCAGTCATAGACGTCACACTAAATCAGTAAAACCAGATAAATAAAAAGACAAAAATTCTAGACATGCAATAAGAGTATAGTGCTCTACACCAAAGTTGCAAGTTGAAGCACGCCTGAAAAATTCTCTTAAATGAATAATAACATATTGTCAAAAATGCAATTACAAACTAATTTTGACCATGTGTAGGACGGAAACCTAATTGAAGCAACATAGAATTGTTAGACCCTAAGCCGTCATTCTGATTTAAGGTTTTGCTGGGGTTTTCCTCAATCGCTTGAGGTTTACCAGGATGGTCCCTTATTTCGCTTTTCCAGACATAAATGTAAATATTTCTCATCCCAAATTTTTTACTTCCTGTGTAAGTTTGTATTTTCTTTTTCTACGTGATCAGATGGTAGAGCAGACCCTATAGTCCGAGCCTCACCACTAAATAAAGACATTTTATTATTGTTGTTATTATTATAATAAAATTTAACTTACAAATCGTTTAAATAAACAAGAACTTCGTGAACTTGCTTTGAATTCTACGCAAATGTCACCCGACAGCATTTGGTTATATTGCTTGTTTTTTTTAGTATCGCAGTTGCGTACTTAATGAACTTCATTTAAATTCAAAAGGGGTGTATCGTAGTCACCTTCCGGTGACATTTGGATCACTACGTGACAAACAAAATAAAAAGGACAAATATTTAACCACAGTGTCCTAAATTAACATGTTATTTCATGCTAAATCTCCACATATAAAATAGCAATATTTTATCAGGCAATAAATTAATATGTGACTTACAAATATATTTGACAATAAAGTTATGAAGGCAATTGAGTCATATCCAACAACCTCACGGTCTGTGACCTGAACGGATCAAGTACTTCGCTTTACAAAAATACAACCGATTTTTCCCCATAATCGTTTGACCAGCCCCTTAGGTCATTACCCCAAGGATGGGTTGCCCTTTGTAACCGGTGACCAAATTAACCAAATTTGGATTCTGAGCGCGTCGCACGCCAGACGGGGCGGGGCCGTCTCTCTCGCGAGGGTTGGGTGGGCGGGTGGATGTAGACGCGTCATTAGGTCCAGATTACCACAAGGCGGCTGGTGCCCTGGCACGATGCCTGGCGAGCACCAAGCGAGTAACCTTAGCGACCTCACGTCATACACCGCCCTTCTCTTGTTGGCACGAGGAGAAGAGGAAGAGGCGAGGTAAATGGACACGAGAGGAAGGAAAGATTGGGATAAAAGACGAAAGAGAAAAGGTGAGATATTTATATGGTGAAGGTGAAAGTATTTTGATTGAATGTTATTCTGGTTACACTGGTTGTTTTAGGTTGAATACCCAAGTTATTTTGGTTGAATGTAAACGTTTAAAAACATCCATTAGTGGGATTGTTACTGCTACAACAATTCATAAGAATGAAATTATTGTATATTTCAGTTCTTTCGCCATCTTCTTCATCAACTTGAATCAGATCAGGTACATATTAATTCTATTTTTACTAAGGTATTTAGTAGTATTAACTTAACATTTTACTTTTTTTCAAAGCTGTTTTAGAATGCATCTTTGTTGGTGACAATCACAAATAACAAATCACAAGTAAACAAAAAAATTACGAAATAATAACTTTAAAGTTCATAAGAAATAGTTTTCTCAGCCAGTTTCCAACTTTATAATGAACTTACCCTTTTTTCTGAAACATTATTCGTTTTAGGACTAGAACAATGTCTAGTACTGGTTTGAATTAGTCACATAGAAGGGAATATAAATTGGTTTGGCAATTGTTTAAAGACAATAATTTTTTAAGTTATTGTCTGAAAGTTTTGCAAGTTAATTTATAAAATTTAATATTTACGAAACATTTTACTATATTTTATTACACAACGTTTCAGAGCAGATGTTAGACCTTGTCAAGTGTATACATATATAATACAGTATCCAAGTTACATGTCATGAAAGAAATTGTATAACATGCAAGAACAGAAAAAATTGTTATTTGTCTGAAAATTAAAACATTGAAATAGATTGATCCTACATTGATAGTTATTTTTGCTGATAAAGGGAATCTTCATACGGTTAACAATCATAAACCATTTCATCGTCTCTATTACGGTAGATGAATGGTACTGCATCGTTTTATCATTGAATGCATAAATTGTGTTAGTATCCTACTATTTCTCTCATTCCATTATTGAAATTGGAGAATGCCAATGCAGAAATACGCATGTGCAGAATGAGAACTAATATACTAAATGGAAAGGATTCTCATTTAGCGTTTCTGTTGTTTTATAATATAGAGTTTTAATAACAGTTTGAGTTAAGTAAATCGTGCTACGAGCAACAGCTGTTGTTTCTCATCAGAAAGTGTCCACACATCTGTACTGTAATCAGTTTCATTATAAATGTTTCTCATTACAGAGTTTTCCTACATCATAGTAAAAAGTATGAGTTTCGGGAAAATGAAACAATGCATTACAGAAAGTAATGTAGTAAGGGGTTCTATCCAGAATGCACACTTTTAATAACAGAAAACAAAAATAATTTGTAAATAAGAAGAATTCAATGACACTCCGTAATTCTTTGCCGCTAAAAAATATCATCAAGATTTGTTATTAAATGAATAGCATTTAATGAAAACACCTAAAATAAAGGACTGTACTGCGTAGACTTAACCGTTTGTTACAGCAGATGAACTGAGTAGGCTAGTTTCGATATTCTTTAAATTAACTTTTAACACTCCAAATTTACTTTCACTCATCAAGCCTACAGAATAAAATAGACAATAACTTTAGTTAAATAATAGTACAGACCTCGGACCCCAGTAGCTACCTCTACTATACAATATTCTTAGTCTAATCACTACAAAAATTGTTTCTATATATTCTTAAATGTAAGAAAGTATTGTCATTTTTTTTGTTTATGATGTAGAAACATTACCTAATAGAAAAACTAGACTTGTATTGAACCGTGGTGTATAGAACTTTTTTATTCTTGTTATTCACACCTCATAATCTTGAAGTTGCATTCCACATCCAACAATGTCATTACGGGATTCTCTAACAGTTAATTTTATTATGATTATATTTCATATATTATTAACGTCCACCATTATACTTAAAATCTTTATCTGACGACCGGTTTATATTCAGAATTTTAAAAACACGACTTTGCGACCATTGCTCATGTGGCCCTCAGGTGTCAATGAACATGTAAATAAACATAATAGTAATATAGTCATGTCTATATGTATACATAGATTATAGTTACACAGTATGAACAAAAAATGAACGAGAAACCTGAAACACAAACAGTTATAAAATATAATAAATACTTGATAAATGATTGTACCAGATGATAGATTCTATGCTTCTGTTGTACAATTAACGTGTAACTTTTCAATTAGTCTACATTCCAATAATTTTTTCTGCGTCAAAAATTAAAATATTGTTTCAATCTATTATGTGATCGTTACCTAAACAGTGTGATGTTATATCAATGTGGTCTGAAGGAGCTGTTATATTTCTCTAGGGTTCTTTCATATGTGTTTGTAGCATGCGCTTGGTTTACCCTACATGCGATGCACTGAAATTCTTACAGAGAATTTTGTACATGTAGAATGAAATAACATTTACAACAACAAAATTACTGACTCTTAACTTGAAAGAAAAAGCACTCTAAGAAGTTGAGAAAAATAGAGATTTAATGAAAGAAATTCAGAAAATAGGGTTATATCTGGGAGATATTTTCATTTTCATCTTGGCAGTGATTCTACTGTAAGATCAGAAGAGCACAATGTATCTCCTTCGTCATTGTTTCGTCCAAATCATACAATTAGGTGGAAGAGCAGACCAGTTAGCCTGAACCTCGCCACATCATAAAAGAAGACACGATATAAACATATAAGAACCCAAGTCACACCTTCAAAATCTTACAGCGATTTCAATATTAATTTCAATGGATATTTTCAGGGAAAATATATCTCAAATTAGAAATAATCCTTGGTAAACGCTCGTAAAATAATATTAAATTCCTCTAAATGAGATGATAAAAGAACAATATATTTTCAGCACATTTCCAGTTCGCAGACTTTCTGTTACTACTATCGTGTAATTCGTTGTAGTACTGTACTAATGTTGTTTCTTTTTAAAAAGAATACAAATCAAAGAAGAATGAAAATCAAAAGGGAATATTTTTACTCAAGAAAACAAATGATACGACCGAATGTAAGAAGAAAACATATTCGGAAACAAATCCTGCAAAACATTAGGAAGACAATGGCCTCCACGCAACGAGCCGCACAAGAGCACGGCCACGAAGCAACACCTCAACAGTAAACACTTGGGGGAACGAAACACGAGACCGTAACGGAGAGGCAGCCTCAGGGGAAAAGCGAATGGAATGAAGGGCAGCGGCAGAGGGCGGGCGAGGGCTCGAGAAGGGCAACGAAAGGGCGAACCGAGACAGGCGGCGTGGCGTGGCTTGCATATCAACAGGCGGCCACTCGCCTCCCCTGTTGTCTTACCCTTCCCTGGATGCCGTTGTTTTTTGCATCTCCCTTCGCAACAGTCGGCCACTTTTCACTGGTTCTCAGACATTTTTACGTGTTTCGGGGCTGTAGAATTCAGCTGAAATATTAGAACCTTTAATTGACGGTGCTTACGTGTCAACTACACTACACTCCTGATTTCGTCAGCAGCGCCTCGATTACCTGCAAAACTGAATATTGGCAATGGCACCTGACGTATATAAAATAAGATTTCAACGTAAGTTTTTTTATTTTGACTGTCATAGTACGTTGTATTGTGAGACATAAATTACACAAAAATGCTACACACAAACTATTTCCAAAACCATTAGACAAATTTCAAATTGTAAAAATAAAAACTTACAATGTTTTTAAAGTAGGAAGAGCAAATGTTAACTTTCGGTCGGAAAAGCATTTAACTTCCTTTTATAACGATACAGCTTTATTCAACTGAATTAGAAATAAGTCACAGTAAATCAAAATAATACGTTTGTTTACTTGGCATTTTTATCGAAATCAGTAGCTTTCATCTATCCAGGTTAATTAACCATCGTACGGGTAAAATATTTTATGTTAATAACCAGAATTTGCTATTTTAAGGGGCATTGACGAAATGCCTCTCTTATGGATTCGTCTATTGAAAACTACTACGGTCAGATCGATGATGATCGCAGTAAGTAAAGCGTATACTGTATCAACTATTTTAATGTGAATTTCTTCATTATTTTAAACATTATTAGAATATCTTCTCGAGAGAATCTTTTTCCATAGCAATTGACTAGTTCTCCTTTAGTTAGCAATATTTAACCACCTTCTGAATCATACCGACATGATGTCTTGGGAAATGATTTGAATAGTTTATCCGAAGATGTCGGAACATATCGAATGACCCTTAATTCCATTGTATTCAAATGAAAAATGCATATCACGAACTAATTTTATTGTTAGTTTTAGTCACTTTTTTTAAGCAAACATTACTTTGCCATGTACCTTATAAGGTAGTCTAAAATTTAGGTTACACTGAATTTATTGTTCTTAAATTACATTCAATACAGAATAAAAATGAATTACGATCATTATAAGCAAATAATCCACTTATAGATCCAAAAATGTATGAACAAAATACAATGTTTTTTTAAAGATATTCATGTTTGAAATGCGAATATTTCGTTTATCTTCGTTCGGACCATACGATTTTTCAATAGCTACCAACAATTGGTTAGTATAGAACCATTTGACTCGGCTTTAACGAAGACAATGAAAATTACAGAATTTTTGAGCCGTTTCAATTACGTCAAGCAACTGGATTTGAGTAAAGTTGCAAAAGTTTTCGTTTGCGAAATGTCAGACAATCGAGAAGTTTTCAGTGACGAGTGACTTGTAAGTTTTATTATAAAGTCACATTCCATTCCGAAATTAGGTTATTGTTTCCACTCATCGTTTCTATAAAAGTGTTATTTCGTCAGTCGTAATAATCAAATAATTTCCACTCACATTCTTTGTCTCCTCGCAGAATTTAAAGACGAAAAGATCGAAAGTATATCAATAAAATACTGCAAAAATAAGAATTTTCTTGCCGCATAAGATTTAGCATATCATTCAAAATGCATTGAAATTTATATTATTTGTTCATCTGACCAAAGGTTTATAACGCAGTTATAATTTATTTTTATAGACGTCGAATTAGGTAAGATTCTACGAGAGTAATGAATTGCATAGTATGGAAGCACAAAATGAACTAAAAACACTTATCTTATGCAACATTTTAAACTAGGTAAATCCCTATTGCAAGTTGAGACTATACATTTAATTCGTATGAATACATTAAAGTCGTGTGAAAAAGTTGCTCAACTTTTTCATTTAAAATTAAAAACAATTCTTTCAAAATTCTACCCGAAAAAAGCCTAATCAATTATGTTATTAAGTATAGGTATGATAGAACTTCGAACGTAATGAGTTTCGAGTCATTCGTCATTGAACTTCTGAAGAAATAACATATGTTAAGAACTACAACCAATGACGCCACGAAAAGAGAATTAATTTCTGAATACCTCTTATACTGGCGTAGAAAAGAGCAAACTATTCGTATTTAACTAAATTATCTTTGTCGAGATATTTAAACTTGAATGATAGTGTATGAGTGGATTGCTTTCAACTTGGTGTGTTGAACATTTTAAAAAATATTTAACTGTTTTATCCTTCTGTGTGCCCTCCTAATATATTAGTTAAGAAGAATACAGAGTAGGCCAAGTTGGTTAGGTTAACATGAATAAAACTCTTGACAGATGACACGTACTTCAGGTTTAATAATCATTGTGAGGAATAAAATCATAGTACCATGCCACAGTAAAATTAGTTTATTATCCTACACTTGGTCGTACGCAGTTTGTAACTACTTTTTTGACAATAAAGTATTGTTATATCCGCGGAATGAGCGGAACGAGAATAAGACGGGTGATGAACCCTAATTTATTACAAAAACAACAAGTACACTACTCGCATACAATTACATAAAATATAAACCACTAAGCTATGCGATCCTGGTCGCATTGTCTGTGTTGCCTCTATCTAGGTCCGCGGCACATGTCACTCTGTTCCTCGTACCGTGGCCGCCGTCTTCGGTTGGCGTAGGTAGCGCTGTCGGCACCGGCGTGACGTCTTCTGACGTCACGTCAGAACACACTATATGAGCGTTTACCACATCCCTCCCCCCTTAATAGGGGCGTCTCCTACATCGTATCTCTCGTGGCCTGAAGGCATTTGCTCGTGAGCTTGTGTGATTGGTGCTGGATCCATGCGATTCCATCTGGTCCTCTGTTTCCATTTCTGCACACTCCGGTGAATTTAGCTGTGCGTGCTGTTCCTCATTTTCTGGCTCGAATTCAGGTTCGCGTGTCACTGACTGTTTATCATCGGTCGCATCATATTCTGAAACAGGCTCAGGAAAAACAATATCAATATCAGGGAATACCCTATCGACGTCCTCAACAAAATTCATTCTTTTTTAAAATTGATTTTGATGTCTGACCCACATGCCCTTTGCAGTACAAGTTGCATAATTCCTCCTTGCTTTCCGTTATTACTCCAAGGCCCCACCAAGTAGCTCTAATATCGAACATTTTAACATATGCTTTGTCTCCCTTCTTAAATTTCTTTTCATATATAGGCGTCCTTGGCTTCCTTCTCGGAACTAACAATGCCAACATTTTACGTGACTGCCTCCCATGTAACTTTTCAGCTGGACTTTTTCCTCAACTATCTGGCGTTATCCTGTACGACATCAGCGTATGCTGTAATGCTCCTTCCTTAGTTCTTCCTTCTTCATATGCCTTTCTCAGCGCTTTTTTCAGTGTTTTCACTAATCTTTCAACTTCTCCGTTTGATGGTGGGTGAAAAGGTGGGACCCAAATGTGTTTTATACCCTTTTCCTTGCATAATTTTTCAAGTATACCACTTGCGAATTGGGTACCATTGTCAGACACTATTGTTCGTGGTAGTCCTTCAATAACGAAGATTCCCTGCATGGCTTTTACTGTTGCCTCTGCCGTAATTGTTCTCATTTCTATGACGTATGAGTATCTTGATCACGCATCCACGACTACAATGTACATCACCCCCATGTACGGTCCCGCAAAATCAAACTGTACCCGTTCCCAGGGTACTTCCGGTTTCGGCCATTCTGAATAACTCCTTAGCGGTGCTGATTGATACTTATAACAAACATTACAATTCTGTACTAAACTTGTTATCTGTAGGCCCATCCCCTTCCAATAACAATATCTTATTCCCATATTTTTCGATCTATTAACACACCAATGTCCTTCATGTATTAACTGTAGTACTTTTTCTTCCAGCGCTTGTGGCACAACTACCATATTGTTTTCTTCCACTTGTAGCACAATCACTTGTTCCACTATTGTCAGCTGTTCCTTTCTCTGGAAATATGGTCTGGCTTCACTTTTTACTTCCTTGACTTGCCTAGGTCATCCTTGCCGAATGTATATTTGTACTTCACTTTTAAAAAATCTTCTCTTGTTTCTCTGACTATTGTATTTGCATCAATGGGAAATTTTGATAATGTCTCTTGTTGAAGGTTATCTATCTGTAGCCATTCTTCTTCTTCCTTGTCAAAATCTTGATCACTTCCCGCTGGCAGTCGTTACAGCGCATCGTCATTGGAATTGGATGATTATTTCCTGAATGTCACTTCATTATTGTAGTTAGACAGCAACAGTGCCCATCGTTGCAATTTTTGTGCTGTCCTCTCCGGTATTCTTTCTTCTCACAGATGATTAACCCTAAAGGTTCATTGTCCGTTATCAGCTGATATTTGTTATCATAGAGATATCCTTGAAATTTTCTGACCCCAAATACTATTGCCAAACCTTCTCGTTCAATTTGTGCATAGTTCACTTGTGGTTTGTTCAAGATTTTGGATGCAAATGCGATAGGTTTCTCAGATCCATCGTCGTATTTGTGCGAGCGATCCTGGCATTGTGTTTTCCGTTCAAATTTCTTATCCTTCTCATTCAATTGATAAGCGGCACTGCTATTGATGAACCGTCTGAAATAAATCTTTTATAAGAATTATTATTTCCCAAAAACGCATTTAGTTGTGCGATGTTTTCAGGTGTTGATAGATCTATACTGGTTTTCACGTCCTTTCCCGCTGAACGCTCTCTTTGTGCGCTTAGAAAATGACCCAAATAGAAATCTCTTCTTTAAAACATTCACATTTTTGTAACTTGCAGCGCAATCCTGTAGCACTTTAAATAAGTTCATCAGATTATTTGTGTCTTCCTATGGTGTCTTGCCTCCCACTACGATATCATCTAAGTAATTTACATATGCTGGCACTTGTTTCGTTAATTGCTCCAAATATCTCGTCAGCCAGGTTACGAGAACTTCTGTGTAGATAGTGTGTTCGAAATTTATCCAGTTAATCTGACAGACACCGGTATTATTGTCTTGTATATTTATAGACCTCCTCAATCAGATCATGACAAATATTTTTCGAAACTTCAAAACTGTTTTAAAACACATCACTCATATATATACTAAATCTGTCGTTACATGTGGTGATTTCAACATCGAATTCCTGAGTACATCCTCATCTGCACTATCACCAATTAATCGATTAAAGAATCTTGTCAATTCCTTCAACCTTATTACTACAATAATTGACCCCACTCGTCTCTCATGTTCATCTCAAACATTGCTAGATCAAATTATCCTCAACAATGGAATCTCGTATTGCTCTGAAGTGTTTATCGCCGTATATAGCGATCACCTTGCTCAAGTATTGACTATTAATAATAAACTAAAACCACTTAAAATCTTTTACAAATTTACAAGAGAGTTTAATGACACAAATCAATCCATATTTATAAATTAGTTGCGTGAAGATACACGAAAAGATGTTTACAATTGCCAAAACACCGACCACAAATTCAATGCATTTATCTCAATATTCCTAAAACAATACAACTCTAGTNATTAATAATAAACTAAAACCACTTAAAATCTTTTACAAATTTACAAGAGAGTTTAATGACACAAATCAATCCATATTTATAAATTAGTTGCCTGAAGATACACGAAAAGATGTTTACAATTGCCAAAACACCGACCACAAATTCAATGCATTTATCTCAATATTCCTAAAACATTACAACTCTAGCTTTCCCTTAAAACGCAAGTTAATTAACACAAAGAAATACAATAGATCGCTCACCCAAGGGATAAGAATTTCTTCAAAAAAACACCGTTTACTTTATCTTTCAAAACACTATAACCAACCACCCGAATTTCATGATTATTTTCGTAAATATAAGACTATTCTTCGAAAAGTAGTCTATGCAGCTAAAATTATCGAAAACGACAGGCAGGTTCTAAAATCATACAACCGGGTGAAAGCCATGAAGAATATTGTTAAAAATTACACGTCAACTTCTGAAAATCGCGAAGAAAATATTTCTCTATTAAACGATGGCAAAAGCGTATCAAATCGTCAGGACATCGCAAATTTGTTTAATTCTTACTTCTCAGAAGTAGGTAAAATAATGAACTCAATATATCCAAATCAATGTCCTATTATATCCACCCACGTACTCAATTCCATGTTCACTTCCGAAACTAACGCCAGAGAAGTCATGAGAATCATCATCTTATTAAAAAGCAAATTTTTCAACAGGCATAGATATTGTTAAAGTTTCGTCTCACGCTATATTAAATCCACTCGTAAATATTTTTAATAGATCTTTATCGGAAGTGGTGTTTCTTAACATATTTAAGAGAACTACAGAGAAANTATTGGAAATTACCGACCAATATCTCTTCTACCCACTTTCTCAAAAAACCTAGAAAAATTGTTCTATAAGCGTCTTCTAGATTTTGTGACGAAAAAAAAATTCTCTGTCAATCAACACGGTTTTCGGAAATCTTTTTTCACTACAAGCGCCATATTTTCTTTCTTAAACGATGTTAGCACATCTCTTGACCGTGGAGAAAATCCTCAGGGTGTTTTTCTTGATTTATCGAAAGCATTCGATGTCATCGATCACGGAATTCTCCTTTCCAAATTGCATTCTCTAGGCATTCGTTGAATTCCACATCAGTGGCTAACATCTTATTTGAAAGATAGATATGAACAGGTCGAAATATCCTATAATAAAAATAAAATACTTGAGTGTTGTCTTTAAGAAACAAAGCCACTTACTTGCGGAGTACCCAAGGTTCGATTCTCGACCCTATTGTATAGAACGACATGTCATCATTCGCATCAGATTGCAAAATGGTTCTTTTTGCTGATGACACTAATTTACTATGTAAACACGCCAATGCTCAAAAAGTTTTGTTTAACCTTTCGACTTGGCTCCGTGCAAATCGTCTCATTGTAAACACTGACAAAACAGTGTCTATGTCATTTCACAATATAATCACAAAATCTTTACCCCTGGTTTCTCTTTCTTTAAACGGAACACAATTAAAAACTGTTACGAATATAAAATTCTTATGTCTCCATATTCAAGACAACCTCAAATGGAATTGTCACATTGACAAACTTAATTCCCAATTAAGCAAATTGTGTTATGCATTCCGAATCTTAGTTAACTCAGTTAGGCCACGTATTTCCCGTTGCGTATATTTTGCAAATGTTTTTCTGCCATTTACGATACGGCATTACCTTCCGAGACAATTCCAGTCAGAATATTCAAACTTTCAGAATTCAGAAGAGAATAGTTCGTATAATTTGTAAATCTCACCCCCAAAACTCTTGTAAATCATTATTCACGGAATTAAATATCTTAACACTTCCCTGCATTTATATTTAAGAAACGGTCGTGTGCCAACTGAAGTGCCATCCTTGCTTTATACGAAACAGTCTCGTTCACGAACACAATACTCGCAATAGTAATAATACTCATCGTCCTAGAGTGTCATACACTATTTGACAAAAAGGACCATAGCATTCTGGAATCGTTATATATAATTCTTTGCCCAAAAATATTATGAAATTGAATCTCTTCAAATCAGCTGTTAAAATTACCTCGTGCACCAGTGCTTCTACAATGTAAAAGAATTTATTGATTTTAATAAAAGTTAATCCATCTTGTACTTGATCATGCCATTTCTATAGTACCTTTTAAATAACTTATAACAATTTCAAAAACTATTTTCTTGCATTATTGTTGTGTCTTATAATTCATATTAATTTAGTTTTGTGTGTACTCAACTTTGGCACGGTTGTGTATATTAATTCTGTAGCCCCATCCTTGCCCGGATTTTGCTCCGGCTTTCCTTCGGGTTGAGGCGGATTTCTTATACAGGTTCTCTAGGCTTTGTGTAGGGGCGTGTCTGTTGTAACAATAAATCGTGAATTTAGTGTTATTTCTATTCTTATGATTTTTAAACACTATACTCAGTGTAATCTATAGATCGAAAATAATTTGTACATGTAAAATATTTTTTTGTGTTAAATTACAAACATCTTGACATTCTGTTAGTATTATAAGTATTTATGAAGAGATGTGAATATATCAACAATGTGGAAGAACTGAGCGACGGGACATACTCTCCGATAAGTAAAAATCGTCTTAGAAGGTTGAGGACTGAAGTCAATGCACTTATCAGCAATGCTTCATCCAGACCCGATGAGACTAATCCATCCGTAAAAAGAAATAACAATGTCATGCCTAGAATGTACGGTCTCCCCAAGGTGCACAAATCTGGTGTCCCCCTGAGACCTATAGTGAGTACCATCAAAGCACCAACTCAACCTCTCGCCAGTTTTCTAGCAAAAAAACTTTTACCACTTACTGATACTATCTCGTCAACTATAAAAAATTCAGAACACTTTGTAGACGTTCTAAGTGAGATAACTCTAGGCGACGAGGAACTCATGGTGAGCTTCGATGTTGTCTTACTTTTCACGAAGGTTCCGGTCCGCGAAACACTAAACGTCATATAACAACAGCTTGGATAGCGAAACTTACCGTTGGAGTGGCTAAACTGACTGAATTTTGTCTTAACTCCACTGTTTTCCAGTTTGATGGTAAATTTTACTCCCAAGTAGAAGGAGCTGCTATGGATTCACTCCATTCTCCTGTCATTGCCAACATCTTTATGGGAGCGTTTGAAAATGAAGTTATGGAAAATTCTTTATTAAAACCTAGAATTTGGTTGCGATACGTGGATGACACCTTCGTCATATGGCAACATGGACGAGAAAATCTTAACAGATATTTGAATTTCATCAACTACGCTCATACAAACATCAAATTCACTATGGAAATTGAATCCAATGGTCAGTTGCCGTTTCTAGATGTTCTCGTAAAAAGGAAGAATGACGGCTCCCTTGTGCATAGCGTTTACCGCAAGGCAACGCATACCAACCGTTATTTGAATGCTGAGTCACACCACCATCCAGCTATCAAACGTGGTGTGTTAAAAATGTGTGTGACAAAGAGAGTTTAGACCAAGAAATGGAACTCTTGCGTTATACTTTCCGCAATAATGGTCAAAACAAGGCCATAAACAATGCTCTCAAATCGCATCATAACCTTCGTTCGGAAGATAAAGAAAATCGCGAGTTTTCTAAAACCACCTTACTCCCATATGTGGAAGGAGTAACTGACAAGGTTGGTAAAATTCTCAAGAGACATGACATAAGTCCTGTCTACAGCGCATCTGAAAAGTTAGGGAATTCTCTTGTTAAAGTTAAAGACAAGCTAACCCCCCTTGCGTCGGCCGGCTTTTACTCCATACCTTGTAAATGCGGTCGCGAATACATAGGGGAAACCGGACGAACTGTGGAAGAGAGAATGAGGGAACACATTAGACATTTCAAATATGGAAGGACAACCAAGTCAGCCATAGCCCTCCATGCTATAGAGGCGGGGCATGATTTTAATTTTTATGAAACTCGGATAATTACTAAGGAGGATCGTTGGTGGCCCAGACGGATCAAAGAAGCCATAGAGATTGCCAGAACACCTAACAATCTTAATGTTGACAATGGCTTGATCTTAAGCAGCGCCTGGAGTTGGGCACTAACTCCCCTCGAGCGCTCCGCTTCACTCGGTCTCCAAGCGCAGGGTGACCCCACATTCGCCCCACCCGATTCCACTCTGCCCCGCGCTGATTGGCCACCGCGCCCGGCCAATCATGGCGTAGCCGCCTAACCCAATCTATATAACCGACGCGTAACACGTTCGACCTCGAAGAGCACGACAGCGACTTAGGTCTGTACGACTCTGACATTACCCTGAAGAAGGCCACAGCACGATGGCCGAAACGTTGGTAGTTACATCTACTATGACACGGTTTGTCCCGGACAAACAAACTTATAGATTATTGTCCTCCACGTGGTTATACGCAGTTTGTACTGCTCTTTTGACAATAAATTTATTTTTATTTATTTATCTCTGAAGGATGGCGGGAACCGATGGTATCCCAATGGTATCCTACTAGTACTGCATAAGTCCTAGCTGCATGTTAACCACCATGATTCTTTTTGATTCTTCATCCAAGTTAATTTGCAAATATGCATCTAACAAGTCAATCTTTGAGAAATATTTTCTTTGCGGTAAATGTTCCATCATCTCTTCTGGTCTTGGAATAGGGTATCAGTCAACTTCAATTTGTTGGTTCAAGGTTATCTTTAAAATCCCCACATAATATCACCGACCCATCAGGTTTGGGTATCACAACTGGAGATGTCGCCCATTAACTATTTTTGATTGGTTTTAACACTTCTTGTTTAATAAGGCGATTTATTTTTTCTTCTACTTTTTATCGAATTGCAAATCGATTTCTTGGAATGGAATTTTTTCTGATATCATTCTAACTTGTTCTGCATTTCCATCCTCAATTTCTAACTGGAATAGATTAAATTTGTACGTTCCAAAAATATTATTGACCTCGTACAAGTTTACGATCATTAATTTAATCTTCCTCACTACTCCCTCATACTTAGCCTCCACGAACACACACCCCCAAATGGGAATTTCCATATGCATGCAATTTATTCTGTACTCTATATATGTGTGGTGACACGATCTATCTGTATGTTGTCATATTAATAAGAGACACTTTTGCTCCAGTATCTACTAAACGTTCAATTACTTTCTTCCTTGTTTCCAACTTCACAATGGTGCTTTTCATTGTCCCTGATTGTCCTATCACCTGTACTTCTTCAACGTTCATTCTGGCCCATTCATCCTTCCTGTCGTCCCTTAATCGCATCGGTCGTCCTCGACCTTCTGACGCGTTTCCTCGCTTATTACTATTACCATGCTCTTTTCTTGTATTATTTCCTAAACACACTTCTCTGATATGACTTCTCATGCCGCAACCGAATCTGACTTCCTAAATCTACATTGCTCACGTGAATGTTTTTCGAAACACTTCATACATGTCAAACTTATTTTTAAATTTCTTGTTTTCGAAATTCCTAATGTGATTTACTGCTGAGACGTCCATACTTGTGATTCTAGGTGCTGCGTTCGTCATTTCACATAGTGTATGTAGTATCTTCATGTCTCTAATTAATGATTCCTGATACGACGTGCCATAACCTTCTTTACTACATGTGAACTGGCATTTCCTGGCTAGACCCCGCAATTCCGTAGCCCATTCTGCATGCGTTTAATTTTCCTTCATTCTGCATTGGAAGAAGTTGAACCTTTGCTGCTAATACATGCAGCCTCTTGTCGAAATACTGGTTTAACTTCTTCACTTATTTCATAAAATTACATTCCGTAGGGCATTTATGCTGACACAACATCGTTAATAACTGAAATATTTCCTGACTGATCCATGTTTTAAAAAACGCGTGCTTTTGCTGTTCATCAGTTACCTTGCATGCTTGAAAGTGCTGATCCAGTCGCAAGACGTAGTCCTTCCATGTTTCCCTGTCCTTGTTGTACTCCGGAAAGGGTATTCTCTCGTACTGTTTTGGGTCTGCCTTTGTTGTTGTAGCAACACTTGAAGGATTTGATTATGTTGTTGTACCATCGTAGTTATTGTCTGGGATAGTTGCTCCATGTTAAATTTGACACCTCGTAGCCAATTGTTATATCCGCGGAAGGAGTGGAACGAGAATACAACAGGTGATGAACACTAATTTGTTACAAAAACAACAAGTACACTACTTGCATACAAATACATAAAATATAAACTACTAAGCGATGCGACCCTGGTCGCATTGTCCGTGTTGCCTCTATTGAAGTTCGTGGCACATGTCACTCTGTCACCCATACCGCGGTCGCCGTCATCGGTCGGCGTAGGTAGCGCTGTCGGCATCGGCGTGTCGTCTTCTGATGTCACATCAGAACGCTCTCTATGAGCGTTCACCACAAGTTTATTATTTATTGACATACAAATTACTCATTAATGTATATTTATCATCGTTTCTGTTGTCCTCAACTAAAGGTCTTTATGTCCGCATACAATAAAATCTTCGATCTCTTTCACTGCACTATTGAAGGGGTTTTTTGTTTGGTCAAATTTTGTCTTGTTTCATTGTAAAAAGGAAGAAATACGGGGTAACATTTTTACGTCATTTAGTTGAAGGAAATTCTGGGAATAAATATTTTTTTACACAACACTGCGATACGATTAAAGAGTTTCTCAATTCCAGACTGACACCTGTTACAGAACACATCTAGGAACCTCCATCTCATTGCGGTCGTTCCTCAGCCTCCATGACAATCACACTGGGGCCAGTGGCTTCATGCATCGCAGTACAGAATATCTTCAACCGTACGGCCAACACCGCACTGCTCCAAAAGCCAACGCGGATCCTCTCCAACGCACAGTAGGACATGGTGCACGATTGCAGAAGAAGAACTTTATGAGTATTTTTTCATGTCTTTTTCTCTTCCCAGTACACATTTTTGTCCAAATTTGTGGCAGGAACAGTAGTTGAAAGAGGATTAATGACGTGAGAATTTTGTAGGAAAAATCGTTTCGTATGCTCAAATATCATTCATTTGTAGAGAGATAGGTTAAAAATAATTTTTTAGGCACTATAAAGTATGAATATTTAGTCAATAGTCGATCACTTTTATGACTACATAAAAGGCAAATAATTCTCGCTATAGGTCCTAATGGACCCTAAGAGTTCGCGGTGAGTGAGTTCCTGGGTTCATAGTCTCAGCTCAAAGTATCACAAATTTCGATCACTTTTACATCCAGGTAAACACGGTACTCATTTTAATTAAGGTTGATTAGAAGATTTAGATTTGAGTTAAATTCCCATAACTACTTCAAGATTCAAACCCCAGTTACCTAGCACTCCACTCACTGTATCATGCTGATTTTTTTATCACATATAACCTTGGTGTATTGTTATTTTGGTTGAAGTCAAAATTACTAATACATAATTATTCTGTGTAAGACACAAACAAATTATATATAACTTACTCTCTCCTCGGGAAGTTAATCCCCTCAGTGTTTAGATATATCTAGTAGTGGAGAGTAAAGAGGTGTCATAGATGCATTTTGGAGCAATAGATTCTTACTTCGTCTGTTGATATCGATGTGTACAGTTGTCCGAGACTATTCAGTATTTTGGAAATTGTTATAAAATGAATGTTGCGGAAAGAAATTTCTCTGCAGATCTGTGGAAATATCTTGTGGGATAATAGAATCACTGTATCAGCATCGGGAAACCCGATATACATCGTCCTCTATGGACAACGAGTCCATTTCCATGACGGCTATTGTACATGACAGTCGAAACCGAAGATATAGCAGCACCAATTATGATGACTTGCAACACAACTATAATTCTATTACAAGACGTAAAGTATATATGTAATATCTGGTCTGGGCTGCAACATGTCAATAAAAGCTTTTGAATCATTAAGATTTCCTCCCATTGTGCCCTGCTGTTAAGTGACGGTCGCTTCGATGGCCACGAGCAAACCACCGTGACGCGCAGCGACTAACTGTGTCGCGAGTGTTTGGCGTAGAGCAAAAGACGGCCAAGATGGTTGACACAAGCATGTGCAGATACACCGATTCGACAGGTTACTAACAAATGAAAACTGAAAATGGTTTTCTACTCGTGTTCTAATAACTTCCATGGAAAAAAATGATAGAAAAACAATATAGAATACCGAATTTGACGAGAGAAGCAACATCTGTTCCGTAACAAGTTGTATCAAGGTTACTATATCAAAAAAAGTATTATATTGTGGTAGATACGGAATTTTTTGTAAAAAGTGTTCCGTAAAATATATTAGTCGATAATCATTTGTATTTGAGTACTGTTTCATTGAATCTAGGAAAGTAAAGAATTTATTACATTTACTACGAGAAATTTGCATGCATGAAGTTTATTTACGCCATTAAGAAATATATATTCATGTACATGGGAGATATTACAATAGAAATGAAAATATTCTCACCTATTATTATATTAATGCTGTAATAGGAGCGCGAGAGTTTATATTCATTACTAGCCGATTACACGGCGTTACCCGGAATTTTTTTATTCGTTAGACAACGAACGCACTCACCGGAAGACTCGCAGGTCGACTTTTTCGTTCAGATGCAATATACAACTGCGGTAGCGCGGTTGCAATATTTCATTAAAACACTTATACAATCTAAACCATTCGTCCAAGTTTTACGATTTAAAGATGCTTTTTTTACCTTTGTTGAATACACAAAACAATGAAACCATTTGATGAAGATTGATTTTTTCCTTCTTAAATTTCTCACATAAATTGAAGTATTTCAGCACTTCTATTTTTCATAACGTTTTTACAATAATTTAAATTAGCCTTAGTAAACGGAGATATGCTGTCGCGGACTTTTGTTTAGAATTCTTCGAGGTGAACAGTAGTTCTACTCATAATTGTCATATATCACTAACCGTTTAGGCAGCATAAGTGAATATGTCCGATTTTTCCCCCTATTTCATCGACATTTACCTTCAACTTCATTTTTAATCTTTCATTTCATACATATAAAAAATATAAGCCTATGTTCATCCAGGACATCTTAACTATCTCCTTGCTACATTTCATCACAATCTGTTGTGTGGTTTAGTCGTGATTAAGTAACAAACAGACGTTTTCTCATTACGCATTTATATATTACTATGGATGAACTTCATCTTAGTATGCTCCCTCACATCATTTGCATTATGTTACAAAGGAGTAAAATACAAAATAATACTTGAATACATTATTATTTATAATTGAAATGTTCATTATCAATATTATCATCTTCTTCTTCGCTTTTATTAATCCCGTGCCAGACAGGGTCGGCGTAGATGTAGATGGTAGATGGAGATACTTGATTTGGCTGGCTGGGGAACTTCATGGTGCCGGATGTCCTGGGGACGTGTGATTATAAATGTTTTAATGAATGATATGGGGGTGAACGATGATGAGTGAATGTTGTGGTGGAATTAGTCAGGGGAAACGGTAACCCCGAGAAAACCTGCCGCGAACACCTCTTCGTCCACCACCTCGAATTCTACTTGGATCGGAACCGGGTTTGAAACCGCACACCAGAGGCAGAAGGCGAGTGCGTTAGGCACTACGCCACGGGTCGCCCGTTATTATCAATATTATCATGGTTGTATATTTGTTCTGTATCCAGTTTTTTTTCGCATTATCTCCTTTGTAAACTTTCGGAATACATTTTTATTTTATTTATAATTCACTGACGGGATAAAAATGGCGTGACTTAAGAAAATAACATCTATGCTCAGAATGGACCAAAAAATCAAAGAATCTTTCAATATACAAATAATTTCAGACTTACGACTTCATGGTGGACGAATGTCGTATATTTTGGGCTTTTATTTACACCGCGTTTCGACTTCACGTTTAAATCGTCGTAATGTGTAACAAATTATACCAAGAAACATAACAGAACATGATATAAACCCATAATATGTTTACAAAAATATGTAAATAAAAATTTCTTAAACATGTTAAGATATTGTATTGTAAACACGTGATAGTTTCTCTGTGTCAATGTGTAAATTCAAACTCCTGTACATCTTTTATAAATATCATTTCTAAATAGCTACTTCTGCAATAATTAACTTCTTCGTCCAATACGTTCCCAGTCGAGACCAATGTATCACATAGCGTCTTGATAGCGTCCCTCGCACCCCTGAGCAGAAGAGCGCGGGTTTACTTTCACGCTTGACCGAACTGAGTGAGGTTTTCAGCTGACGTTTCCCTCACCTATCCCATGCCAATGTTTCTTCAGTTCCTTAGAACTCCATCTCTCTCATTCCCAATTCCTGCTCCCGAATCACGTAATCGGGATGATGATTAGGGCAGGCTTGACGGCCTTCCTCGCCACCTCGAAGAATAAGACAGGAAATAAACAAATAAAATATATCAGCTGTTAGATTCAGAAAATCACCACGTGAGAGAGGGATGTAATAGCGAGTCGAATGCTTTCAGTAAACGAGTGGGAGCAAGAGTGGGTGTGGGATAATTGCCCACACGCGAAAAACGACATCCACCCCGTTAAATTGCTTCCTTGGGAAATGAGGAAAACAAATGAGCGTTGTGACGTTGGCATCTCCTTCTACGAGCTCGTGACAAGTGACAAGCGAATTCCGGCGAAATGCAGCGCGAAGAGCAGCCGGTGGCTTCAGGGACGCTCACTCTCACTCTCTCTCTCTCTCTCTCTCTACATGTGATGCGCGTTCCTACAGTACTCGCGGCGAAAGAAAAGTAATGAGGCAGGAGTCTGAAGACCACGAAAATGTTGAGGAGATAATGACAGCATTGCGAGATTGCCGAATCTTCCTCTTGCTGTAAATGCGTGTACGTTTTACTCGAGTCACCAGAATATTAGTAGGTTTCCGTTCAAATGCTGCGTACAGCAGCCGATTTGTAGAACCAGCTGTAATTAATTAGCCAACTGAGTGTGATGATTAACCTTTGGCCACAAGGAGGCTGTCTGAAGCTTTTCACCGGTTACAGCAGTTTTCGTCATATGGTGCCGTGATGCCGTCTGAAATGAGAGCTATACTAGGTCATCCCCCGCTGCTGACATGTACCATAACCACCGCCCTTTCGCTCCATTGGTTATATCTCCTTATTATTTTTTCATCGCGAGAACTATACTTTTGCCTCCCATCTGCTCTTTCGTTCATGCCTCGTCGTTTTATTCCCTTTCTCCCTCTGCAATAATTATCTCTCTTCCAAATCTTAATTTGAAATCGTACTACAAAAACATGTTAAGTTTACTAGAGAAAATAAGATGGTTTGCCCAAATAGATTTTTAGTTTGCAATTTTGGCACATGGTTAACTTCTAAGTAATGATTTTCTTTGATCAAGTATGGAGGGAAATTTTTGTTTTAACGTCAATGTTTTGGGATACCGAGACAAGACACGAAAAGAAACAAATAAAAAACTGATACTCCTCCATGAAAGTATGAATATTGCAAAAACCCTCAGCTCCAACATTAGCCAGAAAAATCTCATCTTATTCTTCTAAATATATTGTCTTGTACGAGTATTGGCAATAACAAATACCGTATGATTCTTGAAAAATTGCTATATAAATTTGCGAATAAATAATTTGAAGTAATTACTGTGCATTATGACATATCCCTAAAATTTAGAAATACATTTCATTTTATTTAAACTGGAAAGACTTCAAACAAATTTTGTCGTACGAATATTCGCTTCGTTCGTATTTTATGTAACGAGAAGCATTTAATTTCTTCTCTTAATAATATTTATTTCTAGTTCAAATCGTTAAGACTTTGAAGGAATTTCTTTGTCATTCGTCTAATAAACGCTCAACTTTTATTGATTTTGTTTTAATAGAAAAAAATTAATAAAATTCCTCCATATGTGTTATTTTTGAACATTTGGTTTGATTAACAATTAATAATAATTCAGAATAATTTCATATAATATTTCAGTATAAATTCAGTTCATTTGAGTTTAGAACTAGTACATTCTAATACATCATCGCTAAGACGATAATGAAGTCTATCAAATGTAAAAAGCTCTGTGACACATGAATAATGAAGCAACTTTTCATCAAAAACACGCCTGGCTCCGCGTGAGTTAATCGTTCACAAGTCAGGAAGTTACTAGAAACGAAACAACAGTAAACATTCTTCCTATATCGGTTAAGTTAAACAGTATTAAGATCGTAATGCTATTTAAATAAGGATTACGTAGTTATATAAGCTATAAATAATTTTATTTAATTTACAATAAAATATCTATATCAGTTACTTAACTTTTATTTACGCAATACCAGAAATGCCAAAGTACTAGTCAAAGTTCGTAACATCAAGAAGACGAATAATTTGGTCTTAGTATGTACATAAAACATGGTGTTTTTTGAAAATAATGATTAATTTAATATTTCTGTTATTCAAATAATTATAAAGATACTCATTCCGTAGCATGTTTTATGACGAGTTAGCTAAGTGGGATAGATATCATATTTCAAATTATAAATTAATTAATTATTACGATATTATTCATGCAAGCCAATGCAATGATAATCTATATTCTTATTTAATTTCATAATTATTTTAAAAACGAATTTCTTTGTAAATTAGAAATGTAAGTTTCTGCTGAGTAAAAATAAATTGCATGTATGATCAATCGTATATGAGTAAAAACCACGGTTTCTTATCAGGCTCTTAAATTAAAAAAAAAAATTCTGAGTCAGTGACTACCAAAATAGATATTTCCGTTAAAATCCCGCAATAAAATTTTTCACGGTTCCATATGGTACGTATTTGACAAAAGTAACAAATTAAAACTAACTCCGTTTGTCGGGTTCAATGCTACTAGATGACCGGTATTACTGTCTAAATTGAGATTTGAATTCAAAAAAATGTATTCACAATATTATTTCCAGACATTTTTCGATTTCTCAGTCTATAAATATCGTAAAAATGTTATGTAAATGAAATTTCGTTGCAGACAGAAGTTAATGTATTTTTGTGTCTTCAATGCGATTTTGATTCTTCTATGTTTTTTATATGTATCATATCTTTCGTTTTAGTTTACCAAAAGCGTGTTCTACATCTGCTTCATCCATTTACACTGCTAAATAATATTCAAGCTCCACAAAACAGTAAACTACCGTGTAAGAGCAGCAAAAAATTGTTTTATTGCGTCCATCACAAACTTCCAAGCGAAATACCGCTAATACGGATGTAATGCTTACTAATTATGCTTTGCGCACAAAAAATTTACGTAAAATTTTTGTAGCCATACCTGAGAAATATTCTAGAAAATACTTTGATCTTCATGGGGAGTACACTTTGTATTCAAGTAAAAAAAGTACAGAACGTGCATCGACAACGAGTATATTTTACTCTACATACGAAATTTGAATTAAATTTATTCATCCATTTTGATAGAATCGTTACGCACAGACGAACAGACAAGGGGAACTAAGAGAGCGATGAAACATGGAATACGTAAAATGAAGAGAAGTATTTGAAAGCTTCTGGGTATTTGTATCAAAAATTAAAGAATTGCGAGATTTACGAGAAATCAGACAGGTATACAGACATGACATCGTTACTACAGGGGAAAGAAGAATGTACTAAAAAGTGTAAGGATTAAGTAAAAAAAAGTGCTGTGTCAATGATGTCAAAAACTATTGACCAAAACAAATAAATATGGTAAGATAATAATAAACATTAATTAAAATAATTGTTTGTATCTAATTTGTATTGTGTACTAATCAGTTATGACTGATGTAAAACAGGACGGAACGAGGAAAAATATTGATGTACACATTAATAATATTCATTATAACTTGAGTATAACAAATCATTCATTTCTCGCATTTAATGTTCAAATTTTTTCTCGGATTTTCGCATGAAAGATCATGGTCAAACACAGAGCAGAGCGGCGAACTGAAGAGAAGTGGGCGTCACTAACGAGGCCTTGGGAAGCAGCGGGACGTCCATGTGATGGGCTTCATCACTCTTATCATCTGTGCGCATCGACGGTGGCGCCGCCATTCCCTCTGGCGGCGATGGCCTCAGTGGCGTCGCGTCGGTGACGACATCACGACGTCGCCGGATGCTATATTTGGTGCTAGGAACGAAGCGATGTCTTCTCCGGAGACGATGCGTAGGAGAGAATTCGTTAAACGCGAAGGGAACGAGGAATATTTTGTGCAGAGGTCGCTTCGGTGATGTATTTAGAGTTCCCAATGGGACGGAAAAAATATTCTAGAGAGATTTTTATCCAGTTAATTGAGTAAGGAATAAGTTCTTTCAAATATCGACAGCATCTATTTCGTAAACTGATATACCGTGAACAAAATTGCAAAGTATGTCGAAGAAAATTTTCTATTTTCTCAGCGACCAAAGTGGCGTTGTGGTATATTTCTACTCCAAAAGTACAGCTGTGAGAGAAGAGGCGGGTTCGATATTAGCTCGACCAAACTGCATGGGATTTTATCTGGAGTTTTCGTCCACTCATTCCCGACCAACGTAGGTTCAGTACGAAATTCCTCGGAAACCCAACATCTCTTCCCAATTTCCACGTTAGTAGGATCGGCATCGTGGTCTGAAAATTGCTAAACTCCAGAAATAAAATTGCCTTTTTCTATCTGAATTTTATTTCAAACCTAATACATATTAAAACAATTCTACAACATAACTAGGTAGAGAGATTTCTAATATTTTGAAAAATTGTGAGAGGATGAAGGCATACATCAAAACTCCAGACATTGTCTTCTTATTTACGTATTTCTTAAAAATTTTATTTATTTAAAAAATAGGTGATATGAATGAATGGATTGAACCGAAACAAAAATAATTTTATAAAACTCAGTCGATATAAAGGGTTTTTCTAATTACTTGACGTAAGCGTATTTTATTTGTATCCAAAAGCGTATTACAAGGTTTCTGTGGCATTTCGTATAAAACACCAAAGACAGTTGTCTAGAATGAAATTGTTTAAATATTATTAACAAATTTTGAGTTTTCTTCACCCTTATTTCATTTTTTTCTTTTCTACTTGCATAAATTATATCAATCCTGGTTTTCTTGTTGCATAAAAATGGAACTATTTTCTTTTTTTTTCATCTCGAAAGTTTTTGCTACAAGAGGATGTAATTATCTCAAGTCAAGATGTGTCAAGCCGAGATGAAAATCTGTTCAAGACGAAACTTTATTTTGTGAACATAACTTTATCTTACTCATCCAAGGAATGACTAATGATATTTGATCCGAAGTTCCTCCAAAGTCAGTTCTAGAATTTTTCTGGACTTGTGGCTAAGCTCCGACCATTGTACAGTTTCCTAACCTTGATACTTTGAATTAAAATTTTAAATTGCAAGAAAGTAAACATTACAAATAGTTTTTATAATTTAATTAATAGTTGAATGTTTTTTATTATCGAAATCACCTGTCTATCAATTCTAAAGAAATTTATTTGATCTATTTTCTTAGGTTTTGACGTAATATTTGTTAAACTTTTGTTTTGTTATAAATACTTACTCCATACTAATATATAAATGCGTTACGCGAAAGCATGTCTGTCTGTTTGCTACCTGATCACGACTAAAGCACAGAATTGACCGTGATTAAATTTGGCAAGAATATAATTTAAATGTCCAGGATGAACAAAGAATTATTTTTATTTTCTTAATGTGTGATAAAAATAGAAATAATTATCATCAATGAATGTCAATAAATCTCGAAATCGAGAAAAAAGGGAGTTATATTTTCTTATGCTTCCTAAACGGTTAAACAAAGATGACAACTGTTAATGGCAATATTGTTTGACTCAGAGAGTTCTACGAAAAAGTCTGCGACAGCATGTGTTCATCTACAAAAGTTAGTCAAAATTATGATAAAACGAAATTTAAAATAGAAATGTTAAAATATTTCAATTTAAGAGAATACTTTAACAAAAAAGTCAATAATTATTAAATTTAATGGATTATTTGTTTTGTGCATTAAAAAATACGTATTTAAATCGTAAAATATCGACGTGTAGTTTAGATTTTATTAAAATTTTAATGCAATGGTGCAGCCGCGTCATGCCTTGGAAGCAAAAATTCCACCGGAGCGGTTCCCGCGAGATGGTGTAGGGTATACAGTAAGTTTTGTATTAATTTCTAAGACTATGAAGTTCAAAAATTAGGATACTGTATAAGTTTTTAAGAAGTACTTTATAAGTTACAAAAAGTAAATTGATCTTACAATATAGATAGATTTTATTTTTTCTGAGTAAAAGAAGATTAGTCCCGAAGATTAGGGAAATACAGAGGAACGCCGGGTAATCAGCTAGTAAGCATATATCCTGATGAACATACTCAACAGTTCATAAAAAATATTATTTTAGGAACATTAAACTTTTGCGTGCGAATGAACATACAATGCTTCACAGTACTTAAATTGTTAAGAACAATGACACTTATCACAAACAGTCTGAAAATAGAACTTCGGAATACCTATTTGTAACATGTATTGACATTAATATTAAGTAATTTACATGAAAGAGAAGAAAATTGTGCTATTGTCTTTAATTTATAAAAATTAAAAATGAAGGGTTCAATTTCGTAACTAAAAATAATATATTGTGTATTGTTTCAAAAAAATATTTTAATAAATTTTGTTTTCATAACATAATTTCTATGACCTATCTCAACTACTGATCTGTACTTCATAATACATATGATTCGTACTCAGAAAAGGAAAGGATATGAAATGTGGTAATCTACTTCTCTGAATGAGAAAAAAAAATTTAAGCATTTATTCGTAAAATTCTTCATATACAAATACTGAGCAAAAATCGAATTCTGTCACACAGGTTATTTATTTGAAAAATAATAATTTTTGTCCTACAATGAAACAATATTCAATAATCTACTTTATTCTGAAGAATGCTGAACCGGTCATATGTTTAGCAACTAATACAGAGATGTTCAAAATTTATCGTACGAACATTATGATCCATCTGCAAACTAATTCGAACATTAATCGTAAATAAATCGACCCAATTCATTCAACAGACACTTTATTTAGGAAAAAAACACTTACACAACTTTCGTATATTTTAGAGTGGAGGAAGAAGTGTTCGTATCGTTTTTATATCGAATTTTTTTTTAAGAAGAAACGAGTAAAACTAAATATCATAGGTCAGAAGAGAATAAATAAAACTAAATATCACACTTATACATAGATCAGATGAAAAATACCCACAGTTTAATTGTACAGAGTAGAAGTGATTTGAGTATAAATTAATTTCTGTGTGTGTCTATGTCACTTTGCATTTAGTTCCAGGCTTGTGTTGGAAGTGACAGAGCTGAAGCGGATCGTGCAGTGACTATGGCTAATGTAGCTGCAGAACTGCTGCCCCTGCCTGAGTGCGTGACCCGCGTCACAGGTTAGCACCACGGGTCATCTACACTGCGACTGATTCATTAGTAAACTCGGCTCCACATGATTGCAGGCTCTCATTTCTAGAGGTCGCTATGCGACACGCTGGGATAACAACAGCTGTCCAGATGAAAAGGAATATAAAACCAAACATGACACACTCAAATCTAAAAAGTGAAATTGACTAGATGAATTGTTCAGAACAGAGATTTCTTGCGAGATTTGTTTAACATATTTTATTCCAAATATTCAAAAACGTTCTCTCATATATCAATATGTCGTTGTTAAATAGCGCAAATCGTTTAGCCGAAATAATTCTTATTAAATCATATTTCAGTAATGTACAATATTACATGACAATAAGTAAAATCGGAAAGCAAAATCTGCATTACCAACCACAATTAAACCCCGTGTACAAATGATTTTCTTCATTAATATTTCGTTCCGACACAGAGGTGAAATTGAGGTGAATAAACATTCTCTACGTAAAAACCCATTTGTTGAGATACGCATTAAATGGATTTATTGCGTTGGTTAAAGATTCGTATTTTTATTTTTGAATTAATGTTCGAATATTTGGTTCAATGTTTATTCCGAATGATGATATATACCATTGTATGGATCTTTATCAAACTTGGTGCAATTGTATGACGCACTGTAGAGGAGCCAATACGCTATTATAATTTTTACCCATCATTCATGAATGGAAATTCGCGCGCTTGTCGTGAAAACACTACGCGAATAATAGCAGTTCATTGAGCACGGGTGTCGCCAAGGCAGGGATGTATGGGAGATAAATATTAAATCCTGGTTGATGGTAGTTGAGTACACAATACATTTTATAAATATATAACATGTTTCAACTTTAATGGTTACACATATATTGAAGAGAAAAGGAATGACAACGTTTATTAGCTTCTGTTCTATTGCGACTAAAATGGTACAGAGAACCATTGTAGCAATGCTAAAATATGTCAGAAAGGTAAAAACATTTACTATTTCGCACATAATGCAAAGTAGTGCTTAACTGACCTTTACAATCTCTCTTCCCCACTTGGTTTATTTTTCTCCTGCCACCGCGGAGCAATCCACAACAGAAGCCTAGAGCTGTGAAGCGGCCCGGAGGACCAGTGACTTTCCTCTTTTCCTTCCCTGCACCACTACTTGGCCCTCGGCAACCCTTTGTAACTCATCTGCCACTCACCAACGGCGCCACTCAGCGCAGCTGTCGGCTCGCTGCTGGAGGAGGCCGAGGAATGAGAAGTGCGAGAGGCAAGTGCTAAGGGTCAAAGGTGATGGAGGGAGGAACAGAGGGGTGGAACAACACCCTCCGAACACGGGCGCTTCCATACCAAATAATGTCCGCACCAAATTCAGGGGATCTTGACTTTCTGCATTAATATGCGGTATAACTCATGCCGCCTGCCATAAAACAGAGCCATTATTTCTGACGGCCAATTTTAATTACATCATCAAGTGCAACGTATTCTCTTTTTTTTTGTTTTTTGTACAGTAAAGCTCGATACAATGTATGATCCCCGACGGGTACAGGATACAAATTGAGTAATTTTTGTAAGTTACTATTCCGAACCCCTTCTCTCTGACAATTACCACCCTACGTTACGTACATCCGGTTCGGAACGTGACGTACATCCAAAAATTCTCGATGTTGAGAAAGAAAGAAATGGTTGAAGAGATTGAAACGTATCACATCAAGTGAAGTACAAGAATGACACAAAAACCAATGTTCATATATACAGCTAATTTATGCCTTTTTTGCTACACCTATAATTAAATGAATTCAACGTCTCCATAATTTTGACCAGTTTTATACAATTTTCGTGCCAGTTAACAATCTAACACGAATAATAATATGAAGTAACTAACTTTTTAATATCCCATTGTTCCACCACTTACTCCAGGAAAATATCAAAGTATTTGAAGTCTTTTATAAAATTTGCCTGTACAAATAGATAAGAAAAAATAAATTAAATTAATTTTCTCGTCTCACAAATCGTTCCTAAAAATCTGACAAAAGTATGTTTTGTATAGAAATATACGATTATCCATAGAATGTAAAATGAAGTAACCACTGGGTGAAAACATTCATTGACGTACAAAACGAAAAATCAAAGACATATTTGTCTAGACACTTCTATTGTAATTTTTTTACTAGTTTACATTATAAAGAGCAAAATGACTGTGACTTTAATTTGTAAAAAGCAATTTATATTTTCCACTTGTAATCTGTGCTATATTTACAATTACTGAAATTAGCATGCACCATTGACATGAAAATGCCAATTACTTAAATGGAAACCTGTGAATAGAATTTGAACATAAAGCAAATCTTCTTTGTTTGACAGCAATATCCAACGGAATAATAGTTGAAATTTTACAAATAATATTTTATTAGAAAAATAAAAATTCAAAACGTGTTAAAAAGTAAGAAACACTGTATATTAAAATATATTTATTTTTAGCCCCAACCATCAACATATCAGGCAAAATTTTGTAGGGAGATGCGCTTACAAAGGTAATTATTTCTCATAAAATGTAAATGTTATATAAAAATAAGTTCCTCGCCATGACATAAATAAACTTGATTGTCAAAAGAGCAGTAGCAAACTGCGTAGGACCACGTAGAAGTTAATAAACTTAGTTACTCTCCGGAAACAAGCAAGTGATCACCCCATCAATTCCGATCAAGGGTCCAAGGGCAGTGGCGGATATCATACTTATATTTATTTTTTGAATACGTAGTTATTCATTTGTTAATCCAAAATTTTAAATATAATGTGCAGTGAAAATTCCATATTGATTATGACAAAAGATTTACATGACATTCCCGCTTATGGAAGAATTACCGCTACCCAGAGGGAAACCGGAGAAAAACCCGGGCCAGGATGGATGTTTTCTCAATTTTACATGTCATACCAAGTTCCCTGATGAATTCGTAAAAATGGATACAATTATTCCATAAACTATCGAGAAAGCTTGTAGAGCATTTTACGTGGTTCTAATTTATATTCAATAGTCAATATTTGGGTTAAGTGGTCGCTGTATCCCGCGTTCAATACATGAAATATATGAGAGTCTACTGTTGACAATTATCTGATCTAGCTATGTTTGAGATCAGTCGTAGATACGAGGTTGATTATTGCAGTTACAAGATTGAAGGAGCTTATTAGTTTATTGAATCGATTCTTGGGATTGTGCGAAATATCTCATGCTGTGTAATGTGTCATTTGACGAGCTCATATTTAAAGTAATATTTATAAAGGTTACAATATGCAATTTTTCTAATACTTCGGCTTTAATTTTTTGTAATTTTAGGTTAATGTATTTTTGGTAAATATTTCTCGTTTTGTGTATTACATTTTATGCCACAAAACACGTGATATATTCATATATATGCTATAAATTTTGTAATTATTGTAATTAAGATCTTTTATAAGAGAGAATGAGAAAAAATATTGAATGAATGTAACGCAGATGTATCATTTTCTTCCGCGTTTACGTAAGTTATATTAATTTATAATTATGAAATTATTAGTATCATAATGAATATTTGTATGAAGTTTGAATTTTTAGTTTGATTCTCATCTTATATTCATCCATTGGTTTTACCTTTTAGTAAACACGCGCAAATATCTGGACAAAAAAATAGTCATTTTGTTCTTTGAATATTTTTAGAACGTCACAAAAATGATTCTATAATAATTTTAGTGAAAAATTATCTCAGGTGCTTGTATTGCAAATTTTTGAATGTTATGCTTTAATAGAAGTAAAATATGACGCGGTATCATAATATGCGTATCTGGAAAGCTTATTTCTGAATTTTACCTTCCCCATTCCTCAAGCTTTACTATGCCCTCCTCATAAAAACAGTAATATTCGTAAACATTTCAGAGACGTGAAATCTCGTCGTTTGCGAGTTTCAAACGGTGATTAGAGCAGCAAATACTACAGCTTCATTAAGGAAAGGGCATAAGGGCTTCATAAATCTTTCGAGAGGGGATGACTTCTTCGCTTTGCTTAGACGGCATGCCGTCCTTCAGAGAAACATCTTTCTGCAATAAACGTCCCCCCTCCTCTTCTTCCCCCTTAGCCAAACTACCCGACCTAGCACCCAACGACTTCCCTCCCCACGACATTGGCAGATCGTAACTAAGCAACGATTAGGACCCAGACATCTGCGACTTCCAATACTAAAGCGAATTATATTCTGTGAATGCGCCTGATTGTTTAATTAAAAATTGGTATTATCTGTTTAATGCCGATGCTTTACGCGTCTGTCGAATTGACGCTTCGTTGATTAATTGAAGTACGGCTTCGAAAGGCTTACTTTGCTCGTTTCCTGTCCAACACAGAGCGTAATGGTCGAACGCAGCTTTAGGCCTCTTCACTACGTTGGAAATGGAATGAACGAACAATTGACGCAAAGTTGATCTATTGAAGCCGAATTGACGCTTTGTATCCTTCCATACGAATTGAACGGGATTCAACTAAAAAGTGTTCCAACTAAAAAATATATAATGTGATTAAGTTTATGAAAATAAAGTTATTTTGTTTGTATTGAAAACGTTCTTCAGAAAACCTTTCAAGGAAGAGCATGGACTTTTGTCAATTAAAGTATGTAATGCAACATTTTAATTATCAATAACTTTATCATTTTACAGAGGGACATCAATATATTTAAGTCTAAATATAACCAACAAGTGAAAAAAAAATTCCCAGAATATTTTTTCAGTTTACCCTATTATTATAAATATTCAGAGTTAACAAATAATATTAATACTCCAACCTAGGAAGGAGACACTAGCTGCAGCTAACATTAATACATTCGATCAAAATACACTAATACACTTAAAATATCAAGCAAGAAAAATGATAAAAGAACTTCCCGTCGTCAAAATAGAAAAAATAAAGTTATTATAAGCGAAAAATTTTGCGGTAAGTGTCATACATGTTTTAGTTATGCGTAGCAGACATAACAAAAACAGAAAAATTGTTTGCTATAATTTCTCATCTAAGTAATAAATCTTAAAACTACAGATCACTCAAGAATCTTTACTACTGTGCGTGGAAATATACAATTTTGGATAATAGTAACAACTTTATTTAGAATTTTGTGTCCTTTACAGCAACAAAATACATGGTAGTCGGGCACGCCTTGTGGTTGCAAAGCCAGTTGCACGTCGCACCTCAGGCTCTGTGGCCCGAAAGTCAACTCATTCGTTTTTCTTCCCAACTCGGCCTGGGAACCATATCTTATCCTGAATGTTCATTTAAACAGGCCGGAGAGATAATGCATGGATTTCTAGGAACCTCTGTAGGAAATAACTGCTTTAAGTAAGAGCTAGTATAAACGATTAGGTTCAAACTTCACAAATATTTCATGGCTTAAAGTCCTTTTGTTTTATTCGTTCTACTGCTTTTGCAGTGAAGTAACGGGGGACAATATTTCTGTAAGAAGTGTCCTTGTTTATTATTCAACATACTATATTGAATATATACTCGCTGGATTGATTGATATCTAAAAATGACAGCAAAATATCATTCATGATAATAACTTCAATATTTCTTTCAATACATTTTTATACTCGCCAATATAACATTTATTTGATAGTATGTAGGCACAATGTGTTATACAATATTGTTTAACACCTGATGTGAGTAATATATGAAACAACTAGATAACAAAGCTAATCATTCCATTTTTTCAGAGAGAAACATTGTTTATAATAGAGCCAAGCTTTAACTTACTTAATTAGTCTTAACATAGTCACATCCGGGCGAGAATGACGTCACGACTTAAAAACATTTTTATTGCAGCAAAAATAAAGTTATCTTACATCTTAAAATGATGTACAAATTGTACAGAAAGGGCAATTACTGCGGCATGAACCTTTATAAGTTAGAAATTTAGTTACACGATGCATAATATTACAGTATCAAATCTATCATGACAATGAACTTGGTTAGCAGGAATCAAATTGTTGCTTACCGGAATGAAACTTCAGTTGCTCAGTGGTAAGTTTTTCAACGAAAGAATTGTTATTATTCCATACTTGTAGATATCAAATTGTTTGTTTGAATAGGTTATTACCTAACATGTATGATTTTTATTGATGTAGACAACATACATGTATGATTGTTTCTCAAAGACGTAATTCCATGTAGAATCAAAATATTAAAACATAAATAAATACCTCTGCACAGTAATAGGTATTCGCAAACAACTATCAAGACATCCTCTCGTTTGCAAATGTTTCAACAGTTTCCCACATTTTTACAACTGTGGAATTAAAAACAACAAAAATATCATGGAATGTCAAAATATGCACATATACGTGGTATTGCACGGCTAAGATATGGTACGCTACACATACTCTCGGAGGCAAATATTTCAATTTCAAAACGCGCAAGTGAATGCCATACAAAATTATTTATCCACGAATTTTTGTGACAGGGCGTGTCAGCGAAAGGGAGATTTGGTAGATTTAAACGAATAGTTTCTTATTGTACATATAAGTTTGTCGCCACAAAACTGATGAAACCAAATTCTGATCTCGAATATAACACCGCAGAAATTATACGACTAAAATGTAAGGAAATCCTACACTATAAGAAAGTATGATGAACATGAAAATATTTTTAAGCTATCAAATAAACTTGTTCATGCGAAACGAGTGGCTTACGAAGCTTATTTGAAAAATCTATTGTCTAATACACAAAACAATGGGCAAAATGTTTATCGTTATATTAGAAAACATAGAATTAATTAAAAAACGTAATATTTTTTAAGATTGGCGACAATAATTATATAACCCTCCCACGTAAACAGTTTAAGAACCACTTTTTAAATCATTTTTGAACTCTCGAATGATAAGGGAAAAAACAGGAAAAATTATTTATTGGTTGAACGACCAATTTATTTAGTTTTGGGCCGTTTCGAATGGAAAGATCTGTATGTGACGTTTAATACGTATTTGCCAAATAAAATTACTGTTCAAATAATCGTCTCGTGATTTAAACATAAATCATTTTCGGTAATTTTTAATGCATATTTCATTAAATTTAAATTTAATGCCATCAAAAATGTTTGTAAATGAAAGTATTGTATGTACTGCAACTATGAAAACATTATCAGCAACAAATGCTCCTCCAATAATCTGATACTCCAGAGTTCATTTTCAGTCCACCGCGATTAATCCGCTCAACACCAAACGTGACAGAAAATACAAAACTTCAATAGCTTCATCAGCACAATTTGATAATGCAGAACACGATCTATCGAAAGGCTCCCAACATCATTTCCCGGATCGACTTCGAGATAACCCATCGCTTTTCGAAGAGTAGCACTGCTGCACACCCAACCCTTACAAACCCTAGGCTCGGGGCGCCTACTTGGAAAACCGCGCGCGCGAAGGACGTTAATGTCAGGAAGCCAGAGTCATTACGGACACAGCAGGCTACGATTAGCCAACGGTCAAAAGCAAACGACGGAATCCTATTGGTACGAACAACAGATGCTGTAAAACGACTCTCCCCTGGAACTCAAGTTGGTATAACTTACAGGAGTGTAAAAAAAATATTTTATCTGTGAATTATTTTAAGTTCACGAGGGATACTTTCTGGAAATTAAAGATATCGTTTACTTAAGTCAGATGACGAATATCGAAATATTTTTTGATGAAAAATATAGTAAACATAATTTGAAGTAAACTTAAAGTGGTTTATATTGAAACTGAGACGTATCTTCTAACAGTAATTTTCGAAAGAGAAAACGAAAAATTGTCCTTTGGGGTAAATTTCGGAATGTTCTGTTCTTTGGACTGAATATTGTTTGTGCAAAATTTGACGTACATAATTCCTGGGTACGTATAATTTTCTCTAGAAGCATGAACGTTTCATGTTATAAACAAAAAGATTAAAAAGAGCATTTATTTCAAAATTTTCGATTTTACTCAAAACGCACAAGCTTTACAAGGTGGCAAAGTTAAAATTCGGATTCAACACCTCCGAAGACAAAAGAAACGAGAGAGAAAAAATCAATATTTTTGCCCGCCAAACTACCTTATAACTTAAGTGAACTTCCCTGCGGAGATGACATCAGGATGAACGATTAGGACAAGAAAAAATAAATATGTATTTTTAAGGGGGTGATGGTACCCCACGAAAAGAAACATGCAAATTTTTAACAATTATCTATAATTTAAGGCGATCAAGAGGTTGTATAAATAAGCAGTTAATATTCTTGAAGAGACATACGTTTCTTGTCTAACCTCACCGGTGCTTTCCTCTTCTCAGCTCAAACTAGGAGGAACGTGGTAAGATCGGATGTGAGGTAAAACAACTTTCGCGTTCACTGGTAGTCGAGTAACGAAAATGAATGTACTTTTGATCACCCTCACCACTAATACGTAGATAACTAAATTTTCTCCAACTAGAGACCACTATAGTATTAGCTGAATCCATCAATTACCACTCATTTTCTCACACTTCCTGAATTACACACTATCAGTTATCATTCACTTGTATCACCAATAAACATTTACAGCAATTTTTGTAGCTAGTTACGAGATGAAAATGGTATAAAATATGAAATTATAAATAATTCTGAAGTAATTAATACAAGGAGTGGTGTGGTTTATTTGGGTGAGAAATATTTCTCTGGCTGCTACCATAATTATTTTTTATATGTACACCTGTTTATTTCAATTCTTTAAACGTGTTACCGGTTCTCTACTCGAATTGGAACACGACTGTTTTACAGATATTATTTTGGTATAACTCTTCTGTATCAATTAATTTGAATTATACTGTGTATCCAATGTCGACGTTGGTCCTAATGCCAGAAACGACGCAGAATCGCAAATAGTGGCGAAAAATGATCAGGAGGGCCGACCCCAAATAGCGAAAGAGGCCAGGGACTGATTAATCCAATGCTAGTGTAATTAATTCGCTAGTTTAAACCTGGAGGTCAACATTGTTGACAATTACTATTGCGACTCCATAGCAGGCGCCCCTAAAAATACGTTTTAGTTCAAACTGCAGGAATAAAGCAATATTCATCAATATTGCTTAAGCCAAATTATTGATATTGCTTCAAGCAATAATTTGAACATAAGAGACAACATGATGTGACGTTTCTGCTCAGTATCTTGGAAATAGTTCACGTGTATACAGGAGACACAAATCGTACAACAGAATAAAGGAAAAAGCATAGCATTGAAATCCGATATGAAAATTCACATATAGAACTCCCTACGTTTATAATTCTCGCTTTCAAATCTCTTCGCACAATAAAAACCAAAAATACATGAAACTAATACGCACATGCATCAATGACAGAATACATCATTTACATAATACGTATTTGTATATTTCATACCCGTATAATATGTGTTATTACAATTACGTGACTCCGCGAATTATTTATAATACCACGCTGATTATAGTGTCATGAATATAAATAATGTATCCCGATCAAAACAAACGAAATAAACACTTTGTGAAATTTTCCGCAGGTATCACATACATGAATGAGATTAAGGTACTAAAGGCTGTTCAATTAAAGGCACTGTATGTCAAATCTTTGAATAAATAATGGGATTATTGAGAAATAGTAGTTGTCACATGCTTCAGAATTGATCAAATTATTTAGTACTATTAATTAAACTCTTGACAATTATTTATGTGACAATACCATACGTTTTCACGCATGATTTAATAAGCAATAGTGAACTGTTATTATTATTATTTTATATTGTAAGTCGACGTACCTGTAAACACTTGTTAACAACTAATGCTGGAGTGTACAAATTGAATGCATTATGGAAGGTGCGTAAAGTTGGAATTTTTTATAAGAAGAGGGATTAACTCTAGATTACAGATCCCTGATGAATTCATATATTGTTACTGAAAAGTTGACAAACTTATCAAATGAATTAGACAAATTGCCAAAGTGATTAATATCATTCCAGTGATAAATAATGGGATGTTTTGTAATGCAATGTTATTTAGAAAACAACAGTACGAATTAATTTACTAATCACGGGTGCTAATGTGAGAAAGAAAATACGTTAACTGAATTTCAAAATACTTATTCTGAATACGACAATATTTTGGGAGTGATCTAGTTTGTTTCCATTCCTATGACTCCATTGTTTATGGAGTATGCTATATCAATGAGTGATCGTAAAGTTTAAGGAAAAGGTTTCAAAATTTCTTCCACTCAACTGAATAAACGAAAGAGAATGGGTGAAAGCTTTAATAATCACTGCTTACTGAGCGTTATTATCAAACCATCCAAAAATTATGTACGATCTCCTTATACCGATCTATTGTGTACTTATTAATGTTTTTGTCTTGTTTTGTAAGGTTCAGGAAAGGTACAGGGAGCATAGACTACACCATGGCTGTCTTAATAGGTATCCTAGTAGTGTATTTGATGGAGGTGCAAGTCTTCATATTTTGGTTTCAAAAACCAAAACAAGCAACTAGCGCTTCGCCATCGACAGTGTAATGATGTTGGATGGGGGAACTACAACCAGATTCTCTTAAGCATTCAGATCAGCCTCATTGTCATTCCCGAGGATAATTATAGCAATAGGAGCATTTGGGTCCCAAGCCCACCGAGAAATTTATCCAGGAAATCATCGGGCTGAAACTATAAATATAAAAGTTATAATTCTTGACCAGTTTTTATTATTATTGTTATTTTCTGTTTTTTATCACGGTCCATTCCGGTTCTACATCAATTGTGGGATCAATTCCAGGCAATAGAGAGTAAACTTATTCGAGGATCAATGCTGAGGAAGTTCCTGACAATGTGGCAGGTATTGAACACGATAGATTTCTGGATAAGGTATGTAGTTTCCTTCTTGATCTTTAGGGCTACGAGATTCGTACGCAGATTCTTGTGTGTGAAGCCTATGCTGGAAAGTGCAAAATATGTACTTTGTTTACCTTCCAGTTGTTCTTAATACTATATGTCAGATCGGCATATTTCCTTTGTTTCTCATTGTAGGTTTTCTGCATATTTCGAGCAAGTCAACAATGATGGCTGTGTTTTCGGTTTTGTCTATGATTATTGTACCTGCTCTATTGTGTTTTACCGTATTGCATATTAGAATAATTCGGTCGTAGTACAATTTGACTTTATCATTCTCCGGTACCTGCTCTGGGTAATATTTATAGTACGGTGAACGTTCTGGAACTAGTCGAAAGTTATGTGTGATTCCTTGGTGTACTGTGTTGCAGATTTGAAGCATCCTCACCTCAAGCACAATTTAAAAATCTCCTATTCTACAGGTGTTAAGGATGGCTGCTTTTTGTAAAGTTATAAATACGTTTCTGGTGAGTTAAAGTCGATTGATGCTCAGATGCAGACTGTGAGGGATGACCCCAGTGGTGGACAGGACTATATAAACACACTCCATATTCCAAAATCAAAATTTTTTTGTTTTGAAATCTTGAGAAGTTTGTAGGTTGTGGGTGTTGGTTACTGCAATAACCATGATGTGTAATTTCTTGAGTTTGTCCGTTAGAACAATATCTAGTATCTTGTGATGGATTGACTTGTCGGTGAGAACTAATCTATCAAAATAAATTTTGTACCTCATCTTCTCTGAAATGGATTTTGAAAAGTACTTGTAGTGTGGGACAGTGTCTTCTATTAGCCCATACTCCCTGCAGAATTTTTGATGGATAATATTAGCAATCTGATTGTGTCTGTGCGTGTAATCTGTGCTAATAGAGTGCATCCTTCTGTGATATACTGTACAGTTTCTGGTTTAATTTTGTATCTTCTACATTTGTCAACTACTATATCTTATTACTATTATTATTATTATACAGGATACATCAGTCGAATACAATTATAAGTGTAACCTCTCTGCAATTTCAGACATCTTTTATCAAAGCATCAAATCTATAAATAATAAGTTGATTAATTATGTTGATTTCACAGGAGAATAACACTTTTTGATGAATATTTTCCTTTTTTGGTATGCTAATTTTTTTTGTATGTTACATGAGGTATTTCAAATCAAGGGGCAAGGAAAAGTGTTTTTAAAACAATATAAAATTAATGAGGAACGAATAATACTTTGTTGTGGATATGTGATATCCGCCGGTCTAAAGTGTTAAGAAATGAATTTGTACTTTCGAGTTATCCTGTTTATATCTACCTTCATACGAGCTATCATCCAGTCGGTTCCAACACACCTCAATCAATGCAACCGTGATCTACGAAGTGCTTTCTAAGCCTTACCTTAACTACGCTTTCCTAACACAACCCGTCGATATTTTCTGGAACCCCTCCAACCTTCAACGGATGAGCTTAACCACCAACAACCTCAAACAACCCTTTCCTGCTCTTGTGCCTCTCTAACACGTTCCACTGCGTTTACCTCTATCGCCTCCGACACCCCTTCCATTCTATTTCAACCTATCAGCACCGCCCCACTCCACCGCGTCAGGCCAAGCGAAAACCAGTCACGTTCGTGGAGCTAAATAACGATACTATCACACCCAGCGTGGAAAGTGCTGCGCTCTGGGTGGCGCTGGACCTACCTCCGATCGAATATTCGTCCTCCATGTTTGCTTTCGATAACCAAACAAATAGAGTAATATTTATTACTCACATAACCACCCACCCGCTCCGAAAACAACCCAGAGCGCTCTCATTTTCAACACTTTTCGGAGAAAGTTCTTTTTGGAACATAAATCACTCCTTTTTTTGTTAGCGTCTGCGAACGAGCGTACGCGATACAAGCCGACCGTACTGAATTTCTAATAATAATTAAAACTTTGGCGCGTTTGTTACGTTACGGCCGGCATTTTATGGGGAATCCTCTCGTAAGGGGGGGGGGGCGTCGTACGAACGACAGAAGGGGAGCAGCGTCTGCAACTCCACACGAACTTTATTCATCTGGGAAACACAAACAAATTTCCGAGATGTTGTAAATGGTGCGATAGCATCATGGACATCGTCTCCTGAGGAGAGTCACAGCCATAAACGCTAAGGTGTCGAAGACGCTAGGAGGAAAAGAAGAGAAGTAGGGATGGTGAGCGAAATCTATGCCTGTGTGCCATGTCCCCGCATCAAGTCAGGGCACTGGATTAGGTCACCGAAAAGGTATGACCACCACTAGAATCAAAAATGTATGTATTCTTTGGCTTATGAATACTTGACAACATGTTTCTTTTGACTTGCTTCTACGTTTTATGCTACGTATGTCATGAATAACCCACACTGCAAGCAACACGAATCAAACAACTCACATTCTGCTCATATATGTACTTGACTACAGTAAAGTAAGGAAAAGCGTTTCAAGTATCTGTTCTATTGGAAAAGATAGCAAAAAGTGTAAATTTTAATAATTTTTTACCAAATCCTACGAATAATGAAATATTAAATTTGAAGCAATTAATCTCGTGAATAAAATTCCTGGAACTTCAAGCAATATCACATAACGTCACGATACAATAAACTAGTCGTTTATGTTGAGTGAAAATTAAGATTGAATGTCTATTACAGGTAATTACTTGAAAACAAATCGGAAACCTTATTTGTAGATGGGAGTTGGGACGGGATCGAAAAGGGGATTTCCAGCTTTACGCGCTGGTGTGCAATCTACTACACTACCTTCGACCCATAATCCCAAACTCGCGGAGGAGATCAAATTGAAGCCATTGTCCTTGTTTGAAGTGATCCTTGTAGAAAATCTCCTCTTTCTGTTGGTTATCACTCGTTGAATTACTATGGTATACGAGGTTAAAAGCGAACGGGATTGTGAAGTGGATAGCACACCAGCGCTTAAAGCTGAGGGTCCCGGGTTCGATCTTCAGTCTCACATTTTTATTCAATTAAATATTATTAATATGTTATCTTGAGCTGTGGTTCACCACTGTTTAAGAACGTTTTGTGTGCTACTCACGGTAGTATTCTAAGTAACTTGTAAAAGGTTGGGAATAGGGCCTACGTTTGGCGTGAGAAGCTGTCTTTCTAGTTTATTGATTTATAATAAGTATAGATTTAATTCTGTATTGTAATAGAGGTTTTTCTGGACATTTATATACATCTTTTTGTTCTATTTGAACATTCCAACTTTTAGCGTTCGCGTTCCACTTGCGCAATATCAGTATTCGATCTTCGTGTACTTCGTTACTCAATGCTAGATTCCTACCCGACAGTTTCAAGGTAATTTTCAAGATTGAATTTTAGATAAACCGAATTAATATTGACATACTGACTTACAAGCAGGTAAATTTAAGGCACCATACTTTGTCTTATATCTAAACATTTCAGTGTTCATTTATAAAACTTTATAACAATTTAAAGATTATTAAAGCTTTCTCAACGCAGAAAGGTGTTCAACTTTTCAAATAGAATGATTATGTCAATGGTAGGTTTAAAGTTATTAGAGGTAGAAATTTAAATCATATATACTAATAGTTACTATATTGACAATATTATTTAACGGAATGCGATATATTCATGTAAAATGTGTTTGTACTAGTGCTAACATACCTCACGAAGTCTAAAGTTCTTAGGCGAAAGTTATTAAAATTAAAAAATTGAATTTGTAATCTACTCTACAGGCTATGTTTTCAAACAAACATCAAGACTAAAGCGAGACTGACTTAATTAGTGATTAAATATTTGATTGTAAATGCATTAAAAATTGAAGAATAAATTAACAAGTCTTCAAAACCTAATAATTCAATTGAAAATATTAATTTATGTCTCCCTAGCATCTTCACGTTCGTGCTAATTGTATCTGCACAAGTCAATATGCACAAAAAAGTCAGCATTGATTGTATTCTGCAAATTTTG
The DNA here is from genome assembly GCA_002313205.1 of Laupala kohalensis. NCBI lineage: Eukaryota > Metazoa > Arthropoda > Insecta > Orthoptera > Trigonidiidae > Laupala > Laupala kohalensis. Next base: position 317,511 of record NNCF01128682.1, on the reverse strand, counting down.
AATTTTTCTGTACATTTCTTAAATCCTTCATTGGGAACGTACAATGAAGTTCAATGAATTAGTCATATTCTCTTAATTTTTTTGTATTATCTTTCTTCTGTTCTCACCATAAAGTAGTGATTCTTCAACACGTTATTCCCAACGTAGCGTCTAAAACTCTTTTTTTCTCATTTCCTCCATCTCGTTGTTTCTGAATTTTTCATATACTGCCTTTTTTTCATATACTCGCTCTTTTCTACCAGCGTAAATACGCCTGAATACTTGACATTAATCATTCTCTTTCCTTCGTGTACTGCGGGTGTGCTTCGATAAGTGTTTTACTGTCTTCTCTACCAAATATTTAAGCATTTTGTTTACTCTATATCCATGCGAAAGTGCATTTTAATAAAATCCTGCACCAATGAAAGAAGGTTAATGGGTAAATATCATACTATCAACATTTGACTTAGGAGAAAGAACTCAGTTAGCAACATTGTTGTAGAATTAGTGCTCTACTGATTGTATGATTTCCCCATTTTGTTTCTTGGATCTTACCTGGTAATTGTAATGCACAATTGGATGAATATTTAAAGTAAAAGTGTTGAGGTAAATTGCCAAAGATACTTTATTCATGGAGTTGTCTAATCGACTTTTTTAAGTAGACAATATGTGAAGTTAATTTATTTGTTCTTGCCTCACACATGGTTCAACAAACTAATGAGAACGTCGTCGGGTTTTCGAAAATGTCTGGCAAAATTTACAATATTATCAAATAACATTTTAACAGTGATACAGGAAATTTATTATCTCAGAGTATTGGGATATAATATATTCGCTCAGAAGTACGAAATTATGCAAGAAAAGTGCAAATAATTTTCACACTTTATCTGAAAGAAGAAAAGTTGCAGATATATTTCATCGTAAAAAATACTCGAATCATGGAACTACCAGAAAATTTATACACTGTATAACATGTTTCAAATTTCTTAAGTTTACAGTCCAGTAATTAAAAACCTAAGAGTATTACTATTTATATTCTTTTTCTTAGAAAAGCAAAATTAGGAATCTGAACATAACTTATGAAAGAAATTAATTTTAAAGGAGAAAAAGAACCTTCGATGCCAATAATGATCCGTAAATTTTACGTTGATGGATTATTTCTGACGTTAATCAACAGAAATAAAGATTGATCTAAAATTTAATGACGGTTTTTTAATAATAAATTTTCACACTTAACTACATTCATTGACAAATGAACGACGAGTTATATAGACTAGTCATATGAACCACAGATAACCAGAAGAGAAAAACATTATAATCTTTTCGGTGTGTTGAAGTAAGAAGTTTTTAAAGTAATGAAACAAGAATGTAAAGTGAAGGGTTGTTCACAAATGCTTGCATAAATACATGAAATATACCATACTACGAAAATAAATTAAATGAAGCTTATAAGAGTTCAAATTGACTTTAGGAAAATCAAAGACCTAGATGGGTACAATATTCTAAACTTTTTAAGTTATCAAAAGTCATTTGAACCTCACGCGACTCCTTTCCTGACACTACACAAGACAAAGTGATTCGAAAAATATATTGCAAGTGCTGAACGAGACGTCCGCAAAATGCGGTATCCAGTTGTCTATAATTCGCTTTATGCAAATGAAACACATCTCATGAAAATTCAATGAAGGTCTGAATATTCAGAGAAGATAAAATTTGGTGCCTAGACTTGTACACGGCTTCGTAATATCGCAATTAGCTTTACTCTGCTCTGTGCTGAGTCGAGCGCTGATTCGCAATGTGTGAATATTCGATTTAGCGGAAGTAGAATACCTTTGGTCAGCGCTGTTAAAAAAACACAGACCTCGAGGGACTTCATGAAAAGCGGATAAATGGTTCAGAAGGTTTGAACACAAAGAGACGCTGAAGTAAGGGTTTCTGTGTACTAGACCTTGTTATGGTTGTTTGTATAAAATCTTTCCGCTTAATAGCATAGAAACACTGAAAATATAGCAGAGGTAAATGAGGTCAGTTAGCACCAATTTTCACAACTATTCTGAAAAATCAGGAATCTGCCTTACTTGACTTATCCCTCAGACAATATTACATATGACACCGCCTTGACATACCTATAACACTTCATTATAAAATAAAGATGACATATTTTGTTTCACAAAAAAGTCTTCAAAAACTTTCATCAGAATGGCAAGTACGTATAGAAATCTCTTAGATTGCGGTGAACCTCACCGCCAGGTAACAGATTAATCATGTTACGTCGAATGCAAATGGTAGACGGGACCGGGATTCGAACCCGGGTTTCACAAGTTGAATGAGAATGATAGACGGACCCGAGAAGCGAACGGGATGGCGCAGTCGGTAAGCGCATGAGCGCGTAGAGCTCAAGGTCCCGGGTTCGAATCCCGGTCCCGTCTACCATTTTCATTCGACGTAACATGATTAATC